>CM056599.1:981016-1591016 GCA_029721355.1 Tegillarca granosa
AACAGAAAAATATTCATAGCCAAAGTTCCTGTTGCAGATTTTCAGCAAAAAATTTGCATTACAGTTGATTTACTGCCTCAGGTATGTCTCTAAATGAACGGAAACCCAATTTCAATCTGACAAATGACAGGTCCTTAAATGCAAAATACAAGACAATAGACTCTTTTGCAATATCTGCAATAGAAATTAGACCATTACAGATAAAGTCAGAATTGACCAAATTTTGGGCCCTACTAAATATTACTTGTTCTAAGGTCAAGAATTACATAAAGACCTGGAGTTCATTTTGATGATCAATTTCAGAAGACATAAAAACTGAAAATCTCATCTCAAAATTTTTACATATAATCTAGATATAGCAGTTATAATCTCATTTCATAAATAAGGTTATGATGCCTTCCCTTGTTTTCAGTAAAAAAGTACTACAAAGTACCAGAGATTTATACCCTGCAGTAAGATACATGTATCATAAAACACACCATAAAAAGAGGAAATTTACCTTACCAGTCATGACAGTGACCTTTTGAACCCATATACATGTATACTGTAAATGAATTAATTCTAGCAGTATATTAATTTTACGATTTTCATGCTAGGACAGTAGGACTAATTTAAATACACCGCTCAAATAAGTATGCAATGTAGGTGCTCCAATCAAAAAGTTGTTTTGCGCGAATTTAAATCAACATGAATTAGGCGAGAATGTAAATTGCACTAAAATATGTACAAGCTAAAATTAGTATGTTTACAGTATGCATTTGGTTAGGTGTTTATCTATATATTGTATAAATTAGAAATACTTAATAAAGAAATTAATGACAAAAATTTACAACTAAAAACATGTACCAATGCTTGGAAACAACCACTAACAACCAAGTACAAGAATCAACAATTATCCAGGCAAGACATTTCAAGACAAATCTTATAATGCCATATTTGTATCAGTGATCATAAAATTCCTGACTTGGGACGAACACTGTTGTAAATGTCCAGTTGTGTGGTTATAGTACTATTGGGACCACTGATCATAAAATTCCTGACTTGGGACAGATACTGTTGTAAATGTCCAGTTGTGTGGTTATAGTACTAATGAAGGACCCCCAACCATTCCATTACATTTACAAAATTCTAGTGGACCATAAATATGTAACTTTAAAATAAAGAAGAAATTTACTTAATACTGCACAGTAACAATTCCTGCAAATAAAACTCTTTGTCATAAATGTAAACACACACACTAAAATCTTTTACAACACTTAAGATTACATATTTTTTAATTCAAAATTTGAATGTATTGTTACTGTAAATCATAACTGGCAAATTGAAATTTTTAGTTCCTTTATTGATGAAATAATATCAGTCAGAATCTACTATAAATAATAAATAAGTATAAGCCATACGATATCTGTTGTGGTATAAGCCATACGATATCTGTTGTGGTATAAGCCATACGGTATCTGTAGTGTATTTTCCATTTTCAATATTTTGTGCTAAAACTTTCATAAATCAGTGATTACTAAAACAGTACAAATTTTTCCTTTTTACCAAACAAAAATATTCATATAAAAATTTTTAATCCTAAATGGGATATTAATTACTGTCTAATTACTAGTCACAGTACCTGAAGTCTTTTAAATTCTATATCCATGTTCACACACAAACACACCTTTTTCAGTTGTATTTTAACACTGACAGTAATAATTTGTTTATATAATAATTTCTGTATCTCCTATTTCTTCCTCAGATGGTAGAACCATGTCTTCTGGTTCAATATAATTAGGACTTATTGGACTCAAACCCATACTCTCTCTTCTAGCTAGTTCTAAAAAGGCTTCTCTTCTAGCCCAGTGTTTATTCCTAGAAAAGAAATATATTTTTTTTTATTCCTGAGTGATATATAAACGAATGATAATAATCTTAGTCCTTGTCCAAGGTAGAGGATTACACATGATAATGACCTTATTTGCCTTCATGATACAGTGTAGCATGAAACCTTAAAGCTCTGGGCAAGTTTTGAGGTTTAAATATGAGTGAAGACCTGTTAATCAAAGACACTGTTCAAAAATAAGGTAACATTATTATGACATAATGCATGTAGGTTTTCTATCATTTCATGCTACATTGTGTCATATTTTGCAAGCTATTCACCTCAGGAAGTATCAGTATCAGCACATTGGTCAAACAATTTAAAAGATTCCCTTTAACAATACATATAAGTTCTGTAAATATAAAGTTTGTTGTTGAATGTAGTCTTTAGTTTCAAGTTTGCAATACATGTCATAAACAAGCTTTAACAAAATGTCACCACATACATACAGTATTTGTTATCACCACATACATACAGTATTTGTTATCACCACATGCATACAGTATTTGTTATCACCACATGCATACAGTATTTGTTATCACCACATACATACAGTATGTTATCACCACATACATACAGTATTTGTTATCATCACATGCAGACAGTATTTGTTATCACAACATGCATAAAGTATTTGTTATCACCACATGCATAGAGTATTTGTTATCACCACATACATACAGTATTTGTTATCACCACATGCATACAGTATTTGTTATCACCACATATATAAAGTATTTGTTATCACCACATACATACAGTATTTGTTATCACCACATACATACAGTATTTGTTATCACCACATGCATACAGTATTTGTTATCACCACATACATACAGTATTTGTTATCACCACATGCATACAGTATTTGTTATCACCACATACATAAAGTATTTGTTATCACCACATACATACAGTATTTGTTATCACCACATACATACAGTATTTGTTATCACCACATCACATACATACAGTATTTGTTATCACCACATACATACAGTATTTGTAAACACCACATACATAAAGTATTTGTTATCACCACATACATACAGTATTTGTTATCACCACATACATACAGTATTTGTAAACACCACATACATAAAGTATTTGTTATCACCACATACATACAGTATTTGTTATCACCACATACATACAGTATTTGTTATCACCACATACATACAGTATTTGTAAACACCACATACATAAAGTATTTGTTATCACCACATACATACAGTATTTGTTATCACTACATACATACAGTATTTGTTATCACCACATACATAAAGTATTTGTTATCACCACATACATAGAGTATTTGTTATCACCACATGCATAGAGTATTTGTTATCACCACATACAGTATTTGTTATCACCATACACATACAGCATTTGTTATCACCACATGCATACAGTATTTGTTATCACCACATACATACAGTATTTGTTATCACCACATACATAAAGTATTTGTTATCACCACATACATACAGTATTTGTTATCACCACATACAGTATTTGTTATCACCACCTACATAAAGTATTTGTTATCACCACATACATACAGTATTTGTCATCACCACATACATAAAGTATTTGTTATCACCACATACATATAGTATTTGTCATCACCACATACATAAAGTATTTGTTATCACCACATACAGTATTTGTTATCACCACATACATAAAGTATTTGTTATCACCACATACAGTATTTGTTATCACCACATACATACAGTATTTGTTATCACTACATACAGTATTTGTTATCACCACATACATAAGGTATTTGTTATCACCACATACATACAGTATTTGTTATCACCACATACATAAGGTATTTGTTATCACCACATACAGTATTTGTTATCACTACATACATACATAAAGTATTTGTAATCACCACATACATACAGTATTTGTTATCACCACATACATAAAGTATTTGTTATCACCACCTACATAAAGTATTTGTTATCACCACATACATACAGTATTTGTTATCACCACATACATAAAGTATTTGTTATCACCACATACATACAGTATTTGTTATCACCACATACATAAAGTATTTGTTATCACCACATACATACAGTATTTGTTATCACCACATACATAAAGTATTTGTTATCACCACATACATACAGTATTTGTTATCACTACATACATAAAGTATTTGTTATCACCACATGCATAAAGTATTTGTTATCACCACATATATAAAGTATTTGTTATCACCACATACATACAGTATTTGTTATCACCACATGCATAAACTATTTGTTATCACCACATACATAAAGTATTTTTTATCACCACATACATACAGTATTTGTTATCACCACATACAGTACTTGTTATCACCACCTACATAAAGTATTTGTTATCACCACATACATACAGTATTTGTCATCACCACATACATAAAGTATTTGTTATCACCACATACAGTATTTGTTATCACCACATATATAAAGTATTTGTTATCACCACATACAGTATTTGTAATCACCACATACATACAGTATTTGTTATCACCACATACATAAAGTATTTGTTATCACCACATACATAAAGTATTTGTTATCACCACATACATACAGTATTTGTTATCACCACATGCATAAAGTATTTGTTATCACCACATACATACAGTATTTGTTATCACCACATACATAAAGTATTTGTTATCACCACATACATACAGTATTTGTTATCACCACATACAGAATTTGTTATCACCACCTACATAAAGTATTTGTTATCACCACATACATACAGTATTTGTCATCACCACATACATAAAGTATTTGTTATCACCACATACATACAGTATTTGTCAGCACCACATACATAAAGTATTTGTTATCACCACATACAGTATTTGTTATCACCACATACATAAAGTATTTGTTATCACCACATACAGTATTTGTTATCACCACATACATACAGTATTTGTTATCACTACATACATTATTTGTTATCACCACATACATAAGGTATTTGTTATCACCACATACATACAGTATTTGTTATCACCACATACAGTATTTGTTATCACCACATACAGTATTTGTTATCACTACATACATACATAAAGTATTTGTAATCACCACATACATACAGTATTTGTTATCACCACATACATAAAGTATTTGTTATCACCACATACATACAGTATTTGTTATCACCACATACATAAAGTATTTGTTATCACCACATACATACAGTATTTGTTATCACCACATGCATAAAGTATTTGTTATCACCACATACATACAGTATTTGTTATCACCACATACATACAGTATTTGTAAACACCACATACATAAAGTATTTGTTATCACCACATACATACAGTATTTGTTATCACCACATACATACAGTATTTGTAAACACCACATACATAAAGTATTTGTTATCACCACATACATACAGTATTTGTTATCACCACATACATACAGTATTTGTTATCACCACATACATACAGTATTTGTTATCACCACATGCATAGAGTATTTGTTATCACCACATACAGTATTTGTTATCACCATATACATACAGCATTTGTTATCACCACATGCATACAGTATTTGTTATCACCACATACATACAGTATTTGTTATCACCACATACATAAAGTATTTGTTATCACCACATACATACAGTATTTGTTATCACCACATACAGTATTTGTTATCACCACATACATAAAGTATTTGTTATCACCACATACATACAGTATTGTCATCACCACATACATAAAGTATTTGTTATCACCACATACATACAGTATTTGTCATCACCACATACATAAAGTATTTGTTATCACCACATACAGTATTTGTTATCACCACATACATGAAGTATTTGTTATCACCACATACAGTATTTGTTATCACCACATACATACAGTATTTGTTATCACTACAAACATTATTTGTTATCACCACATACATAAGGTATTTGTTATCACCACATACATACAGTATTTGTTATCACCACATACATAAGGTATTTGTTATCACCACATACAGTATTTGTTATCACTACATACATACATAAAGTATTTGTTATCACCACATACATACAGTATTTGTTATCACCACATACATAAAGTATTTGTTATCACCACATACATAAAGTATTTGTTATCACCACATACATACAGTATTTGTTATCACCACATACATAAAGTATTTGTTATCACCACATACATACAGTATTTGTTATCACTACATACATACAGTATTTGTTATCACCACATACATACAGTATTTGTTATCACTACATACATAAAGTATTTGTTATCACCACATGCATAAAGTATTTGTTATCACCACATATATAAAGTATTTGTTATCACCACATATATAAAGTATTTGTTATCACCACATACATACAGTATTTGTTATCACCACATGCATAAAGTATTTGTTATCACCACATACATACAGTATTTGTTATCACCACATGCATAAAGTATTTCTTATCACCACATACAGTATTTGTTATCACTACATACATACATAAAGTATTTGTTATCACCACATACATACAGTATTTGTTATCACCACATACATAAAGTATTTGTTATCACCACATACATAAAGTATTTGTTATCACCACATACATACAGTATTTGTTATCACCACATACATAAAGTATTTGTTATCACCACATACATACAGTATTTGTTATCACTACATACATACAGTATTTGTTATCACCACATACATACAGTATTTGTTATCACTACATACATAAAGTATTTGTTATCACCACATGCATAAAGTATTTGTTATCACCACATATATAAAGTATTTGTTATCACCACATATATAAAGTATTTGTTATCACCACATACATACAGTATTTGTTATCACCACATGCATAAAGTATTTGTTATCACCACATACATACAGTATTTGTTATCACCACATGCATAAAGTATTTCTTATCACCACATACAGTATTTGTTATCACCACATACATACAGTATTTCTTATCACCACATACAGTATTTGTTATCACCATATGCATAAAGTATTTGTTATCACCACATACATAAGGTATTTGTTATCACCACATACATACAGTATTTGTTATCACCACATACATAAGGTATTTGTTATCACCACATACAGTATTTGTTATCACTACATACATACATAAAGTATTGTTATCACCACATACATACAGTATTTGTTATCACCACATACATAAAGTATTTGTTATCACTACCTACATAAAGTATTTGTTATCACCACATACATACAGTATTTGTTATCACCACATACATAAAGTATTTAATATCACCACATACATACAGTATTTGTTATCACTACATACATAAAGTATTTGTTATCACCACCTACATAAGTATTTGTTATCACCACATACATACAGTATTTGTCAACACCACATACATAAAGTATTTGTTATCACCACATACATACAGTATTTGTCATCACCACATACATAAAGTATTTGTTATCACCACATACAGTATTTGTTATCACCACATACATAAAGTATTTGTTATCACCACATACAGTATTTGTAATCACCACATACATACAGTATTTGTTATCACCACATACATAAAGTATTTGTAATCACCACATACATAAAGTATTTGTTATCACCACATACATACAGTATTTGTTATCACCACATGCATAAAGTATTTGTTATCACCACATACATACAGTATTTGTTATCACCACATACATAAAGTATTTGTTATCACCACATACATACAGTATTTGTTATCACCACATACAGTATTTGTTATCACCGCCTACATAAAGTATTTGTTATCACCACATACATACAGTATTTGTCATCACCACATACATAAAGTATTTGTTATCACCACATACATACAGTATTTGTCATCACCACATACATAAAGTATTTGTTATCACCACATACAGTATTTGTTATCACCACATACATAAAGTATTTGTTATCACCACATACAGTATTTGTTATCACCACATACATACAGTATTTGTTATCACTACATACATTATTTGTTATCACCACATACATAAGGTATTTGTTATCACCACATACATACATTATTTGTTATCACCACATACAGTATTTGTTATCACCACATACAGTATTTGTTATCACTACATACATACATAAAGTACTTCTAATCACCACATACATACAGTATTTGTTATCACCACATACATAAAGTATTTGTTATCACCACATACATAAAGTATTTGTTATCACCACATACATACAGTATTTGTTATCACCACATACATAAAATATTTGTTATCATCACATACATACAGTATTTGTTATCACCACATGCATAAAGTATTTGTTATCACCACATACATAAAGTATTTTTTATCACCACATACATAAAGTATTTGTTATCACCACATACATACAGTATTTGTTATCACCACATACATAAAGTATTTGTTATCACCACATGCATAAAGTATTTGTTATCACCACATACATACAGTATTTGTTATCACCACCTACATAAAGTATTTTTTATCACCACATACATACAGTATTTGTTATCACCACATACATAAAGTATTTGTTATCACCACATACATACAGTATTTGTTATCACTACATACATAAAGTATTTGTTATCACCACATGCATATAGTATTTGTTATCACCACATATATAAAGTATTTGTTATCACCACCTACATAAAGTATTTGTTATCACCACATCTATAAAGTATTTGTTATCACCACATATATAAAGTATTTGTTATCACCACATACATACAGTATTTGTTATCACCACATGCATACAGTATTTGTTATCACCATATACATACAGTATTTATTATCACCACATACATAAAGTATTTGTAATCACCACATACATAAAGTATTTGTTATCACCACATACATAAAGTATTTGTTATCACCACATACATAAAGTATTTGTTATCACCACATACATACAGTATTTGTTATCACCACATGCATAAAGTATTTGTTATCACCACATATATAAAGTATTTGTTATCACCACATACATACAGTATTTGTTATCACCACATGCATAAAGTATTTGTTATCACCACATACATACAGTATTTGTTATCACCACATACATACAGTATTTGTAAACACCACATACATAAAGTATTTGTTATCACCACATACATACAGTATTTGTTATCACCACATACATACAGTATTCGTAAACACCACATACATAAAGTATTTGTTATCACCACATACATACAGTATTTGTTATCACCACATACATACAGTATTTGTTATCACCACATACATACAGTATTTGTTATCACCACATACATACAGTATTTGTTATCACCACATGCATAGAGTATTTGTTATCACCACATACAGTATTTGTTATCACCATATACATACAGCATTTGTTATCACCACATGCATACAGTATTTGTTATCACCACATACATACAGTATTTGTTATCACCACATACATAAAGTATTTGTTATCACCACATACATACAGTATTTGTTATCACCACATACAGTATTTGTTATCACCACATACATAAAGTATTTGTTATCACCACATACATACAGTATTTGTCATCACCACATACATAAAGTATTTGTTATCACCACATACATACAGTATTTGTCATCACCACATACATAAAGTATTTGTTATCACCACATACAGTATTTGTTATCACCACATACATGAAGTATTTGTTATCACCACATACAGTATTTGTTATCACCACATACATACAGTATTTGTTATTACTACAAACATTATTTGTTATCAGCACATACATAAGGTATTTGTTATCACCACATACATACAGTATTTGTTATCACCACATACATAAGGTATTTGTTATCACCACATACAGTATTTGTTATCACTACATACATACATAAAGTATTTGTTATCACCACATACATACAGTATTTGTTATCACTACATACATACATAAAGTATTTGTTATCACCACATACATAAAGTATTTGTTATCACCACATACATACAGTATTTGTTATCACCACATACATACAGTATTTGTTATCACCACCTACATAAAGTATTTGTTATCACCACCTACATAAAGTATTTGTTATCACCACATACATACAGTATTTGTTATCACCACATACATAAAGTATTTGTTATCACCACATACATACAGTATTTGTTATCACTACATACATAAAGTATTTGTTATCACCACATACATACAGTATTTGTTATCACCACATACATACAGTATTTGTTATCACCACATACATACAGTATTTGTTATCACTACATACATAAAGTATTTGTTATCACCACATGCATAAAGTATTTGTTATCACCACATACATACAGTATTTGTTATCACCACATACATACAGTATTTGTTATCATCACATGCATAAAGTATTTGTTATCACCACATACAGTATTTGTTATCACCACATACATACAGTATTTGTTATCACTACATACAGTATTTGTTATCACCACATACATAAGGTATTTGTTATCACCACATACATACAGTATTTGTTATCACCACATACATAAGGTATTTGTTATCACCACATACAGTATTTGTTATCACTACATACATACATAAAGTATTTGTTATCACCACATACATACAGTATTTGTTATCACCACATACATAAAGTATTTGTTATCACCACCTACATAAAGTATTTGTTATCACCACATACATACAGTATTTGTTATCACCACATACATAAAGTATTTGTTATCACCACATACATACAGTATTTGTTATCACTACATACATAAAGTATTTGTTATCACCACATACATACAGTATTTGTTATCACCACATACATAAAGTATTTGTTATCACCACATACATACAGTATTTGTTATCACTACATACATAAAGTATTTGTTATCACCACATGCATAAAGTATTTGTTATCACCACATATATAAAGTATTTGTTATCACCACATATATAAAGTATTTGTTATCACCACATACATACAGTATTTGTTATCACCACATGCATAAAGTATTTGTTATCACCACATACATACAGTATTTGTTATCACCACATGCATAAAGTATTTCTTATCACCACATACAGTATTTGTTATCACCACATACATACAGTATTTGTTATCACTACATACAGTATTTGTTATCATCACATACATAAGGTATTTGTTATCACCACATACATACAGTATTTGTTATCACCACATACATAAGGTATTTGTTATCACCACATACAGTATTTGTTATCACTACATACATACATAAAGTATTTGTTATCACCACATACATACAGTATTTGTTATCACCACATACATAAAGTATTTGTTATCACCACCTACATAAAGTATTTGTTATCACCACATACATACAGTATTTGTTATCACCACATACATAAAGTATTTGTTATCACCACATACATACAGTATTTGTTATCACTACATACATAAAGTATTTGTTATCACCACCTACATAAAGTATTTGTTATCACCACATACATACAGTATTTGTCATCACCACATACATAAAGTATTTGTTATCACCACATACATACAGTATTTGTCATCACCACATACATAAAGTATTTGTTATCACCACATACAGTATTTGTTATCACCACATACATAAAGTATTTGTTATCACCACATACAGTATTTGTAATCACCACATACATACAGTATTTGTTATCACCACATACATAAAGTATTTGTAATCACCACATACATAAAGTATTTGTTATCACCACATACATACAGTATTTGTTATCACCACATGCATAAAGTATTTGTTATCACCACATACATACAGTATTTGTTATCACCACATACATAAAGTATTTGTTATCACCACATACATACAGTATTTGTTATCACCACATACAGTATTTGTTATCACCGCCTACATAAAGTATTTGTTATCACCACATACATACAGTATTTGTCATCACCACATACATAAAGTATTTGTTATCACCACATACATACAGTATTTGTCATCACCACATACATAAAGTATTTGTTATCACCACATACAGTATTTGTTATCACCACATACATAAAGTATTTGTTATCACCACATACAGTATTTGTTATCACCACATACATACAGTATTTGTTATCACTACATACATTATTTGTTATCACCACATACATAAGGTATTTGTTATCACCACATACATACATTATTTGTTATCACCACATACAGTATTTGTTATCACCACATACAGTATTTGTTATCACTACATACATACATAAAGTATTTGTAATCACCACATACATACAGTATTTGTTATCACCACATACATAAAGTATTTGTTATCACCACATACATAAAGTATTTGTTATCACCACATACATACAGTATTTGTTATCACCACATACATAAAATATTTGTTATCATCACATACATACAGTATTTGTTATCACCACATGCATAAAGTATTTGTTATCACCACATACATAAAGTATTTTTTATCACCACATACATAAAGTATTTGTTATCACCACATACATACAGTATTTGTTATCACCACATACATAAAGTATTTGTTATCACCACATGCATAAAGTATTTGTTATCACCACATACATACAGTATTTGTTATCACCACCTACATAAAGTATTTTTTATCACCACATACATACAGTATTTGTTATCACCACATACATAAAGTATTTGTTATCACCACATACATACAGTATTTGTTATCACTACATACATAAAGTATTTGTTATCACCACATGCATAAAGTATTTGTTATCACCACATATATAAAGTATTTGTTATCACCACATACATAAAGTATTTGTTATCACCACATCTATAAAGTATTTGTTATCACCACATATATAAAGTATTTGTTATCACCACATACATACAGTATTTGTTATCACCACATGCATACAGTATTTGTTATCACCACATACAGTATTTGTTATCACCATATACATACAGTATTTGTTATCACCACATACATAAAGTATTTGTTATCACCACATACATAAAGTATTTGTTATCACCACATACATAAAGTATTTGTTATCACCACATACATAAAGTATTTGTTATCACCACATACATACAGTATTTGTTATCACCACATGCATAAAGTATTTGTTATCACCACATATATAAAGTATTTGTTATCACCACATACATACAGTATTTGTTATCACCACATGCATAAAGTATTTGTTATCACCACATACAGTATTTGTTATCACCACATACAGTATTTGTTATCACTACATACGTTTTATTATACTCACTTAAAATCTGGTAAATATGCGAGATAAAATCCACCAAAACATATTAAAAGTGTAAAAAATGAAAAGAAGACCAAGTTCTTTGCAAAAGCATCTTCTTCTTTATCTGTATCATGGAATCCAAAACCTACCCAATTCTATAATAGAAAAGAATTCCATGGATTTAAATGTTTTGTCTGGTAAGTTTTTGAACAAGTAGACAATATATTATTTTTACATAAACTTTCACATTTTGACACATCGCTGCCACTGCTGAGACCAGAAAAGTACCACATAAGTCTCGCCTTATGGCATTGCCAGGCTCGACAAAAAACCAACAATCATTTGGTTTTATTATACATGCTTACAAAGATACAGTTGTACTTGAGTTCTGCAAAAATAGATGAAAATGATTAGAATGCATATACATCTAGAGTAAATCCTTCAATAAGCCTTCGTTCTTTACTAATTATAACTTACTGTACTAGTAAGACTAAGTTTTCTAAATCGTTTACTTTTCACTATTATACAGTTTTCCTTAATTTACTCAATTACAGGCCTGGCATGCAAAAATTATAATAATAAAAAATTAAAACAATGTCAAACATCTAATTCAGAACTTTTTTGTTAAGAGTGTTATATTGTTTAAAATATTAACACACACACACACACACACACACACACACACACACACACACACACACACACACACACACACACACACGCATCAGTAATTCTCTTCGTAAGAAGAACTATTATTTTCTAAAAAAAAAAAAAAAGGTCTTAATTTCTAGAGTAAAACATGAATATTTTCACCTTCTGTGCCTTTGGGTCGGTGTTTGCAAAGTGTTCTTCCAGCCGTTTTAACTCTTGGGATTTAGTTTCTATGGAGTCGACTTCAACAACAAGTCCGTCTTTTTTCTTTTTAGATGTTGAAATAAAGCAAACTGGTTGACTTTGCTTCGTCTGTCTCAAAACACTCCAAGATAACAACCTGGAGTTTCTGAGGACCAGCGTCCTCGCGAAGGTCGCCATCTTTTTGTATGCAGTTGTAATACACGGAGTCGGATAAGGTTTCGATCCTAAACGGAACCTTAACAATATTCACTGTAGTGATAGGAAGCATTTTAGTTATTATAATTTATACTATTAATTTTATCATTACTTCTCCTGTAAACAACAATTAAAAATACAGTTTTAATCGTTTCTGTCATAAAGCATAACCAATAAATAAGAAAAATTTCAAACATACACTCTACTTTCCCCTTTTTCTTTGAGGTCAGTATACTTTATTGCACGAATACAATTACAATAATTGATCAAGGCAATCTAATTAAACATAAAAGGACAATCTGTATTTAAAATTAAGGCTGAAAAACTGAATGAAGGAAGGAGTGATTGGCTAACTGACTAATGATAATTGTAGCAGAACTGAGCTAGTCGTGGTGTATATAGTAGGTATAATAGAGTGATTTACTGCCAGACTATCTGGTCCGGATCTTTTAGCCTAGTGGTAGAGAGCTCGCTTATCACCCAGAAGGGCTGGGTTCGATCCTCAGCCGGGGCACTCGATGAGGATGTGTTTTTTTTCAGGTGTCTCCTCCCTCCTGTTACATAATAATAATAATAATAATTTTATTGCTCAAACACAATTTGCATTATTTGTTAAGGCAATACTAACTGATTAACAAAAAAAAAAAAAAAAAAAAAAAAAAAAAAAAAAAAAAAAAAACATACAAGTTTAAAATGGCCGCCATATGTTTTGGGTAAGTCTCAAATAATATAAGTATTAAGTTATAATAAATCAATGTGCAACATCCAAAGGGTTTTGATTACATGTTACAAATACAATGTATTTTTAATTCTCAATTTGCAGTTCACTTGTTGTTTCTGATGTCAAGACTACAAGTTATGAAGTTTATTATTTCTCTTAATATCTTTTGTTTTTAACCATCTTTTTACGTCAGCTAAAATGTCGCCCCTCAGTCTAACAACGAATAACTTCTAACTAACCTACTACCTATTTCTTTGGCTCATAAAATTTTCCGAGTTATCCAACGGTTACATTCTTTTTCATTTAATAAATTACACACAACTCTTGATCTTAGACGGTAATACTGCTACATTTAAAGCAAAATATGACAGGAGACATGTCGCATAATAGGTTCCCTGCTTCAAATTGACGATGCGCAATATAACTCTCTTTGTTGGATAGTGACATTCAGGGTAACTTTCATCAGCGCCAAAATGTGAATCTAGCAACTTTCATATATCTAGAAGTTTAACAATTGTGTGAGGTAGATATATTACTATCTCTAATTACTGGGGCATTGAATGCTGTTGTAGAGCGCTTTCATTCTATAAACCAGTTATTACTTTTCTCTTGTCATACCATTTTTTGTCAAAAAGATCGAGGGGAATTGCTAGATAAAATCAAAGACCCTTGATTCACCAGGCCCTAGAGACATACCCTCTATATTGCCTAAAATCATTCAGCTAAGGTAGAAAGTAACAAAATTTTGTGAACGATAATTCCAATATCAAAATCATTCTCCTTAGAGTAAAACAATAGCTGTGTGTATGTATCTACAATCTGTGTAACAGGAAGGAGAAAATATAGGATCGAACCTGGGACCTTCTGCACTATAGGCTAGTGCTCTACCAATTGAGCTACCCAGACCGCTACATTCCTCACCTGTTATTTTTGAGTATCCCATGGTTCTATAGGAAATCTGCTATAAATTCCCTTGGATGGGCTTTATTTAGCCTTGGTTGCCAGTCCGCTACTTCCAAGGGCCACATTGGCCACCAAACTGTAACAGGATTGGACCAGAAATTGAACCTGGGACCTCCCACACTATAGACGAGTGCTCTACCAACTGAGCTACCCAGACCGGTACATCTGTTGTGAGCTTCAGATCGTTTGCTAATACGTGATTGTACAAAAAGTGGGCACCCAGTCTTGAAAAATCCCTCCAATTCAAGCACTTATAATTATTTTTCTATCATAAGTCTGTTATACTACTTTGTTAGTTTGTTTTTTTTTTTTTCACTTCTTTGAGCCTTTTTAGCAGTGCCATTTAAAATGTTTTGAATGTTGATGCTATTTAGTAACAGAAAATTGCTATGCGTATTTTTGATTTCAATAAGATATTTCTTCACAAAGTAAAATGTTGTTATGTGGATTTAAAAACTAAAAACCACATGAATTGTAGATCACTAGTGTGTTTAGTGATGTTCAGCTATGTAAGTACACCATAGCAATTATTGTTAAAGTTCTTTGAAATATGTGCACAATTCTCATCACCAATGCAATGACTTTGATAATAGTTAGGTTGGTAATTATTTTAATTTCATTCTCGATCCAGAAGGCTGTTGTATTAATGTCAAATAAATTGAAATTTTTCTCTTAATATTGTAGGTTATCACAGTAAGAAAAGTATGAGGTGAACTATGTGAAAGAAATGGCAAGAAATCCCTTGTTTTCTTCATACAAGGGAGAGCCTCAGAGTAGAGAGTCACTTCATACTGGAGCAGAACAAAAGTATGGAAGTTCTTCCAGTGACAGCAGTAAAACAAGTAGCCAGGTTCAAAGATCTGCCTCTAGACAGCAAGACATTATGTCTGACAGTGAGTCTAGGTCAGACAGAGGCTTGTTATCTCTGTCTAGACAAAGGCAGCCAATAAGAACTGGTTCAGGAAATGTAAGACAAGGTGGAGGGGATTCAAGTTCTGGTTATAATGATCCACAAATTAAATCTGGAAATGTGAGTAATGGATCAAGTTCACTGTCTGAAAATGATAATCAGCCACCTTCAAAAAGAAGGAAAACAGAAGAAACTACAGGTAAAGATAAAGAAGACGTCTGGGAAGATGATGATGATGACGATTTTAATTTCACTCAAGCTGACCTAGAACAAATGGATATTATGGCATCTCAGGCTATTGCAAGCAAAGAAAGTGGGCCACCAGAACCTGAAGGATCTTCCAAAACTATTATCTCTGAATCCTCCGCAAATCGAGTAAATACTGCAAAAGCATCCACTGGCAGTTATCAAGCAGTTACAGCATCCACCTCAAAATCTGTTACCAGTGCATTCATAAAGCCCAAAGTTTTGATGTCTTCGAGTTCATCATCATCGGACAGAAGCAGAGAAACCAGTATCAATGAGTCAACTGAATCTGTACATGGAAGTCGGAGGAGCAGTTCAGAATCTGGGACTTCTTCATATCCTAGCTCTTTATCCCATGTGGGAAGCAGAGACTCTAGTTTAAGGAGTTCATCTAGTATCAAATCAGGTAAGTACTGCCACCATAAATTAAAACTTGAGTACTTTTTATAAAACCTTAAAAACCAATGTCTCATTTCAGATGTGTAAATGTGCCATCAAAAGAACCCTATCTGTTCATTGGGTGCTTCACTGTCTGAGTAGTCTAACTTACAGATCACATTGCATCTCATCCTATAGGTTCTTATCCTGTTTGGGCAGAGCCTAGTGGGGGAAGTTTGTTAGTTTGTTGCTGAAGGTAGGTGGTTTTCTCAGGGTTATGTAGTTTCAACATTTCCAAAGCCGACCATTTTGATAGGAGTTAAATAATCTTGAGTGGGGGTGTAAAACACCATTCTACCTACTAAGCTGGCTGTTCATTGTAGGTGTCATAGTCTGATAATTGTTCCTGTAGTTAGTGATGTTGACATTTCAATATCTGTAATAGGTTCCTGTAGCTAGTGATGTGAGCATTTCAATATCTATAATAGTTCCTGTAGCTTAGTGATGTGACATTTCAATATCTGTAATTGTTCCTGTAGCTTAGTGATGTGCACATTTCAATATCTGTAATTGTTCCTGTAGTTAGTGATGTGACATTTCAATATCTGTAATTGTGTCCTGTAGTTAGTGATGTTACATTTCAATATGTTAATTGTTCCTGTAGCTAGTGATGTGACATTCAATATCTGTAAATTGTTCCTGTAGTTAGTGATGTGACATTTCAATATCTAGTAATTGTTCCTGTAGTTAGTGATGTGACATTTCAATATCTGTAATTGTTCCTGTAGCTAGTGATGGTGACATTTCAATATCTGTAATTGTTTCCTGTAGTTAGTGATGTGACATTTCATATCTGTAATTGTTCCTGTAGTGTAGTGATGTGACTGTCAATATCTGTAATTGTTCCTGTAGTTAGTGATGTGACATTTCAATATCTGTAATTGTTCCTGTAGTTAGTGATGTGACATTTCAATATCTGTAATTGTTCCTGTAGTGAGTGATGTGACATTTCAATATCTGTAATTGTTCCTGTAGTTAGTGATGTGACATTTCAATATCTATAATTGTTCCTCTAGTTAGTGATGTGACATGTCAATATCTGTAATTGTTCCTGTAGCTAGTGATGTGACATTTCAATATCTGTAATTGTTCCTGTAGTTAGTGATGTGACATTTCAATATCTGTAATTGTTCCTGTAGCTAGTGATGTGACATGTCAATATCTATAATTGTTCCTGTAACTAGTGATGTGACATTTCAATATCTGTAATTGTTCCTGTAGTTAGTGATGTGACATTTCAATATCTGTAATTGTTCCTGTAGCTAGTGATGTGACATTTCAATATCTGTTAATGTATAAAGGTTATAATTTTAAACCAATTTTTCTTATTTCTGAAATAAAATGTGTCGTAAGAATACTGGATTTGTATAAAATTAGATTCTTTAAATATTTTTGTATGTAAATCAATGTTTGTTGAAAATCTTTGATGTTTTTAAATTAATTAGTTGATTAATTAGTTTGTTTTTTTTTTTTGATTTATTATTATAATTTTTTTTTTTTACGAAATTTTGATATTAATTAGATTTACAATTAACTTAAGATAATTAAATAAATGTTAATAATAATAATAATAAAAATGATAATAAATGCCAGGGATACAAATCATATTTTAGACCCTAAGTACCTTTGAAATGGTCTACAAAGACAGAATAACCTGGCTGAAACTAAATTCTGAAATTAAATGGGTCATTAAAATTGTTTTTCAGTTTCATCTGATGAAGTTGGACCTGGCCAGCTAAGAAGACAAGGATCAAATCCTTCACAGAATACATCAGAATCAAGTGTAGATTTATCTGTAGGTGCGCTGATCAGGAGTCCTCAATCAAGAGCACTTAAAGAAGAACTTGATAAATATAAAAAAGAATGTGGATATCTTAAACAGCAGGTTTGTTGAAAAATAATTAAGTGAATCATTATCGATCATTCAGACTATCAGTATTTAATTTATATTGTTTTTATTGTCGAGCCTGACATCGCCAAATAAGGCGAAACTTATGTAGGTGTTACTTTTTTGGTGTCGGTGACGGCGTGTCAAAAAGTGAAAGTTTATGTTAAAGTAATGTATTTTTTACTTGATCAAAAACTAACCAGGCGAGACATTTAAACCTGGTAAATTCTTGTTTTCTGTCTTCAGGTAAGTTTTTCTAGCATCAATATCAACAGCTAAATTCAAACTAATATCATATATAGAAGAAATATGAGTGAATCGAAATCAAGATCAGCTAAAACTTACTGCTTACTACACTGAAATCTTCACCGTTGTAAAATTACTATAAATAGGATTTCTAAATTGACAAATATACTGCATAAGTAATTTATATGAGGATTTTGTTTTTGGCAAAATTTCAGATTGAAAAGGTTCATCTAGAGAAAGAAGGTGAAATAAAAATTTTGAGGGAAAATCTAAATAAAAAAGAAATGGAAATAAGTTCTATGAAACAGGAAAAGGTGAATGAAATTGATCGAGCAAACAAAGCACAGAGTGAGAAAGAAAAACAGTTACAGTCAGAAGTCAACAAGTTAACAACACAGTTACAGTTTAAAGAAAGAGACTTAGGAAACATGAAGGAAAAATTACAAAGTTTAGAATCACGTATGACACATTCTGACTTATCACAGGCTAGTCCTGTCAGAAGCCAGGCTGTGGTGGTAAGCCCAAAAAGGAGGAAGGTGGGAAAAGAAGACAAGTCACCAAAGTCTGGTTTCCCAACACAGCAGAGTTTCATGTCATTAGAGAGGTCCCCTGTTATTCCCATTGCTGGTTCTTCTGCATCTCGAGCACCAAATATAGATGTGTCAACTAGAGATGCAAGTTTGTATTATTATTAAATATTATATATATTTTTATCATTATTATGAGACTATATATTGTACAGATATATCTTTAGAATTCATGTAGAAATATTTTTGAATTACACTGACAGACAGTTTTAAACGTTTGAATTGTTGAGTTTCAAGCTGATTAATGGATGGATTGGTTAATGGTGTTTTACACTCAGTCAAGATGCCTTCCCTTGAATGGAGACCAACTTTCTCAAGCTAGGGTGTGCTCCAGTGTGATTCAGGCATGGGTGGTGAGATGCATTTTATTCTTAAAACATGTTCTTTAGACAGTTTGACTACTGAAGCCCCCTTGATCTGGCTGTTTCTTGTTTATGGATGACATGACTACATGGTAATAACGGTAAACTCTAATAACTGGCATCTTACTTTAGTTAAAAATCAATCAACATACCACACAAATATTTATAACACATTGTTACATTTCAGTGTTTAAGCTACATTGATTTTTGGCAGTAACTTATTGTAAAATTCTATCCTGTACAGGTTCATTATGGTACAATGTATTGTGAATGGATTTTTGAATAAACAATATGGAGGTCAATATGAACTGATTTTATTGGTAAATTGGTATAAAGTTACACCTTTTATTAAAACATCATTCTATAATGCTCCATGCAGCTTTTACCCCTACTTGTTAAGTTTTATTAAAGAAGTATATGAAAGAATTTAAAATGTCTGAAGTTAACCATCTTAGCTTTTTTTATTCAGTACTTTGGTGGTGATTCCGTTATTTAAATTTGGTCTGAGGTAATCTGTTTTGTACTTTGTAACTTTTTGTACTCATAGGTACATGTACAAGTTTATCAACTATAAATGTTCAAGGAGATAAAGAATCAGTAAGAAAAGAAAGAAGACTTGGTCTGGGTATAAATATGATCAAAGGTAAAAAAATCATAAATAATAATAAAGATAAACAGTTACCATGCAACCAGAATACCTAAAAACTGTCTCACCTGTCTACAGTACCTTTAGTTGCCATGGCAAGACAATTTTTTTCCTTTCCTGGTGTCTGCAAATGGAGTTGTTGGTACATGTACATGTTTAATGTGAAAGTTTTGTGTTAGTAGCCATTTTATAAACCAGTCATCCTAAATTGTAGCTGACTTGACCAAGTAGTTAATGTGTTCAAACACAAAGCATCACAAGTGAAAAATAATTTTTATTTATTCTAGGCTGTGTGTGCTGCATGTCAGGTGAGAGTAGTAACATACTAAAGGTTACCTTGAGTGTAGGCTTGTACAAAGCAGATCAGAAATACTGGCACAAACAAACACACCACATGAACTTGTGTTTGAATGAAAAAAAATGATCTTGGCAAGAAAAGCTGAAGCTGTTCACAATATTTAACCAACCAACCCAAACTGACTAGATGCTAGTATAAGTTAAAGATTCTTGACACTTTTACATTACTTTGTCCCTCACTACAAATAGCTGAAAATTTCTTTTGTGATATAAAACATTATTTTGTCAACTAATAAACATGTGATTGTTTTTATTTAGGTAATTTATCTGGTTCTGCTCTGGTGGCCAATTTGATTGAAGCTGTACCAGATATATCAGACACCAATTCAGAAAGAGGGATTGTGGGATTGCTACAGAGTCGGACATCAGCAATGGATTTGATTCCTTTCAAGTTTGATAGAGACAGTAGTAATTCATTGTTGAGCCCAATTCCAAATAAAAGGTTAAAGCCAGATTGTGATACATGTATATGTGCAATGATTTGTTTTAGCTAAGCTGGCCATAGACAGCTGATCTTAATGTTGGAAATTTGGATGGAATTCTGAATTTCTGACAGATCTGAATCTTGAATTCATTATTTTGTATAAGATCATTGTAAAAGAATTTATAAAATATAACAGGTCTGATTGAATAGTTACAGGTTGTTAGACCAGCCACAATGTTGACCTTGACTGATTTTGGAGTTAGAATGGTGGAGGTCTGTGTCCTCTTAATCTACTCTGTAGAAACTATCTAAGAAATTTTCCAGCACTACTTCTTAAAACCTAGAGGAATGTTGTACTATACATGTTGTTATGTAGCAAAATGATAAAATGTGTAAAAAATACAGAGTTTTTTACATAGGGTGTTTAATTTGTGTTTTGTTATATTTTTATTTAGTAAAACATGATTTTTCTGATCTCCTAATAAATTAAATTTTGTATTTTATCGTTTATTTAAAGGTTGAATGAGATACGGCATGACAGTTCAGTGGAATCTTCAGAATCATTACTCCTTGTGTCTCCAGGAAATTATGATTTGGCGTTAGAGGGGATGAGTTGTCTTCTCCGTGAGGATAGTGTCACATCATCTACAAAGAATGATAAAGCTATTTTGACTGATATTGAATCAGCATTGGATACATCAGTTGAATCAAACTCAACATGTAGTTCATCACAAAATATTTTATCCAATCACAGTGCAGCAATTTATTTTTTACCATTATTAAATGATTATTTATCACACTACTTGGAAATGTTATGTACTTCAGTAAATTGTTTAAAATTACCTCAAACACCAAAGAGTTCTAGTTCCTCCTTGAAAGGAAGTAGTAGCGATATAGAATCTGTAACAAGTTCGCTAGAACTGTTATTAAAAAATAGTGCTTCCTATGCAAACAATTTGGAAAATTTAGCAACCATATCTTTAAGGATATTATATAAATTAGTGAGTCATTCTGGTGCTGTAAGAGACTTCTTATTATCGTCGTCACCTTTAGAGGATATATCATATACAATGAAGGAAATATCAGAAATGGAGACGGATCAGAGCAGTTCATCATCTTTGTCCACACCTCCGAGTTTGTCCTCGTTTTGTGGATCTTTGACCATTGTTCAATCTGTGATAGACTTACACTTATTATCTAAAGTTTTTAGATTAGCAAATCAAGGACAAAATGTAAGTTATACAGAAAATATCAGTAAATAGAAGTACATTAGTTCTATTTTTCATTTGATTTTATTGTTTTATAGGTACATGTATTGCAGTTATCAAATTCAAAACAATAGCCACTGATGAAAGATAGTTGAAAAACTTTAAGACTATATTTATATATTGTTACAATCTGGGGGCCTTGGTGGATTAAAGAGCCACTTTAGAGATGACAGGCCAGGACCTCTCTGTCTATGTTAGTGACCAAATTTAGCAGATCCTGGTTCAAGAAAGTTTATCAGGTCACTTGGGGAAGATTTGTGGTTTTTCTCCACCACCCAGGAATTGATCACCTCAATATACTAGCACAATGTGAAGTAAAACAATTACGACTTACAATGTAGGTGTACAACACCATTAGTTTTCTTTGTTTGTCAGTGGAATGCAGGATTACAGAACACAGATGTGTGTTGTATCAAGATTTATATTTTTGTGTTACCTTTTATTCTACTTATTCAGGAACACAAGTGTAGTGTACAAGTAACAAAGGCAGCATTACATGTACTTACCATCCTGGCTACTCATACAACTGAAACAAATGTAGATAGGTAGGTAGGTTTGTATTATGTGTGATGCTTAGGTGTATATATGAGGCTATATAAGTAAGTTAATCAGTCTGTCAGTCAGTCAGTCTGTCTGTATGTTCGTGTATCTGTCCTTATCATTGTAGCTCATCAAACCAGTATCATATTTCCTTATATCCACATTAGATTTGATAATGGAGTAGCTACTAAAATTTATCTTTGCTACCTCCCAGCATCAACAATGTAGCATAAAACTTGACAAATTATCTACTTACTGGGCAAAAATATTAAAGCACTGGGGAGATATACTTCTTGTCAAAAAAAAAAAGAATAAATAAATAAATAAAATGGCCATGTCCTGTTAAAAAATCACTACCAATTTTATTTGATAATTGATGCTTTTGACGTGGGTAAGATGAATCAAATCATGGATTTTGTGCCAGGTTTATACAGTAGGTATCAATAAGAGTAATGGTACCTTTTGAAATGGTATTTTACTGGTACTTTTTATAATAAGTTTCTGTACCAATACTGGTACCTGGTTTTGGTATCCAACCCTAGTTAAATGTCATAATTTCTATTTGTTTACTTGTCCTTTGTTTAAAAGATTGTTACTTGCCATTCATTTTTAATGATTTTTTAAATTTGAATAGAGTTGAATATTTTTTCAACTGTGTTTCTTAACTTCAGGTTGCTTCCTATAGTGAATGATGGAGTTGTTGTAAATGGTTTAGAAAATGACTTTAATGTGTCCATCGTGTTACAGAGTGTTGATTTATTAACCTCTCTTACAAGACATACAAAGATTGTTAACTTACTGTGTACAGGTCCAGGTATGTTGTGACAATACAAAAAAGATAGATCTTTACTGAATTTTTTAAGGAATAAGGTATCTGAACTCAATAATCATTTATCTGAACTCAATAATGATTTTTATCCGAACTCAATAATCATTAATCTGAACTCAATATAATCACTTACCCAAACTCACAAATCATTTGTCTTAACTCAAAAATAATTTGTCTTAACTCAGTTATAATTTATCTGAACTCTGAATAATTTTATCTAAAATCAAAAATAAATTTCTGAATTTGAGAATAAATTATAGGGCTCAATAATTATTTGTCTTAACCCAAGAATAATTCATCTGAACTCAAAAAAATTTTTATCTAAAATTGTAAAATAATTTATTTTGTCCAAGTGTTAACTAAAGTTGACTTTTCTGTAGAATAAATATTGGACTAAAGAACACTAGATCAAAAATCAAAGTTACTTTTACATAAAAGAGTTGACGTTTATGTTAAAAAGGTCCTTTAGTGTTCTTCAATTGCCAGTTAGGCAGTGCCTCTTATCTCCTAGGTTCAGCTTGTATCTGGGCAGATGCTAGCGAGAGCCTTGACATGTGATCAGAATTGATTTTTAGCCCAACTGACCGAAAGGTCATGTGAGCTTATGGCATGGGGCAGCATGTGTATGTGCTTGCATGCATGCGTGTGTGCGTGTTCATGTGTGTGCGTTGTTTACACCTATTTTCAACTTCTCCTCCAAAACTGCTGGACAGATTTCAATGATACTTTGTCAGAAGCATGTAGGGGCTGGTGCAATTCAGATTTGTTCATGGCGTTGCCATGGCTACTAAAACTAGGTCAAGGTGACCTAGGGGTCTAAAAATCATAAAAAATCTTCTCCGAAACCAATGATTGGAGGAAAAATCTAATGTGATATTTGGCTTCTCTAGGGTCTTGAGTCTATATTTTGTTCATTTGTGAAATTAGGTAGAAAAATGGGTTACGCATTTTTGCATTTAATCTTAAAAATTTCTTAAAAATTGCTTCAAATTGTTATAAGTTGACTATTTGAACAGATAATGACATGGGGTTTTCAGTTTTGACTTTTTCTTGAAATAACCTTCAAAATGGGGTCAAGGTCAAAGTTCAAGATTATGACCTAGTTTGTAATTTTGTAGTTTTAGTCTATATTCTTCAAAATTTTAAGAGATATATAATATCAAAACATAGTTAAAATGTTTAGCATGACAGTATTTAAAAAGGTACAAAGTTTTTTAACTATATGATAATCATGTAGGAGTTGTTGCCACTGAAATGTTATTTTTTGCTTATCAAAACTAAAATTGTGCATTAACTTGAAAACTATAAACTTTTTGCATAGGCATATATATTAGAATATTGTAGGTTTTGATATGATGATCATTTTGATATATGGCTCAAGGTCATACATTCAAAGGTCAAGGTCAGACATGCACATAAATTTGTTAATTATCTTGAAAACTATAAACTTTTTGCATAGGCATATATATTAGAATATTGTAGGTTTTGATATGATGATCATTTTGATATATGGCTCAAGGTCATACATTCAAAGGTCAAGGTCAGACATGCACATAAATTTGTTAATTATCTTGAAAACTATAAACTTTTTGCATAGGCATATATATTAGAATATTGTAGGTTTTGATATGATGATCATTTTGATATATGGCTCAAGGTCATACATTCAAAGGTCAAGGTCAGACATGCACATAAATTTGTTAATTATCTTGAAAACTATCAACTTTTTGCATAGGCATATATCTTAGAATATTATAGTTATTTACATGACAAACATTTTGATATATGGCTCAAGGTCATACATTCAAAGGTCAAGGATAGGTGCATAAAAAGACTGAAATTGTTTATTATCTTGGAAACTATTAACATTTTGTATTGGCATGTATATTAGAATAAAGAAGGAATTGATATGGCGATCATTCTGATGTTTGATTCAAGGTCTTACGTTCAAAGGTCAAGGTCATTGATGCACAAGAAGACTCAAATTGTTAATTATCTTGAAAACTATTAACTTTTTGCATAGGCATATATACTAGAATATTGTAGGTATTGACATGACGATCATTTTGATATATGGCTCAAGGTCATACATTCAAAGGTCAAGGTCATAGGTGCATAAAAAACTGAAACTGTTTATTATCTTGGAAACTATTAACTTTTTGTTTTGGCATTTATATTGGAATATTGTAGAAATTGATATGGCCATCATTTTAATATAAGATTCAAGATTTTACATTTAAAGGTCAAGGTCATAGATGCATAAGAAGACTCAAATTGTTAATTATCTTGAAAACTATTAATTTTTTGTATAGGCATGTATATTAGAATATTGTATGTAATTTGCAAATGATTTTGGCCATATCCTCAGGTGAGCGTTAAGGCCCATGGGCCTCCTGTTTATTTCTGAGAACAAGAAAATAAACCACATAAATTGTTATTGATGGATTAGATTGGATTAATGGTGTTTTATGCCCCAGTTTAGAATCGTCACCTATATGGAAACGGTTAGTTGAGGGATAAAAGAGAAAACTGAAGTGTCTGGAGAAAACCACCAACCTTCAGCATGTGGGCTGTCAATAGAATAATTAATGGAAACATTTCTTAACATCAAATTATGGGGAATATTTTTTTATCTTGGTACAACATCAAATTACGGGGAACATTTTTATATCTTGGTACAACATCAAATTACGGGAACATTTTTATATTTTAGTACAACATCAAATAACGGGGAACATTTTTATATCTTGATACAAAATCAAATTACGGGAACATTTTTATATTTTAGTACAACATCAAATTACAGGAAACATTTTTATATCTTGGTACAACATTGAATTACGGGAACATTTTTATATTTTAGTACAACATCAAATTACGGGGAACATTTTTATATCTTGGTACAACATCAAATTACGGGGAACATTTTTATATCTCTATACAACATCAAATTACGGAGAACATTTTTATATCTTGATACAACATCAAATTACGGAGAACATTTTTATATCTTGATACATCCTCAAATTACGGGGAACATTTTATATCTTGATACATCCTCAAATTACTGGGAACTTTTTCATATCTTGATACAACATCAAATTCAAAGGGGAACATTTTTATATCTTGATACAACATCAAATTACGGAGAACATTTTTATATCTTGATACATCCTCAAATTACGGGGAACATTTTTATATCTTGATACATCCTCAAATTGCGGGGAACATTTTTATATCTTGGTACAACATCAATTTACGGGGAACTTTTTTATATCTCTATATTACATCAAATTACGGGGAACATTTTTATATCTTGATACAACATCAAATTACAGAGAACATTTTTATATCTTGATACAACATCAAATTACGGGGAACATTTTTATATCTTGATACATCCTCAAATTACGGGGAACTTTTTATATCTTGATACAACATCAAATTCAAAGGGGAACATTTTTATATCTCTATACAACATCAAATTACGGGGAACTTTTTATATCTTGATACATCCTCAAATTACGGAGAACATTTTTATATCTTGATAAATCCTCAAATTACGGGGAACTTTTTTATATCTTGATACAACATCAAATAACGGGGAACTTTTTATATCTTGATACATCCTCAAATTACGGAGAACATTTTTATATCTTGATAAATCCTCAAATTATGGGGAACTTTTTTATATCTTGATACAACATCAAATTACGGGGAACATTTTTATATCTTGATACATCCTCAAATTACGGGGAACTTTTTATATCTTGATACAACATCAAATTCAAAGGGGAACATTTTTATATCTTGATACAACATCAAATTATGGGGAACATTTTTATATCTTGATACATCCTCAAATTATGGGGAACTTTTTTATATCTTGATACAACATCAAATTCAAAGGGGAACATTTTTATATCTTGATACAACATCAAATTATGGGGAACATTTTTATATCTTGATACATCCTCAAATTATGGGGAACTTTTTTATATCTTGATACAACATCAAATTCAAAGGGGAACATTTTTATATCTCTATACAACATCAAGTTACGGAGAACATTTTTATATCTTGATACATCCTCAAATTACGGGGACCATTTTTATATCTTGATACATCCTCAAATTACTGGGAACTTTTTATATCTTGGTACATCCTCAAATTACGTGGAACTTTTTTATATCTTGATACATCCTCAGATTACTGGGAACTTTTTTATATCTCTATACAACATCAAATTACAGAGAACATTTTTATATCTTGACACATCCTCAAATTACGGGGAACATTTTTATATCTTGATACATCCTCAAATTACTGGGAACTTTTTATATCTCTATACAACATCAAATTATGGAGAACATTTTTATATCTTGATACATCCTCAAATTACTGGGAACTTTTTATATCTTGATAAATCCTCAAATTACGGGGAACTTTTTTATATCTTGATACAACATCAAATTTCGGAGTCTTTATTTTTGATAATTTCAGACAGAAAGGAACAAGACAGTTGTATATTATATAATCTGTATACAGTTTGTATCCACTCTGTGGTCTCCATGTCAAATAAGGACTTTGTGGAGTTGGGAAATAAAGTAAGTATCATATTAATTTCTGTTCAGGAATGGAGACTGTTGTATGATTGAGATTGATAACTGTTCAGGAATGGAGACTGTTGTATGATTGAGATTGATTACTGTTCAGGAATGGAGACTGTTGTATGATTGAGATTGATTACTGTTCAGGAATGGAGATTGTTGTATGATTGAGATTGATTACTGTTCAGGCATGGAGATTGTTGTATGATTGAGATTGATTACTGTTCAGGAATGGAGATTGTTGTATGATTGAGATGGATTACTGTTCAGGAATGGAGATTGTTGTATGGTTGAGATTGATTACTGTTCAGGAATAGAGATTGTTGTATGATTGAGATGGATTACTGTTCAGGAATGCAGACTGTTGTATGATTGAGATTGATTACTGTTCAGGAATGGAGACTGTTGTATGATTGAGATTGATTACTGTTCAGGAATGGAGATTGTTGTATGATTGAGATTGATTACTGTTCAGGAATGGAGATTGTTGTATGATTGAGATGGATTACTGTTCAGGAATGGAGATTGTTGTATGATTGAGATTGATTATTGTTCAAGAATGGAGATTGTTGTATGATTGAGATTGATTACTGTTCAGGAATGGAGACTTTGTATGATTGAGATTGATTACTGTTCCGTAATGGAGATTGTTGTATGATTGAGATTGATTACTGTTCCGTAATGGAGATTGTTGTATGATTGAAATTGATTACTGTTCAGGAATGGAGATTGTTGTATGATTGAGATTGATAACTGTTCCGTAATGGAGATTGTTGTATGATTGAGATTGATTACTGTTCAGGAATGGAGACTGTTGTATGATTGAGATTGATTACTGTTCAGGAATGGAGACTGTTGTATAATTGAGATTGATAACTGTTGCGTAGTGGAGATTGTTGTATGATTGAGATTGATAACTGTTCCGTAATGGAGATTGTTGTATGATTGAGATTGATTACTGTTCAGGAATGGAGACTGTTGTATGATTGAGATTGATTACTGTTCAGGAATGGAGATTGTTGTATGATTGAGATTGATTACTGTTCAGGAATGGAGACTGTTGTATGATTGAGATCGATTACTGTTCCGTAATGGAGATTGTTGTATGATTGAGATTGATTACTGTTATGGGATGAAGACTGTTGTATGGTTGAGATTGATTACTGTTCAGGAATGGAGATTGTTGTATGATTGAGATTGATTACTGTTAAGGAATGGAGATTGTTGTATGATTGAGATTGATTACTGTTCAGGAATGGAGATTTTTGTATGATTGAGATTGATTACTGTTCAGGAATGGAGACTGTTGTATGATTGAGATTGATTACTGTTCAGGAATGGAGATTGTTGTATGATTGAGATTGATTACTGTTCAGGAATGGAGATTGTTGTATGATTGAGATTGATTACTGTTGCGTAATGGAGATTGTTGTATGATTGAGATTGATTACTGTTCAGGAATGGAGATTGTTGTATGATTGAGATTGATTACTGTTCAGGAATGGAGATTGTTGTGTGATTGAGATTGATTACTGTTCATGAATGGAGATTGTTGTAAGATTGAGATTGATTATTGTTCAGGAATGGAGACTTTTGTATGATTGAGATTGATTACTGTTCAGGAATGGAGATTGTTGTATGATTGAGATTAATTACTGTTCAGGAATGGAGATTGTTGTATGATTGAGATTGATTACTGTTCAGGAATGGAGACTGTTGTATGATTGAGATTGATTACTGTTCAGGAATGGAGATTGTTGTATGATTGAGATTGATAACTGTTCCGTAATGGAGATTGTTGTATGATTGAGATTGATTACTGTTCAGGAATGGAGACTGTTGTATGATTGAGATTGATTACTGTTCAGGAATGGAGACTGTTGTATAATTGAGATTAATTACTGTTCAGGAATGGAGATTGTTGTATGATTGAGATTGATTACTGTTCAGGAATGGAGATTGTTGTATGATTGAGATTAATTACTGTTCAGGAATGGAGATTGTTGTATGATTGAGATTGATTACTGTTCAGGAATGGAGACTGTTGTATGATTGAGATTGATCACTGTTCAGGGATGAAGACTGTTGTATGATTGAGATTGATTACTGTTCAGGGATGAAGACTGTTGTATGATTGAGATTGATTACTGTTCAGGAATGGAGATTGTTGTATGATTGAGATTGATTACTGTTAAGGAATGGAGATTGTTGTATGATTGAGATTGATTACTGTTCAGGAATGGAGATTTTTGTATGATTGAGATTGATAACTGTTGCGTAGTGGAGATTGTTGTATGATTGAGATTGATAACTGTTCCGTAATGGAGATTGTTGTATGATTGAGATTGATTACTGTTCAGGAATGGAGACTGTTGTATGATTGAGATTGATTACTGTTCAGGAATGGAGATTGTTGTATGATTGAGATTGATTACTGTTCAGGAATGGAGACTGTTGTATGATTGAGATCGATTACTGTTCCGTAATGGAGATTGTTGTATGATTGAGATTGATTACTGTTATGGGATGAAGACTGTTGTATGGTTGAGATTGATTACTGTTCAGGAATGGAGATTGTTGTATGATTGAGATTGATTACTGTTAAGGAATGGAGATTGTTGTATGATTGAGATTGATTACTGTTCAGGAATGGAGATTTTTGTATGATTGAGATTGATTACTGTTCAGGAATGGAGACTGTTGTATGATTGAGATTGATTACTGTTCAGGAATGGAGACTGTTGTATGATTGAGATTAATTACTGTTCAGGAATGGAGATTGTTGTATGATTGAGATTGATTACTGTTCAGGAATGGAGATTGTTGTATGATTGAGATTGATTACTGTTCAGGAATGGAGATTGTTGTATGATTGAGATTGATTACTGTTCAGGAATGGAGATTGTTGTATGATTGAGATTGATTACTGTTCAGGAATGGAGATTGTTGTGTGATTGAGATTGATTACTGTTCAGGAATGGAGATTGTTGTAAGATTGAGATTGATTATTGTTCAGGAATGGAGACTTTTGTATGATTGAGATTGATTACTGTTCAGGAATGGAGATTGTTGTATGATTGAGATTAATTACTGTTCAGGAATGGAGATTGTTGTATGATTGAGATTGATTACTGTTCAGGAATGGAGACTGTTGTATGATTGAGATTGATTACTGTTCAGGAATGGAGATTGTTGTATGATTGAGATTGATTACTGTTCAGGAATGGAGATTGTTGTATGATTGAGATTGATTACTGTTCAGGAATGGAGATTGTTGTATGATTGAGATTGATTCTGTTCAGGAATGGAGACTTTGTATGATTGAGATTGATTACTGTTCAGGAATGGAGATTGTTGTATGATTGAGATTGATTACTGTTCCGTAATGGAGATTGTTGTATGATTGAGATTGATTACTGTTCAGTAATGGAGATTGTTGTATGATTGAGATTGATTACTGTTCAGGAATGGAGATTGTTGTACGATTGAGATTAATTACTGTTCAGGAATGGAGATTGTTGTATGATTGAGGTTGATTACTGTTCAGGAATGGAGATTGTTCTATGATTGAGATTGATTACTGTTCAGGAATGGAGACCGTTGTATGATTGAGATTGATTACTGTTCAGGAATGGAGATTGTTGTATGATTGAGATTAATTACTGTTCAGGAATGGAGATTGTTGTATGATTGAGATTGATAACTGTTCAGGAATGGAGATTGTTGTATGATTGAGATGATTACTGTTCAGGAATGGAGATTGTTGTATGATTGAGATTGATTACTGTTCAGGAATGGAGACTGTTGTATAATTGAGATTGATTACTGTTCATGAATGGAGATTGTTGTATGATTGAGATTGATAACTGTTCAGGAATGGAGATTGTTGTATAATTGAGATTGATTACTGTTCATGAATGGAGACCGTTGTATAATTGAGATTGATTACTGTTCATGAATGGAGATTGTTGTATAATTGAGATTGATTACTGTTCAGGATGGAGATTGTTGTATAATTGAGATTGATTACTGTTCAGGAATGGAGATTGTTGTATAATTGAGATTGATTACTGTTCAGGAATGGAAATTGTTGTATGATTGAGATTGATTACTGTTCATGAATGGAGATTGTTGTATGATTGAGATTGATTACTGTTCAGGAATGGAGATTGTTGTATGATTGAGATTGATTACTGTTCAGGAATGGAGATTGTTGTATGATTGAGATTGATTACTGTTCAGGAATGGAGATTGTTGTATGATTGAGATTGATTACTGTTCAGGAATGGAGATTGTTGTATGATTGAGATTGATTACTGTTCAGGAATGGAGATTGTTGTATGATTGAGATTGATTACTGTTCAGGAATGGAGATTGTTGTATGATTGAGATTGATTACTGTTCAGGAATGGAGATTGTTGTATGATTGAGATTGATTACTGTACAGAAATGGAGATTGTTGTATGATTTAGATAGTCTGGCTTTGAGATCACAGTGCCACTCAATGCTTAGGTTCTAAATTCACTGAAGATCAAAGTGTGTAAAAAAATTGTCAGCAGGCTTGCTGAAGGTTAGGGATTTTTATGGGTATTCCAAAGTCTCGACCATGCCAGAACTGATCTCTAGGTATGAAATAATATGACTGTGTTACATATACATCATTCTATAATACACTATTTCAACCAACCAGTCTTGTATGATTAGTGTACAGTAACATAATAGTATTTAGAATGCATGTTACAGATACTGTAGGACCTTTGGTATCCTGGTGTAACAATACGGCAATGTCATATCGCAATATATTGTGATACAGGATGTGTGTATTGAAATACATACATGTATCAGGATATATTGTCTTCACATTTCTGACATAAGGTCAAAACAATAGTTTTCAATACATTTATAGTTCTTGTACTTGGCTTTTATTGATAATAAATTTCAAGATGAATATATAAAACACATGAGTTGTAAGTACTAAATAAAGTCGCTGTTCTTAGTAGATATTTCCTATTCAAAGTTATTCATCTTCACTGACTGTATAAGTTGAATAATTTACAAATGAAAATTATGTAACAGTCTATAAGATTTCTAATTGAATTGAAATTTAAAGTAACTTGATTACAACTCTTTTTTCAAAAACATTAGCTTGTCGACAATTACTAGGTTTCATATTACTTCTTTTTTTTTTTTTTTTTGTGTTAACGATGAGGTTGTAATTTTCTGACATTAATGTTAATTGCTTTCAATTACATGCTTATAATATTGCGCTCTAGTATATTATATTACAAACATGTAAATGTCTAATACTTTATCAGTTGTGCTTGTCAAGAACACCCATTTTTCCATTGTTTTACAAGTGTCTATGTAACATTCTAACAGTCTAACAACTATACATCCAGTGTATTGCAAAATACTGGTTTTCCTTTAGTGTATCAGGATACAAACCGATCTTGTGTGCAAATCATGGTCCACCAATATACTGGTATATCTTTACACCCCTAGGTGTTTTTGAAGAAATATAATTTTCATCAAATGTGGAATTACATCACTTGATATCTTAGACAGAAGATACTATATTTTGTAAATGTGATATAAATCTATAATTTAAATATACAGGGGATACATAAAACCATTTTTATTTTTTTTCTGACTTGTTTATATTTGTAGGTGTTAGACTTATTATTAAATATACAGGGGATACATGATCTAGGTGTATCTATATTAACTAATGAAGACTGTGACTGTAGTCTAGAGGTACGTTTATAACACCCAGTATACATGTACAGGGGATACATAATCTAGGTTTATCTATATTAACTAATGAAGACTGTGACTGTATTCTAGAGGTACGTTTATAACACCCAGTATACATGTACAGGGGATACAAAATCTAGGTTTATCTATATTAACTAATGAAGACTGTGACTGTAGTCTAGAGGTACGTTTATAACACCCAGTATACATGTACAGGGGATACATAATCTAGGTTTATCTATATTAACTAATGAAGACTGTGACTGTAGTCTAGAGGTACGTTTATAACACCCAGTATACATGTACAGGGGATACATAATCTAGGTTTATCTATATTAACTAATGAAAACTGTGACTGTAGTCTAGAGGTACGTTTATAACACCCAGTATACATGTACAGGGGGTACATAATCTAGGTTTATCTATATTAACTAATGAAAACTGTGACTGTATTCTAGAGGTACGTTTATAACACCCAGTATACATGTACAGGGGATACATAATCTAGGTTTATCTATATTAACTAATGAAGACTGTGACTGTATTCTAGAGGTACATTTATAACACCCAGTTTACATGTACAGGGGATACATAATCTAGGTTTATCTATATTAACTAATGAAAACTGTGACTGTATTCTAGAGGTACGTTATAACACCCAGTATACATGTACAGGGGATACATAATCTAGGTTTATTTATATTAACTAATGAAGACCGTGACTGTAGTCTAGAGGTATGGTTATAACATCTAGTATACATATACAGGGGATACGTGATCTAGGTATATCTATATTAACTAATGAAGACTGTGACTGTAGTCTAGAGGTACGTTTATAACACCCAGTATACATGTACAGGGGATACATAATCTAGGTTTATCTATATTAACTAATGAAAACTGTGACTGTATTCTAGAGGTACGTTATAACACCCAGTATACATGTACAGGGGATTCATAATCTAGGTTTATTTATATTAACTAATGAAGACCGTGACTGTAGTCTAGAGGTATGGTTATAACATCTAGTATACATATACAGGGGATACATGATCTAGGTTTATCTATATTAACTAATGAAGACTGTGACTGTAGTCTAGAGGTACGTTTATAACAATCAGTATACATGTACAGGGGATACATAATCTAGGTTTATCTATATTAACTAATGAAAACTGTGACTGTATTCTAGAGGTATGGTTATAACATCTAGTATACATGTTTATGTATGTAGAGGAACATGTCTGTATAAAATAAACATCTTCTTGAAACTCTTATATAGTGTAGGATTGAATTCTGTTTATTTACATCAAACAATATCATTGAATGTCCAGAAAGATTAAATCATTGAAGACAGATTTGGTTCTCTCACGTGTTCAGTGGCAGCAAGTTTGCTGTATTTTTGTATAATATTTTAGTCTTAAACAATAAAGATTTGCAGCAAGTCTAAAAAAATTCTTCCTTATAACCATTTTTGAACTTCTAAAACAAAAGGGTATAACTTAAACATTGTATATTATTAATATTTAAACTGTTAATTTTCAGGTTGTGAAGTGCATCGTTTTGATGTTACATCAAATTCTGCAGATTTTTGAAGAAACAAGCAACATGACACTAATTGACATTCTCAAAAAAGGACTGGTATTATTACACATGATATAATGAAGGAAGATCCTTTAGTCTCTGTTCAAAATCAAGTTGAATACCAGTTTATAAGACTAATCTATGGCTTAGAACATGTATTCAAGAATCGGTTACAGGGAAACTTCAGTTCTGAAAGTAAGTATAAAATACAGCATAACTTGGATAACTTATATGCTTAATACTTAAGTGTATTGGACATCAGCATTGTCTGAGGTGTATCTTTTTTCATTATATCATTTATGTGATTCCCTTCTTAAAATAGAAAAGGAGCATATATTCTGATGCAATAAATTTAAAAACGAATAATTTATAATTTCTACAGTTTATGACAAGATCTTTGGTCAGAAGAGAAACTATATACAATATGGATAGAGTTATGGAACTAGTTAACAAATTAAGAATAATATCAGAAATGCACAATGTACATGTGTATGTAGTTCAGACCAAATCATAATGGAAATGTATGTTTAATTTATCATTGGTAATTGAAAAAAAATGTCTTGGACATAATAATTATAAAATTATTATTTATATGGGATAAAGAAATCTTTATTTGTTCATTTCTATTCTCCTTTAATTTTTATGTCTCTTTTTAGAAGGAAAATTGAAAAATTTTCAAAGTTTGAAGTTCATTTTAAACTTTAATGTACTCCCCATTTAGTTCTAACTAAAAATCTCTCTGTACATCCACATTGACCAAAGAAGAAAAATAGAAGTATATTGTTGTCCCTAAGGGGATTTTACATGGTGGTGTTTACACTAGATGTGATGCCCTTTGTGAAGTACATGTATTCAGTTGCATGGGCAAATGGAGTTTAATTGATCAGATACATGTATTTCAACTTGTAATATTCCCAAAGCAGCAACATTGTTCTCTGTACAGTGGTATTTTACAGTAATTGAGGATTTGTAAAGTAATTTCTAGTTTTAACTAGACTTAAGTACATGTAGAAAAACAATATCAAACTTTTTTTCAAGTTATTGGATTTACTCTTTAAAAAAAATCTGTTACCCACTTTTGGAGTCAAAGTGAGTTGAGTTGAGTAATGGTGTCTTTACACCCCTTCAAGATTTTTTTCACTTATATCGAGGCGGCCAATTTTGGGAATCTGGGAAAACCCAAGTGCTTGGAGCAATCCACTGACCTTTGACAAGGGAACTGACAAAATTTTCTTGTATTTTATCCATTTTTAAAAATAGTTACATGAACGTTATGGTCTTTGCATATATACAGTATCATGATATATGTGTATCTTAAATTGAATTAGTATGCTTTCAAATATATGTACATCCACATTATAGATTTGAAATTAGTTATTCATATTAAAGTTATAGTTTTTATTTTCACTTTTCTATTTGAAAGTTAATCTTATACATGATTTGATGGATTTCCACCAAGATGATTCAGAATTGTCACATGACAGTGAAGATGCTGACACACAATAAAGCACCAAGATGAATCAAAATTATCACACATCAGTGAAGATGCTGACACACAATAAAGCACCAAGATGATTCAAAATTATCACACATCAGTGAAGATGCTGACACACAATAAAGCACCAAGATGATTCAAAATTATCACACATCAGTGAAGATGCTGACACACAATAAAGCACCAAGATGATTCAAAATTATCACACATCAGTGAAGATGCTGACACACAATAAAGCACCAAGGTGATTCAGAATTATCACAAATCAGTTAAGATGCTGAAACACAATAAAGCACCAAGATGATTAAGAATTTTCAAACATCAGTGACGATGCTGACACACAATAAAGCACCAAGATGATTAAGAATTTTCACACAACAGTGAAGATGCTGACACACAATAAAGCACCAAGTTGATTTAGAATTATCACACATCAGTGAAGATGCTGACACACAATAAAGCACTAAGATAATTCAGAATTGTCACATGACAGTGAAGATGCTGACACACAATAAGCACCAAGATGATTCAAAATTATCACACATCAGTGAAGATGCTGACACACAATAAAGCACCAAGATGATTTAGAATTATCACACATCAGTAAAGATGCTGACACACAATAAAGCACCAAGATGGTTCAAAATTATCACACATCAGTGAAGATGCTGACACACAATAAAGCACCAAGATGATTCAGAATCATCACACATCAGTGAAGATGCTGACACACATTAAAGCACCAAGATGATTAGAATTGTCACATGACAGTGAAGATGCTGAAACACAATAAAGCACCAAGATAATTCAGAACTGTCACACATCAGTAAAGATGCTGACACACAATAAAGCACCCAGATAATTCAGAATTGTCACACATCAGTAAAGATGCTGACACACAATAAAGCACCCAGATGATTCAGAACTGTCACACGGCAACGGAGATACTGTCATGCAATATGAATTTTTCCACCAAAAGATTAAACTGATTTGTTTGTTGTTAAACTCTTTTTATTTTTTTGCATCTTAATGACTATGCAGAATTTTATTTTATTTCTGATTACATCTACACTTATCAATAAAGAAATGGAATAAGGCATCAGTTAAAGACAACTTTGATGATATCTTAATGTATATATATATATATATATATATATATATATATATATATATATATATATATATATATGTATCCACAATCAATTTTTTATTTGTGAATGCCTTATTTTGACAGTTTTTTCTAGGTTGATGTAAATTTAATTTACAATTAACCTGAACATTGCTAAAGTGTGAAGTTATATATTGGTTGTCTTTATAAGAATGAACTAAAAATTAATTTATAAGTATTCTAAATTCTCTATTTGTTGAATGGGTAATGTATTAGTTTAATCTTCATATTAGGGACACCTGTCTATATAGGTCTACATACATTTGTTGTATGAGTTAAGAAGAAAAGAGCATCTGTAAATGAGTAACTCACAATGGTTCTAGAAGAAGGTTTAACAAGATATAAGCATAGCTGTTGCTATTAACAGTTACAGTCACTTGTTGTTCTAGAGAGAGAGAGAGAGAGAGAGAGAGAGAGAGAGAGATCAAAATGTTATTTGAATGTTATCTATGCATTATGAATAAATTTTTAATGATAAATCAATTTTAGTTCATTGTAAACTTATACACCTAGCAGTAATAAATTTTTATCTCATCTGAGGAAATTTTGTCTGTCATCTATGGTCTTGCATATGTAACAGAAGGGAGGAAACATGTGAAAAAAAACACATCCTCACTGAGTGCCTGGCCTGAAGATTGAATCCATCCCTTTCAGGTGATAAGTGAGCACTCTGCCACAAGGCTTAATTAAAGGACCAGAAAGTCTGGCAGAAAATCACTACAACACAACAGGACTAGCACCACTTACAGCAGCTCAGTTTTAGAGCGCTCACTTCATATGTGGGAAGTCGGGTTCAAACCCTGGTTGGGTCTGACAAAGACTTGAAAATAGTGACTGCTCTTTCACCAAGCACTCAGCATTTAGAAATAAAAGTCACAAGGTCCTTCATCAAAGACCTTAAAAACTGATGGCCCTTGTCATGACAGGCATGTCACATTAAAAAAAACCCTCCCTGCATTGCCATTAGTGCATTGCAAAGGTAAAAATTTCTGCCACTTCACCTAAAGCTGGTAACATCTTGGTATAAATGAAATATTCTTGACTGGGACTTAAAAGCCCATTAAATCAAATCACACAACATAACTAGCTTAGCCCTGTGACAATATTTTCTTCAATTATTTTATTGTGGCAATACTAACCAATTTTATTTCAAAGTTTATTAAAAAGTCAAAAAGTAATATACATGCAAGAAGGATTAGAGATTACAAACCCTCTCACCCCCCCCCCCCCCCCCCCCCCCCTGCCTCAAGTAACGACAACAAACCATTGACATGTATATTCTAAGTTTGTACAGATCACAGTGCCTCTCACCGCCTGGGTTAAAATCCCACTTGGGCAGATCCTAGTGTGAGAAAGTTTGTCAGTTTACTTGTCAAAGGTTGGTTGTTTTTTCAGGGCACTCTAGTTTCTCTTTTTTGGCAATAGATATTAAACCATAGACATTTATTTTAAATACAACTGTAAAACTTTTCTTTATGATATATTGAAAATGCTGCAAACTGAAGTTATCTTGTCCAGCATTAGTATATTTTATACTTATTTTACATCACACCAGAAGTTTGTAGCCAGTCTTTACTGGGTTATCATTAAATGAGTCTGGAGCTGTTTAAATGTTGGATCTTTATGGATAACGTTTGGTAACATTGCCTTTATTTATAATTGATCAATTTCTGTGTCATGTACATATATATAATCAATAATAGATTAACATATTTCATATTCAGTGGAGTATAAATAGAATCATTGATATAACATCAAGATAACCATGGTAACAGCTTTTCATACTTTTTAACTTTAATATCTGTAACATCCTGTTTAAGTACTTCATATTTTAAAGTCCACTTAAGGTAACCATGGTAACAGTTTTTCATGTTATTTAACTTTACTATCTGTATCATCCTGTTTAAGTACTTACTATTTTATAGTCCACTTCAGGTACTTGAAATTATTTTTAACAAAAAAAGCTATAAATTAAAATAAAATAGAGAGTTTAACTCTGGTATTTTATTTATTTTGTTAAAATTTGATTAACATTAAAACTTAAAAGTGGATAAAGGGTGTGAACTCTTCTGTGTTTTAGTGTGTATAAGTTCAACTGTACCCACTGGCCTTAATATAAAACAAAGCAGGATGTAAGAAGGAAATAAACAAAAGTACTTAAACAACATATTTTATATTTTTTATTTTCTAAATAACAATAAAATACATGTTCTCGTTTAATTTAATAAATTGCATATTATACATGCAAGGGCTTTCAGTTTTATTTTTTTTTGGGGTAAAATAAGGCTTTATTTTCATTTTTTAAATGTGCACATATAAAGACCACTAGTTGTATAATAAGCGGGGTAGATGAAGGCCTTAAATAGTACTAAGTCCACAACACTGGATATTTACCAAAGTTTCCACGCAAAGCGGGGAATTATAATTGGTTGTCCAAATAGGCTTTTATGTTGTCTTTCTCTTACCTTTTTGGCTGTTTTAATGTTTACTTTTTTGTTTCTGATTCTTGATTGTGTTGGCTGTTTTATTTGCAACTTTTTGTTTTATTTTAGAAATAATGGTTAGGTTTAATATGGACAACAGACTTTAAAATTGGTAGTTCTTTTTACTGATCAATAATCACTAAGCATTTAAAAATGAAACCTTTTGATTCTTTAAAACAGATGCTCTCGTCATGTTAGGCAAAACAAGGAAACAAAATCTCATTGCACATCTATGGGCACTGTGTTTAAAACAAGTCTTCAAACCCAAGGATTTGCATTGATGTGATTGCTTGATGGCACGTAAGAAAAGGTTTTTTCTTTGGTGTAAGGTTTTATTGGTTGGCTTGAGTTCAATATAATGAACTGAGTGATTGGTGGTGTTTATTTGAATGTGTTCTCACACTCCAAAGGTTGCCATGATTGCACACTTTTAAAAAGCTGATCAGAAACACCATGTGTAAAAAACTGGCTCACCACCTGAAATTGTGTTAAGGATAATCTACAGGAGGAAAATGCCTTGTTATAAAGACTCCTTGATGTGATAAAAAACAACATTCAACCAACTGACCAATCACAGTGCTCAATGTGATAAGTGCATTACAAAATCAACCTACTGACCAATTACAGTGCTCATTGTGACAAGTACATTTCAAAAATATAAAAGATGACAATGTGCTCATCATAAATTAAACCCAATACTATGAAATAAAACCAACTGAAATTAATTTCATGCTCAATGAAGACTCATGTGATATAATAATAACAGATATTTAGGGTCTCTCGTGTTATCTTGTGTAGAAATTTTCCCCTTTTATTATTTATTTATTTAAACATATGTCACCAGTTTAGATGTTAAAATTTCTCTTAGTTAAGAATATTTTTTATAACTTATTGTTGAGAATTTTTTAGGGAAACACCAAGTGTTAAATAACATTGATATTAGCTTAGTAAAACTTGTTCATTGTTAATATGTACCTAGTAAATATTTAATAATAACAAGAAACTTGTTACTGTTTCATGTTTATTTATAAACAACTTAATGAATAATGTCCCCTTCCATAACTAAGAGTTATGTCCCTTTCCATAACTCCTTAAATCTATGAAAAACAAACAGAATGCATTACACAAAGAACAAAAGACGTGTCATTTTTATAATATATATGTTACATGTATATAAAAAAAGAAAACATTTGTTAAAATAAAAAAAAAAAAAAAATCCCTATTTTGATTATAACTCTACTCTTATATAAATAATAATAAATAATAAATAAATAAATACAATTGCACTTGACAAAAATACTTAATAATAACATCTAATCTTATTCTCATTGCAATAATGAAGTCAATAAAATATCCTATATATATCTGTAACTAATTCGTTATTCAACAATTAAAAGCTTGCAACAGGTCAAAATACTTGAGTTATCTCCTCCTTGAGCTTTATACAATATACAACAAAAACAAACATGATTCTACTGAAGTTCAAGAAATTTTGTTGCAAGTTTTCTTTTTTAATTCCTTTAAAATTTGATTTTGTATTTCTGCAGTAGTTTTTCTAACTTTTTGACAAAGTGACCTCAGCCTTAGACTTAAGTGCATTGTTCTAAGTCTAAACTGGGAATTTCTAAAATTAAAGACATAGCTATTTTATCTATATAAACTTCGATTAAGTTGGTATATCTGAAAATCAGCACCAACAATTTCCCATGATTTTTAGCATGAAGTGACGGCATACCATTATCTGTGATTTACTGCATAAGAAGTATAGTAATCATATAATACTGCTCTCTTTATATTTTATAACTAAACCAACAATTACTGACTAAATAATCATCGTAAAGTTTAATACAATTCAACAGCATTAAAATTTGTTTAAAACAAACAAAACACCCAAACAAACAAACAACATAACAAACAATATACTTAAAGGAGACAAAATAAAGTCAGACTGTCTTACAACAAGCCTTCTGATGAGGTATAAATGTTTGTATTTAAATATCAACATGTAAAACCCTAAAAATGTTAAACATTCTTTAACTGTCTTACACTATCTTATAGCATGGACAGTTCATAATTATAAGTTTAAAGTCAACTTTTAATAATTTTTTTTAAGAGATGACACTAAAGTCTCTGGTCTTATTAATTTGTGTTTATTTCATCCTGAGGTTCTTGAGGTTTTTTCTATAAACTTGTTTATAATGACTTACTGCCTGTATCTATATACATGTACCACAAATATTCAGGGGTCTCAGTGATCAAGTGGTCTAAAGCACACACTTACCGATCACAGTGCTTCTCACTGCTTAGGTTTGAATCCTGCATGAGTAGATCCTAGTGTGAGAAAGTCTGTGAGTTGCTGAATGTCAGTGTTTTTATCCGGGCACACCAGTTTCCTCAAACATCCCATATCTGACTGCCTTCACATAAGTGAATGAATCTTGAATTGGACATAAAAAACCATTACTCCACTTCACTCCTACCATAGTTATAGTCCACATAGAAGTGTGTGTGTGTGTGTGTGTGTGTGTGTGTGTGTGTGTGTTTGTGTGTGTGTGCTGAAAAACCATACACAAATGATTAACTAAATGGAAAGATTGATGATAAAGAAGATAGATAAATCTTAGAAATGGAAGAAATCCAAACATATGACAATAACAATTTGATTCACAAATTCTTAACAAAAATACAATTAACATATAGAGGTTTTTTTTAAACCTTATTTCAAACAGATATACAAACTTTACATGTTTAAATCTTTATGATACTTTTAATTCCTAACAAAAAAACACAAATTACTTTTTAAAGTACTTTTTAAAACCTTATTTTAAAAAAAAACTTGATAATATAATTTATATGAGGACTTATTCATTATAAAAACACTTTGAAGTTCTGACACATTTCTCGAGCAAAATTTAAAAACAAGTTTTGATAAGGACTTTCTAATTCAGGAAATGAAAGTATTCCCCACAATCTGACATCATAAAAAATATCAACCTAGAATAGTTGTTTGAGCCTTTAACATGATTAATATTTCCTTATGTGTGAAGGTTGAAAATCCTGACCAAGACTAAAAAGATTGTGAGTCTTGGTCAGAATTTAGGACATCAGTCTCTATTGGTATCAAAATGAAGGTCATTATTTGTCCACAAGTTGTGTGAAGACATCACTGGTTTCTGTCTTTGTGGCTGAGAAAAATTCGAACACAACCATAGGAATACATTGGCACTGGAATGGTCCCTACAATCTCCCAAGCTTTTTTCTCTGGGTCGAACAACTCAATTGTGTTGGTGTATAAGTTGTCTTTTGCTCCTCTCCGCCGTCCTCCAAAGGCATACAGTTTTTCATCAAGAACAGACAAGCTGACAAAATCGCGAGCACATGACATATCTGGAAGTATTTCCCAGTCTTCAGTTTGTGGAGAGTATCGGAAAGCTCCCTCAAGCCCAATTACATAAATATGACTGTTAAGTATGGCTGCACTGAGACACATATCACTAGCTGGTAATGATCTAGATAACACTGTTGATGTGAGGGTTCCTGTATTGAAACACTGAACAGTATTAGTGACAACTTCATCATTATTTTTACCGCCAAACAGATAAATGTCTTTTCCATATGATATATAACCCATGTTTTCAACAGCGTGACATAATGTTCCAACTTCATTCCACTGGTTAATGTTTCTCTGCCACATCTCAACAGAATCCAAAACAAGATCTTCATCAAATCCACCAAGTACAAATATGGCATCATCAACTGCTGCCATAGCATGCCTTCTTCGTGCATTAAGCAGGTTAGTGCCACGAGTCCAGGTTTCAAATACATTGTCATATTTCCAGAATTCACCGCTTCGTAATCCACCTGACACATAAATGTCATCGCCTACCACACAAGCAGCAAACTCATTTCTTTTTTTGAATGGAAGTTGTTTTAGTGATGAAAACTCTCTGGTGTATGAGTTGTAGCATTCTACATCATTACTTAAACCATCAGCAAGCCGTCCACCAAGAAGAATTGCAGATTCAAATACAGGATGGGAAATACGTGGAGTTATTTGAAAACAGGGTAGTAAGGCTCTCCTGGTTGGAATAGTATGGAATTTGAGTGCATTTTCTAACAATTCCAAACACTTTTCATCCTGAGTCACATGTAGGGATTTTGAAACAACATCTACAAGATAACTCTGTTTCATCAGAGGAAATTTTACACATTCTAAAACCCGATTTCTGTAACTTTTCCGACGATCTAGTTCACCTTCTGCATTTAGCCACTTAATGGCTGCCCTAAACACATCTTCCTCACCATCACACTGAAGTCGGCGATCACGTAGTAATCCTGTGACACATTCTAAAGAAAGCTTTCCAAAATCTTCATCCTGGGCAACAGACTTGAAATGTGTGCAGGAAAATTCTTTTGAATATTCAAAAAGTTGGCGATGTGCATGTGTATCGGCTAAAGTATAAGCAGCCAAACAGTTTGTTTCATTCATATTTTCTTTGAAGAATTCCACACATAAATCGACCAATGGGTTAATCTGAAACATATAAGCCTGGGTAAAAAGTTCCTCCAAAACATGAGAAGCAATTCGAACGCAGCCTGTGTAAATAAAATGTAAAACCAACTCAAACACGTCACCATCAATCTGTCTCAATTCTATTGGGTTTTTCCAACTTTCTTCCATTCCAGAAGAAAACATAGATTTGAAGTAAGAAGATCCAGCTGCAAGGATAACACGATGACATGGGAACTTTCTCTTTCCAACATTGATAGTCAAATCACTGTAGCCACCTTCCATTCTGAATGCTTCAAAATTACTGATTAATGCTCCAGAGTGTTCACCACTAGCGTAGTCAGTGCAGGTTTCTAAACTTGCCTCACTTAAGGAACTGTTCTGTGAATCTTCCATTCTATAAAATAAACAATTTATCCTGGTTAAAATGTTCTAAAAATGTATGGATGACTAGCTATGTTATCAAATATAGATTACTTGTATATATAATCAACTGTCTACTGAAGATGTTCATCTTGTCTGATATAACACACAGTTGGTCGGGAAAAAAAGATGGATAAATTGAAGTGTAATATCAGTGCTTTAATATTACATGACATTTCCAAGATGTGCCATATCTGATGCTCTGTTGGTGAATATTATGAAGCACCACCCATTTAGACAGTGTCTATTGTTTTTAGGTTTATTGAATTTTACATGAAAATTGGGCTTTATTTTCTATGTTAAGCAACTCTAACAGAAGGCACAGGTAACTAGAAAATGTCAAGTTTGTTCAAGTGATTGCATAAAAAAAAACAAAAAATAATAATAATAAATTAAAAATTAAATTTAAATTTAAAAATGCAGCACAGTTAACTAGGAAATGTCAATTTTGTTCAAGTGTTTGCATTAAAAAAAAAACAAAATAATTATAAATAAAAAAATGCAGCACAGGTAACTAGAAAATGTCAAGTTTGTTCAAGTGTTTGCATTAAAAAAAAAACAAACAAAATAATAATAAATAAAAATGCAGTACAGGTAACTAGAAACTTGTCAATTAATATTTTGCAGCATTTGCTGTCACAAATACAGTGACACAACAGTATTGAGTACATTTCACTAAGCTTAAATAATCACCAGTGACTACCTATGTAAAATATGCTACCAATTTTGTAAGTTGAAGTGGCTGACCCATATGAATGACCCTTAATTTCATTTTCTTCAGACCTATCAGATATTACTGATTTGAAACAAAAAACTTATTACAATACTATATTCTGAATTACAGTGCCAATTTCTGTTAAACAAAATCTATCTGAATGAAATCGATTTCATATTATGAAGACCATATTAGGGTCAGTTTTCCAGCTCAAACATGTCTACCTTCTAGTTTCAACGATCTGGGTCAAGGTGTTAATCTATAGATACTTAGCATTAGATGTTTTTGCATTTTGTGACATAGTTTCAGTGGTAAAATATCACCTCACGCTCTCCAATGTCATTTCAATTTTAAAATGATTTACCTTGAATTATCATATAAATGGACACCCAGCCTACAGCGCAGTCAGTCAGCTGTCATCTTGAAAGGCTACCGGATGTTAAAATGTCTGTTCCTTAAAGTTCTGCCTTCATTTCATTAAGAGCACCCACCATCAGTGATAACACCAAAAGCATGTGATTTTCAGTACATTATTAATTTGATCTAATTTTAGAAATCAACTCGACAAAACATTGAAAATATTGCAAGATTTAAAAATAAGAGTGTGCTTCAATAGATAGATAGATAGATAAATAAATAAATAAAATTAAATAAATAAATAAATAAATAAATAAATCCGGCAATCAATCAATCAATCATGCATAAAAACCAACCAACAGGTCGACCAACCAACCAACAAATTAGGCAAGCAAGCCTATCCCACCCACCATTCCAACCTAACTAACCAACCATCTGGCGAACAAATCGGCCACTCGACAATCAAATACCAGATAGCAATGAAACGATCGCCATACCTGATCTACAGCTAAAAGTCACGGTGTGTCAGTACTGCAAAATAATTGAAAAACTTCTTTGAAGAAATTCTAATCATGCAAATAAATTAACATTTGAGAGTTAATCTAGGATCTCACGGTTTTAATAACTATCTAGAACACGTGTTACAAAAGTTGTTTTGCAATATCGATTTTACGGGATTACATTAATATAACATTTACTGGTATTAAACACGACTTTAGATGTAAACACGCGGGTTTAATGGTGATGCAGTATCAGTCAACAGATCAACTTTCTGACTTTTCATAAATTAATGCAGCGAAATCCCCAGCTAAACACCTTAAGCAGTTTTATTTTTTTCAAAATAAGCTCGTCCATTTGTCATTGTAGAAGGATTTAAGGGCCAAACAGAAGTTTGGATTGTCATTGACCGATGCGGAAGGGTTATGAAGCCCCATAAAAATTTGGATTGTCGATGGACCGATACAAGAGGTTAAAAGAGCCCCTACCCCCATCAAAAAAAAAAAAAAAAAAAAAAAAAAAAAAAAAAAAAAAAAAAAAAAGAAAAAAAAAGATGGATGGATGGTAATGGACCAATGTAAAATGGCTATGGAGCCTATAAAAATTTAGCTTTCCAATGATTAACGACGGAAGGTTATAGAGCTTCAAGCAATTAAATCAATCTAGTCCAGCTTTTTCAAACGAAATGTTGATTTTACAACAGTTGTAAGTCGTAATTTTTCATGTCAGGCTAAATTTAGACGAATGTATTGTCACTGACTTCTACAATGATGAGCAGGGACCACAGTGTCTGGGTGATTAAAAACTTAAAGCGTCTCAATGCTTCGACCCTGGCGACCCCAAGTGGGAAGCTTTTCCTTTACTGATTGGCTCGGTAGTAGTATAGTGTTAGTAGTTTGCGATGTTTATTTGCGCCATGGCGGGCTAGTGTATTAGCAATCTAAGGGTCGCCATAAGTGCACACTAGTACTAGGCAGACATTTGTAAACTCATGCACCACATTCATTTGTGTTAAGGTTTATTCTCTTCATCAATAAAATTGTGTGATCAAGAATACTTAAAAAATTGCTGATGTGACGTAAAACATCATTTAACCAACCAACAAAGATTAACGCACCCGGATATAGATAGAAAAACGTTTTAAAGTTGAAATCAGACGAACTGATAATGAATCAAGCCGACGACTCTCTTCAACAGGACAACTGTTGATGTAACATGCATAAAATGAACAACTACTATTAACGGTGATTCAAATTGTATTTGTATATTTGTTGCATTATTGCTGGCCATATCCTTTCCCTTTCGGGTATTTATAAATTAATTGGTTCAATTGACAATTTTGATTTTGGACATGATTATTATCATTAAAGTTTACTGATGATAAAAACAAATAAACTAAACTAAACTAAACTAAAATAAACTAAAATAAAATAAAATAAGATAAAATAAAATAAAATAAATAAATAAAATAAAATAAAATAAAATAAAATAAATAAATAAATAAATAAAATTTAGATGCGAAATGCTTTTTTTAAAAAATTTTTTTAGTCCATTCACGGTGATAACGAACACTAAGTAAAAAGGGCCGGTGTAGTTACATCGTTTTCCTGCTACAATCGATCAAGCGTTTATCATGCACTCGGCACCGTGACCTAAGTCGTTACATTGATTTTGTTCGAGATATGCCGAATGAGATAGCTACCATACAACTTTGACGTCATCATATTTCGCGGGACAATTTGATTGTTCTTGGTTGTTAGCAACGCGATTGGCATGCAATCATGTCGTTAAACAAACCATTATTTAATGCTGATGAAGAGAATATTTATTTAAATCCTTACGATGTCAGTTTAGAGCCGGATAAACGGAAATTTAAACTTTTTCTCGTCATTCTTGGAATCTGTAGTTTGGTTTTATTTATTGGTGGTTTAGTGATACTTGGAAAGACGCTGATAGAAAATAGAATGATGGAAAGTACCAATATAAATGAAATGTTAGGGTAAGTTAGTGTTTTAAACGACAAGTATTGGTCTTGGTTATGTAGTTAATTTTATTACATGTAGCCCGGGTTCCAGATAAGTCCCACCATTATGCCAAGAGATCGTTTTTGTCTTCCCGGGAACTCTGGTTTCCCCAACCTCCCTGTTTTATGCAAAATTTTGATTTTATATTGAATAAATATTGAAATAAAATTGCACATGACAATCCAACGACTGACAGCTTTAGCATAAGTAAAATAATCTTTACTGGGGTATAAAACATCATCATATCTTTCTTTGTTCATCTTGTCCTATCTGTATTTATCTCCGACCTGGGATTTATATATGAAAGAATAGTCATTTGGATGAGACTTTAAAACCGATTTCTCATGTCTAAAATTTGTATCCAGCTAAAAGAATTGAAAAACCTTACTACCCATGCTCTGACCGCACTTAGATTATAATTTCTAAACATAAGGTTGGTGATGTCCTAATATAAGTTTGAATGATTGATTATATGAGTTTTACGTCCTAGTCAAGAATATTTCACGTATATCGAGACATCACCAGCTACAGGTGAATGGCAGAAATTTTTACCTTAGCAATGCGCTTAGGGCAATATGCAAATAGGGTTCTTTAGTGGTTCTTCTTGCCGGAACACGGTGCATCGGTTTTTAACGTCTATTCCGAAGGACCCCATGACTTTCATTTCCAAATGCCGAGTGCATGGCAAAAGAGCAGTCACGAACAATTTTTGGAGTCTTGGTCAGACCCGGCTGGGTTCGAACCCGACCTCCGAAATACGATGCGAACACTCCTCTAACTGAGCTACCGCAGTGTTTCCTGATATAAGGAATATAATAAATAATAAATTGCATCGAATGAGATAGATGACTGTAGCATTTCTTGGAAATGAGTTATCGGATATTTTGATAATCCGTTTTACTAATAAGACATTGTTTCAATAGCTATTCATTTTCGGATCCGGGGACAATTTGGTTTTGTTTTTGACCGATTCGGTTTAGTCCATTTTGAAGCCCACAGTAAATATTATAAGTAAAAATATCGTTGCTTTATTAGGTGACATATATTAATAGTGTCGGGTGTAGCTAGACAGGAGGTGCTTACCCTTCCGGAGCACCAGGTCACACTTCCTTGATGGAAGTTTACGTCTATAACTAAATTGGTCAATTTTCAAAGTTTTTACTTTTTTGTTGGATTGTGATTTGGACATGGACTGGTATGTTTGTGTTTTATTTCCCATTATAACACACGTTCTGTTTTGACTTTTCAGCAGTACGACAACCTCAGATTGGGTAGAAATAGCTCACTACAGACAAACAGTGAAAGGAAGATTACATTACGTTTATGATAATGTGAATTAGACTGCACTGTGAGGATAGCTTGCTGGTTTAAGAACATTAACGGAGTAGCCTGTATAAAGATAATTCAATGAAATCTGTATTCTGTGTTAAATGTGGATCGTTTTTCAAATGGCGTGTACTGACCAAAAGGTGGAATAGTATTATCGTTAGAATTTAAGACATAGTTTGAAATGTTGATGATTTTGGTCTGTAAAAATCACAAATGTATTTAATTTGTATTAGATATTTTTCTTTAATTTTTTTTTATTGTATTGTATTAAGGTATAGAATGATTTTAGTAAGATTAGATAAAGTTGATTTTAAAAATAATATGTTTAAACAAACATGCAATGTCCTTTATGAGGTTTATTTTGATGGATTTATTTAATGCTGCTGGTCCGGCCCCAGTTTCACAAAAATTCATTCAATTAAGTGTACACTCAACTCAAATATTCCCATTTTCTTTAATCAATACTTTTCAATATTTTAAGTTTTATGAGACAAAGTTTTGTTTTGTTATTCAAACCTACACTAAATTTTTAATATAGCATTAGATATTCCATTTTAACTGTGTAATGATTAGAAAATTAACACTGAAATATTATCTAAATTGAGTTGAGTGTACAATCTGTTAAATGAATTATTGTGAAACTGGAGCCAGGACTCTAAAATGTTATAAGCGACAAGAATCTGCAAAGTATTTTGTTTCATACTTCTGCTGAATTCTATAGTATCTAGTTAACGGATTGCCTTGGTGACGACTCCGTCTTCTCGGAAAAACTAGCTCTTAAAAGTCAAACTGGTGTTTGCCAGTAAAATAACAAACATTATTATACTTAGCACAAGTTATGCCACATCGGAAAAGCCTAATGCAATTATACCGACATTCACAACAAAGTATGGTACTATTTAGAATAAAGTATTGTAACGCAGGGTAAAAATGTTCCAGCATCAAGCACAGGCGTCTTCCAAAATAGCAATTCTTGGCACAAATGCATGTATATATATGAATTAATCCCTAATATGTTTGGGTTGAACATACTCCCTCGGTATTGTGGCATGTATCCTCTTACTGATTTAAATTTTTGTTGATTACGTTTTTGTTAAGAAATGAATCAATACACTGCACATTGCATCAAAAAGGACCCCTGTGTCCAAATGGTCTAAAGTACTCGCTTAGGAATAACAGTTAATCATGTCGACTCTAAATGAGAAAGTCCTTCATGTGAGAAAGTTTGTCAGTTTGCTTGCGGAAGATCGACCTTTTCTTCGGAAACTCCGGTTTTCCCCATCATCCCAGAAATGACAATCCATGTGTAGGTGGAAAAATTCGACTGGGGCGTAAAACACCATAACTTTCACTTCTCTTATCATTGAAGTGGAAATGGAATACAATAGCTAACAGAAGCCGAGTCGGAGAAAACCGATAAGACACAACAAACGTAATTATTTACGACCCCTACATAGAGGTGTCGCTTATGTACCTCTGTATGGGTACTTGGTATAGTTGTTATTGGTATGTTGTTTAACGTCGTATCAGTAATTTGTCAGCTTTTCGAGACGAGAATAAAGTTATTAATCTCTAAGGATTGATCTAAGAACAAGTTTATGTATTTGTGTGATGTTAGAGTGTGTATTATGGTTTGCCGTGTACAAGCGCGCAGTCGGGGCGACTTTGTTGTAAGGTGCTAGCTCTGACCTAGTCAATATACCGCAGACAAACATGTCACTTCCCCAGTACATTCTCCTGGGTGAACCAGTCGATACTCTATCCTCTTAATGCCGAGAGACAGACGAGGGAGAAATATCTTAAATCTTAAAGTCTTTTGTATAACCCGACCGTGTCTAGAACTCACGACCTGTCGCTCGCAAGGCGGACATTCTACCACTGAGCCACCGAGGCGGTAGTGCTAGGTACAAGTAAAGCTGAATAAATATATAATGATATCTTACGTGGTGCATTTTTATGCGTGTTCTATTTAATGTGACTTCAATACTATTTGGAAAGACTGGACACTTTGACTTATTGGTTAATTCCATGCACATTGTCTGATCGAACTCGAAACCTCATAATTACGAAGTAATTTAGAAACATCGATAAATCGAATCCGATACCTCATACTTATGCAACAAATACGTAACAACTTGAGTTAACATAGTACTCTGTATGAAAACAATCCAACTCATAAATCGTTGCAACGACAAAATTTATTTTTAATCACCAAGGCAACATTTGATATAAAAGCATATGACATATCACCACCACGAGATAAAATTAACAACATATAAACAACGCGTTTTACATGATTTTGACAGATTTTTCAACCCTTTACACAGTTGGAAATATTATTATGCACTTAATCTCTCTTCGTATGACAGCCATTTTGTATTTCAAGACGAACGCCATCACAAACGTAGTTTTTCAAAATCCTCATCAACTTTAACCAAGACGAATCTTTTTATGGTTTTATATAATGAATTAATACAAGTCATGTTAGCAACCTTTTGTCAAGCAGACATATAATTATGATTTTTATAAAGCATTGAACAATAGAAACATCAAGCTGAAGCAGAGTGTACAAATACAAGCTGGTAAATAGATTCCGTATCTAGTTATTTCAGTCAGTGTTAACAAATATAATTGCAGTGAGGTAATTCGTCTACATTCGGTTAGTCTGTAACCATTTTGTTATGCCAACGAATTTTGGAACAACCAGGTCCTATAAAGCTCTTGAAAGCAACAAGTACTAATGGGTTGTGCGAACCTGACCTGACGAGTTTTTCGACCATCCAGGGACTAATGGGCTCTGTAGACAAGCGGACCCCAATGGGTTTCAATCTAACAACCGGGTCCTAAATGTTATTACTGGCAATCTTTTAATATAAACAAAATACCTGGATTTTAATGAGAACAAATAGTTACATGTACAATAGAATTATATAGCCAATAATATATCCAAAATATTATCTAAAAGACAATTTGTCATGGGAATTCCTTTTATACCTTATCATAAATGTAGCAAATGACACAACACACATATTTAACACCAGCTGGAGATATATATATACCAAAGGAATCGAATTTAGGTATAGTCGAATATATTGATAAATAATGTATATATTATGAAATTGTTTTATGAATTCACAACTTCACTGTCTCGAGATGGAGGGTTTTTGTAACAACAAATCCGGACTTATTGATATGCAAGAGTTAAAATCAGAATTCATTGACTGCGAACGATAAAAATCCAATGTTACCAGTTTCTGTGTAGTATGCAACAATATAAACAACATTACAGTAATATCTGTAGAAGATGAAGTCAGTTAACCGAATCTGTTGTTTATTAAGTAACAAGCGTGGTTATCAGCAACTTCCTTCCAGTTAACAGTCCTGTTCCATGGTATTCCCAAGTAGCTTTATTTAAGTTTCAAGTCCTTAGCTTTACCCTTATTACTCTGGAACATGCGCAGTAACTGCTTTGTCAAATTTCCAAGTTCCAGTAAGTCTGTTGGAATGTCATCATTCTCCAAGGCCAATTTTGGTACGAACTGTACGAATACGTCTGACAGAACCTTAAAAGATAAAGTATAAAACATGAGTGAATGTTTTACATAAAAGAGCTGTCAGATCGAATAACTTAACAATAACCAATGACTAGTCCGACATGAGAATGACTTACGACCTCTAAGCTAAATCTTGATCTTCCTCTACGGATATATAAAAAATTTGCAGATGGTAAAAACAACGCATCTCCCTGAATCGTCATAGCTATTCCTTAGGTGACACGATCCCAGAGTTTAGTACCCGTTTGGAGAAAACAACAGACAACATCTGACAAGGATACTATACTCGTTGATTATGCATACACTTATCTAATCAACGTGATGTAATTAATATTCATAGAATTGTCATGTGATCATGTTGAAATCGTGAAACTCGTGTGAAAGTGACAGTTTGAATCCCGACAACTCGAACAAATACTAAAAACAACACTTTAAAGGTAGAATTAAAACGGAGATATTTTTAATTTCTACTGGTATTTACTGCAGGGTTTGTTTGTTTGTTTTTTTTTTTTTTGCTAATTTGTAGCGTAAATATATAACAAAAAGAAGAAAATGATTCGTGCTTCAATCGTTTTTTAATGTAAATATATTTTATTACTTTGCGTGAAAGTTGAATTCTCGTCTGCATCAAATCGCAAAAATTGCAGGATACAACATTTTTGGGTATATTATCCAACATACCTCGTTTTGTAGATATGGAAAAACGTTTTCTTGCGACAAACTACCAAGACACACTTCTCTCTGGTGAAGAAACTCAATCTGCTTTGTGCAGCAGACGATAATGACGTATATCTCACGTGCAGACAGGTTGTTAATTTCAGCATACTCTCGGAGACGTTGTTTACAAGTTTCATGGCTTCCGAGAATGAACTTAGAATTTTTACAGATGTCAACCAATGCGGTGCTGTTTGCTTTTTCGAGAACTGAAAGAGGAAATTAAAATGAAAAATGGTGCAACGTTTTCTGCCACTATTTGTTCAGTGAAATGTTTGCATTATCAAGAGGTTTATATTTTGATGAACAGAAAACTAATTTAAACTTTTAAGGTCTGGGTAATTTATTGTCATGAGAGAGTGTGGTATTTAAAGTAATCGAGGAGAAAAATGATCATGTTTGTTTTTCTTTTATCTATGATTTTATTGGTCGGATTAATTAGACAATTTCATTTAATACAGGTTGAATAGCGGGAAATAGCCCTTATGACGTCATAGCAGCAGAAGGGAACCAAAGTCAATAAAAGTATAAACAAAACGACCGCTAACATCACCAAACAGTTAAGACTATTGAATTCTGACATGACATGAGGAAATCAGGATGTTTAAGATATCGTAACTTAATAGTAAAACTAATATAATTACTATTTACTAGTGCCAAAACAAGTCAGTATCCAAAACAAGTCAGTATCACGATTCATTTGGAAAAAAGATTTTACTATTTTTTTTATAGAGAAAAATTAAATATTTAAATAAAGATTCAGCAAATAACTTTGACATTTTTACAAGCTACGAGGTAATATTTTACATACCGGACCGTGCTCTTGATGAAGCAGTGGAAGCAAATGATTTCTGAAAGAGACAAAATATTTAATTAAATAGGATTTTGTTCCGACTTACACACATCCGCCAGGCATATGCTGCAATAGGATCAGAGGACGTTCGGACTAGGTGAATGATGTAAAGTGCATTTTATTGAACTTTTATTCAGTAAAATTGTAAAAACAAAAACATTATAAATACAAAAAATTATAATGATAAAGTTAACACATACAGAAATTTCAATTCATATCTGTGTGTATATATTATGATATACAAACCCTTTGCTTCACAATGGCAGAAAACGTGTACAGAAATGGGTTCAGGGCAGAATTTATCGGCAGAATAAAAACTGCCGCCCAGGCATATACTTCTCCAGATATTACTACTCTACCGGACAAAGACATTAATCCTAAAATAAAATAATTGAACAGATGATATTGTGATATCAATTATGGAGTATTTAACTTATAAAAGCAAAACCTTGGGTGTTAGTGGTTTAAAGAGAGGCCTTAAACACTGCGTATTAAAATAAAGCTACAAACCGGAAATGGACTTTATAAAATGCGGTCACTTTATACATACATCTATTCTTTATAGCAGCATTAAGTTTACCAATTATTGAAAAAATCTGAAAGATCCATTTATCTATATAAATTAGTTGTTATTATCATTTATGCGATTTATTTTCTTAAGTTCGTTTGTATTAGTCCATAATAAATGGAAATCCTAAAAGGTTGGGGCAACTTCATTGTATGTTTATTTTTTAGATTGAAGCATGCGCGGAAGTCCTACAGGTAAACTTGTAAATAATGGCGTCGGCAGAAATAAATAAAAAATATTCGTGCGAAAAGATATTGCTGAAATTACTAGATTTATTTGTTATAATGTTATTTATCCCTTAATGAAGTCATAAACAATACATTAAATCATCTTTTGTGTTAATTACAGTATTTCTGTTTCCATTGTCAGAAACCATACTTCTTTGCTTTCTTGTTGACGTTACCTCGTTTTCGAGAAAGGATCACGTGATCAGTGTTCTAAATTAAGGTCTTTGCTAGATCAAACAATCAGTAGGTATTCACGTAATTTTCAACGTAAGAAAAGATTTTATCATGGAATTAAGTATTATATTTTTTGAGAGTCAATTAAGAATAAAATGCACCGTTTTAAATTATGCATAGGGAAACTTAAAGCAGCTTTAAAGAAAATTATAAATATCTAATTTGAGCAAAGCTGGAGAATAAAGCAGTTCTGTTGATGAATGTAAAGTTTGTGGTTAAATACAACATTTTTCAGTTACACACCCTATTTCTACATAAAAAATTAATTAAAAGTTTTTACAAAGTAAAAAGGTATGGTGCGGAATGTTACGGTACGATATTTATCTGTTTAGAATAAATTACACAATATACATACCCATTACGCCTATTGGAAACCAACAGAGAAAATCAGTGAAGACCACGACAAACAAACTCCTGGCCACGGACAGATCCTGACGTCGTCTTTGTGATTTGACGTTTCTACCGGCAAGAAGAACCTCCCGGTAGATCATCAACTGACCAATGGCAATAAAAGAAAAGAGCGCAAAATTGACGAATATAAAAATGGCGGTACTGAATTCCCAACCAGAAGGTTTATCTCGCGTGAGTGGTAAAGCAAGGCAAACAGCAGATCGAGAATAGAACCCCTCAAAATAAGATATTGGTAAAGCTGGCAAAATGCCAAAGAAGAGAACTACTATCCATACAACAATGCTTGTAATTTTGGCATGCAAAACCGTGAACTTAACCTGACCAAAAGGAAACTTTACTGCAATAAATCTATCAATAGTTATAAGAGTGATGAACATGACAGATGCCTCGCTAGATACGGTGGACAAAATACCGGCCATTTCACATAACTGACTATTCCTCCATGCATAATCATTCCAGATATAACGCCCTCTATAATGGGCATCTGACCCAGCAATGATTAACAGATATAACCCCATAAATAAATCAGACAGACTCAAGTTACAGATTAACAAGCCATGGGACTTCAGTGACATCTGCCTATCTACGACAAGTCGATATAGCAGGACAAATAGATTGCCAAAAAAAGCACAAAGACCAATAATCCACAAAGACCAACGAAGTAAGTCAAAACGCATTAGGTCTGAACATGAACTAAACTCGTCGGGCGGAGGGAGGCAATTTTCCGGACGAACAGTGGTAGGTTTTAAACAACAAAATACATATTCGTCCGCGAATAGGAATCCTAGAGATGTAAGCCCTTTGAATATATCCCGAGAAAAACTTCTGATCTTATTCCGCTGAATATCCAACTTTTCCAAACTTTGTAAATTAGAAAATGTATTATCTTCAATAAAACCGATGTTATTTCTTGAAATATTCAAAGTCCGCAGAGAAGAAAGTCCAGTAAAATAGTTGTCTTCCAGTGTGACAATATCTGAATCATGTATTTCAAGAACTGGTAATTTCTGAAGGCCAAGAAATGCGAAAAAATCTATTTTCTTCAATGGGTTGCCATGCAACAAAAGTTTTTGCAAGTTCTGTAAACCATGAAAAGTGTGAGATAACAAATGAGTCAATTTGTTGAAGCTAATGTCCAAAATCAATAAATTACTTGAAAGTGAGAAAGACCTGGGAGGGATAATGTCAATGTTACAATTTGAAATATTCAGTTCAATAAGAAGGCGGAAATTATCGAAGCTAGTGTTGGATAGAAAAAATTCAGAACTGCTGAAATCCAGGCTCTTCGCGTTTGACGGAATACTATGAAGCAGGCTAACTGTGTTGTTCTTTGTTGGTGTGCACTTAAGTTCGAGATCTTCACAATGACAGCTTGTTGGACATTTCTGGTAACACATATGTTCATCGTCTGCTTCCGGACATTGTGGTATCCCGTCACAAATCTGATCTGTTGATAGGCAGATAATGCTTCTATAGCAACGGTAAGAACCAGGACACGGAGTAGCTGCTGTAAAGATAAACATTATAAACCTTTACCATATAAAAATGTATAAAATGCTTCTCTAGCAACAGAAAGAACCAGGACATTGAGTAGCTATAATGATAAAACATATTCCATACTCGCGTGAAATTAAGAAAAAAAAAAAAAACAATTACCATACAAGGACCACAACTCTTGTCTCGACGTGGAAGCTATATAGCAATAATCTTTATCTCTATTCGCTGGATAGCAAACATTAACCAATTTTGTTAATTTCTGTGCAGAACTGTCATGTTTTATTTAAAATAAAGAAACGAGTATGTTTTTCAAAAAGGCAAAATTTATTGAAACAGGACACAGGATTGTAAGTGTAAACTTTACCTATCATTAAAGATTTAAGGCAATCTTGACAACATCCATCTTCGTCTTCCCCGTCCTTACAATGTTTGACATTATCACACACAAATCTCAGAGGGATACAGTAACTGTTGTTACATTTAGCATATCCCACGGGACAGTTAAAATCAGCTGTAAGGTAATAAATTAACAAAGACTAGTTTAGTTTAAACATATTTTATTGCCAATTGTTTAATGCAACGCAATGGGATCGGACGTAAGTTAAAAACAACGAGTTGAAATGTGGTTTCGCAAGACATATAATTAAAAAATAAATAAATAAATAAATAAATAAATAAATATTTTCTTCACGCTTAAAATCTTATATTTGTACCCATTTACGAAACACAAATTGCACCGATTTCGTCAGCATACTGAATCAAGCGCAATACACGGCACAAGGAAATCATGACATTTGACTTTTTTCCCGCTAAAAGGGCTTAATTAATTTCGGTATATCAAAGCTTTAAAAAATGGAAATTCAAAACTCTACATTAAAGACAAATATTTTAAATTTTAATAAAAATTCGAGTTTTCATTAAACATTTTGTTTGGCTCAGAATGTATTAACATTCGAGTCTATCAATTATATTGTCATGTGCTACTTTTGAGTTTTATGAAATAATGCATACAAATGTAGCACGTGACCATTTTACATTTCATTATTAAATAACAAATTATATACCGCAGTTATCCAAGTGCGACATATCCCGACATCCTTTAATTTCCTCATACTCGTCAAAATCCAATAAACATAAATGTTTAGAGCTAACAGTGATTCCACTACGACAAAGTAAGTTATCAGAGGTGATCTCAGTAAAATCTATAAATAAAAAACAAAAACTTTACAAACATTCTTACGGAGATTGAAAAAAAATTACATTTAGCTGATTTCGTTAAAGTCCAAAACCTTGAGAGCAATGTATAGTTTCATCATACATGATAATTAAAAAGTTTTGTTTCAAATATTAAATAAGTTTCCAATACTAAATTCATATTTTTATACTACAGATCATGAAATAAGTACTTATTTAAGCGCGTACGTATTTAAGCCCAATTTACACTCTCGACTAATTTGTGTGGATTTAGATTAGCGCAAAACAACTTTTGAGAATCAAAGTATACGGACAAAGCATGAATTGTATTTTAGCAGTGTATTAAAATTAGCACTACTGTCCTAGCGTGAAAATCACTAAAATTAATACACCGCTAAAACTAGTACGTTTACAGTGTGTAGGATAGGTTGTACACTCCATTAGTAGTTTCACCACACCCCTGGACATTAAAGAGTTTTATAATCAGTTGTTCAAATACGTATTTGTCTTTATTATTTTTTTTAGATAATTCCGTCACAACTTTAGTATAGAGGTTGGAGTTAAAATCAGTAAAACGTGTTGAAATTCCTTGTCTTGTTGCTTTATTTTATAGTTTCGTGTCTAATGTGATAATTTTTAATTATCATGTAATAAGGTATACAAAAATTAGCCAATTAAAATGATAAAAAATGCAACACAGGTGCATGTTCTGATACAAATTTTATTTCCACTATTTATCTGGAATAATATAATTGTACCTTCTTCACAAACAAGTGGACCCAGGGTAAATTTTACATATTTGAAATCATCAAGCGGGTTTCCTGTATATACTTCCATTACAGGGAGACGAAAGTGGTTTCTTACGATGGCTTTATCAACAAATATATCATTTTGATCATTTCTATACCAATCTCTTTTCTCCATTGCGCAATTGCACCTATTAAAATTAAATGACTAAAAATCTCAAAATGATATTTTCATATAGAGTAAAATTAATAAATAATAGCTCAACAAAATAAACAAATAAATAAATAATAACAAAACAAAATAAATAAATAATAACGAACAAAATAAATAAATAAATAAATAAATAAATAAATAAATAAATAAATAAATAAATAAATAAATAAATAAATAAACGTATTGACATCACATACTGCCTTATGTGCCATCAGGCACGACGAGGATAAGTAAGTATTGGCATCACATACTGATTGAATGATAGCTTTCATGTCAGAAAGAGAATAAATAGTAATCCCTGTATCACAATTGTTCTTATGATTTTCTGTCTATTCAAAACAGCATTAAATCTATTTATGAATGAATACTGCGATAGGGCGAATTAATATAAACATTAAATCAAAAACCAAATTGAAAAATAATATATGTAGCACTGATGAAATAAACATAATTTACAATAATTAAGTAACAAAGTTTTTAAATGTTTCAGGCACCACAATAACAGCTAAAACAGAAAGAAATAAAGTTAAACTGGAACAAAAAAATAAACAAAAACAATTAACTATCGAAGAACAAAACAACCACAAGGCAAGAAAGGACAACCATATTGAGAATGATTATGATTATGACATTCCCGACTAAGTGAATGCTTATTGGTGGTTATAGTGCTAAAAAGACGCTTACCCAACCACCTTAACTAAAAACTAAATATCTTACCATTTCAAGTTTAAATGGGAGCGTTTATCTAAAATTGTGTAAAACATTAGTTAAATTAAGTAAATAAAATACCTTGTTTTTCTGGGATCACATATTCCAATAAATGGACAGGAACAAGTACTTGTTGAATTTTTAAGATAATGTTGAAATCCGAAAAAATCCCTCCACCAAAAATTATTCTCTGTGAAATGACATTCCAGCTCAAAAGATTGAGTACAAGTTGAAAGTTCTTTTAATTTTCTTATCTGTGGTATAGTTGCTAGGTAGTCTATTTTTGTTTCTATTGTTGAATGTTTAGCAAATTTGCTTTCTTCCTGATTATGGTGAATGACTGTTTTGATTTTTGTTTGCCCCTCTGAAGTAGTCGTAAATATGCATTCTACGGTGGCTGACACTGAAAACAAAAATGGTTCAGATAAAGGTTTTTAAATCTAAAAAATCGTTCAGAAATGATACATTAAAAACTAAAAACCAGGGCACGAATACCCGGATGTACTACAGAATTTTCTGTATTTCTGGTACTAATTTATATTTATTATTATAAAATATATTTTCAACGTATTCATTATTATTTCGTACTGTTTGTTAAATATATAACACAAATACCAGTTAAATTTTGATGTGCCAGATGTGCACATTTCATGAAATTCATTCCTCATCAGTGACACTAAGACCGAAATAAAAACATAAGCCAAACGGTTGAAAACAATGAATCTAAAGTTCCAAAATTATATAAACCAAATCCGGCTAAGGAATGCTTTGCATGAGGGAACAAACCTTAGTTTTAAATAAATTTTAAAATTTTAGACAACTGAAAATTTTGCTTAATGGTACACTTTATTAACGAAGACTATTAGTAAACAATAGTCATTAGTGGGGTTTAAGGGGTTGAGAGTGAAGTGAAGTTATCGTGTTTTACTCTTCACTCAAATATCTTTCACTGAGATTGAGGAAGTCAGTGACCTATAGCAAGCGGACTGAGAAATTTTCTTAAGATTTGCCGAAATTTAAAGGTACAATTGTTAATATCAAACAGAAATTATTCAAATCAAAAACAATTGTTTTTAACCGCACCAGGTCTCACATGACTGAATATAACTGTGACATCATTTATAATTGTTATTATGGTTTCAATGTTTTTAATGAGAAAATGATTGGTAGAGAAATCAACTCAATTATCATTCAAGGTAAATCAGAGTTACTAAATAAGTAATAAAATAGGCTTTATTAGAAAAGTAATACCAATTCAAAAAGTGAAAATTAAAAAAAAATATGGCAATTATACTGGAAATCAACTGCAACTTGTATTTGAATCAGTGCACCATCAGACCCGCCCTATATGTACATGTTACATTATCCGACCTATATGTACATGTTACATTATCACCATCCTAGCGTGTTATTTCGCAAAAACATTATAAGATGTTATAAACCTTTATTTCCATTCATAGTTATGTTGTTGCCCCTTATTTGTACCCCTATAAATCAAACATATTTTACAATAAAAATAACATACCATTCAATCCAAAGGAGACACGATATTCTCCACTGGTTCGAGCACCAAGAACCCACCAATCAGAACATGTTTTTTGTATGTTACTTTTACAATCCTGATCTTCATCTTCTAACAGTTTACCATTACAGTCAATCTGTCCATCACATACACGTGTCTTAGATATACATTTAGTATCATAACACTGAAATTTACTACACGATTCTGTTAAAAGTAAAATAAATCAAATCTATAATTGTAATAAAGGAATGCATCAGTTACAGAATTCTAAAACAAATTGAGAATTGCAATAGTGGGAAGCACAATTATAGAAGTCCTCCACAGCCAAAACATTTATTAAACCATCTTTATGATCACCAGTACATAGCACATCCAAGAAACAATCACCTTGCCTCTCACCAGCTAGGTTAGAATTTCACTTGGGCTGATATTAATGTTAGAAAGTTTTTGTCAGTCTTCCTGTTTATCGTTTTCGACGGGTACTCCGGTTTCATTCCATCATCCAAGAACTGACTTCCTAAAGCACTATTATTCCACTATTTTATATTTCTTGAGATTATCTCTTTAACATGTACATTTTAATCACACGTAAATTTATAACCTTTCAAAAACCTACTGTCTCATTGTTAAATTTCATCACATTGAAATACGTCCTTAGTTCATGCTACATATGCATGTGATCCAGTGAGCTAAGTTAACTGTTTGATTAAGAATTCTTCAAAATAATAACTTTGATACGCAACCCAATAAATCATGTTTTGTAGATGATTGTGGAAACAATTATGGCATATACATTCACCCGGTGTCTTTTAATTGGTCAAGTATTAAACTTTGATAAAATTAGTTGTATCCATGAAAAGCATGTAATTATGCTATAGAAATTGTTCTATGATCTTATAAGCTTGCCGTAAGGAATGAAATATAATATGTTTGAGGCCTGTTGGATCTTGACATTAAAAAAATTGAAGGGGTTAAGGATGATAGCCCCATTTATTTCCAACCCTCCCTTGTGAATGTTTTTCAATCAATTTCATTATCAGTACAATTTTACAATTACCAATTTTCTTCGGATATTTTACTTACCACAATTATTTTCATCTGATTGATCAAAACAATCGTTTTTTAAATCACATCGTTGTTCATTTGGTATACATTGTCCATTATTACATCTCCACTGTGTTCCAATCACTGCACGGGGGATGAACTGTATAAAAACACAAAAATACTGTTTTACATTTGTATTTTTAAAATAAATTCATTATATCAAAATAAACACAAAAACATTACCACGGGTGAATAAAAAACACAGAAAAGCCTATTCTATATACCTATTATATTTTGTGTGATGTCACCCAAACTCCGGAACTCTACATTTACCGTACATTACACAATAACCAAAATATTCATTTCTGATGTAAAAAAATAAATATGAAAATATATAAATAATATATAAATTTTAATTCCATAATAGTAGTCCCTTTATAATTTACTCTTGTCTTGACTTGTTCAGCTGTTTTATCATAAACTTGTATTGTTCCGTGGTTTTGGTTATGTATGTCATTACGAAGCACAACTATTTCTGAGTTGTAATTTTTCTTCTAATTTTTATAACGTTTTGAAAGATAACATATTTGATCTACCGGATATTGGTTCATTGTCAAGGTAGTTTTGTTTATATGGTTTATTGATTGATTGTCTTATATGTATCGACAATGAAGGACAGATTGCATGCTTTTATCAACAAACTGTCATACTCACAACAGTAGACATGTTTCTAGGCAACAAACTGCAATGCTCACAACAGTTATCATGTTTCTAGGCAACAAACGCTCATACTTACCACAGTGAATATGTTTCTAGGCAACAAACTGCCATACTCACCACAGTAAACATGTTTCTAGACACCGAACTGCCATGCTCACCACAGTAGACATGTATCTAGGCAACGAACTATCATACTCACCACAGTCGACATTTTTCTAGGCAACAAACTGCCATACTCACCGCAGTTAACATGTTCCAGGCAACAAACTGTCATACTAACCGCAGTAAACATGTTTTCAGACAACGAACTGCCATGCTCACAACAGTTATGAAGTTTCTAGGCAACAAACTCCCATAATCACCGCAATTAACATGCTTGTATACCACAAACGCCATGCTCACCACAGTTATCATGGTTCTAGGCAACAAACTCTCATACTCACCACAGTCGACATATTTATAGGAAACAAACTGTCATACTCACCGCACTTAACATATTTCTAGGCAACAAACTCTCATAGTTACCGCAGTAAACATGTTTCTATGCAACAAACTGTCATACTCACCGCAGTGAACATATTTTCAGACAACGAACTGCCATGCTTACAACAGTTATGAAGTTTCTAGGCAACAAACTCCCATACTCACCAGAGTCGACATATTTCTAGGCAACAAACTGTCATACTCTCCGCAGTTAACATATTTCTAGGCAACAAACTCTCATAGTTACCGCAGTAAACATGTTTCTATGCAAAAAAACTGTCATACTAACCGCAGTAAACATGTTTTCAGACAACGAACTGCCATGCTCACAACAATTATGGAGTTTCTAGGCAACAAACTCCCATACTCACCAGAGTCGACATATTTCTAGGCAACAAACTGTCATTCTCACCGCAGTTAACATGTTTCTAGGCAACAAACTGTCATACTCACCGCAGTAATCATGTTTCTAGGCAACAAACTGTCATTCTCACCGCAGTGAACACGTTTCTAGGGAACAAACTGAGGTAGTTAACATATCTCTAGGCAACAAACTGCCATACTCACCGCGGTGAACATATTTCTAGGCAACAAAGTGTCATACTCACCACAGTTAACAGGTTTCTAGACAACAAACTGTCATACTCACGTAGTTTACATATAGCTAGGCAACAAGCTGTCATACTCACCGCAGTTAACATGTGTCTAAGCAACAAACTGTCATACTCACCGAAGTTAACATATTTCTAGGCAACAAACTGTCATAGTTACAGCAGTTAACATGTTTCTATGTAACAAACTGTCATATATACCGCAGTGAACATATTTCTAAGCAACAAACTGTCATACTCACCGCAGTAAACATATTTCTAGGCAACAAACTATCATATTCACCAAAGTTAACATGTTTCTAGGCAACAAAGTGTCATACTCATGTAGTTTACATATTGCTTGGCAACAAACTGTCATACTTACCGCAGTTAACATGTTTCTAGGCAACAAACTGTCATACTCACCGCAGTTAACATGTTTCTAGGCAATAAACTGTCATACTCACCGCAGTAATCATGTTTCTAGGGAACAAACTGTCATACTCACCGCAGTAATCATGTTTCTAGGGAACAAACTGTCATACTCACCGCAGTAATCATGTTTCTAGGGAACAAACTGTCATACTCACCGCAGTGAACACGTTTCTAGGGAACAAACTGTCATACACACCGCAGTGAACATATTTCTAGGCAACAAACTATCATATTCACCACAGTTAACATGTTTCTAGGCAACAAAGTGTCAGACTCATGTAGTTTACATATTGCTTGGCAACAAACTGTCATACTCACCGCAGTTAACATGTTTCTAGGCAACAAACTGTCATACTCACCGCAGTAATCATGTTTCTAGGGAACAAACTGTCATACTCACCGCAGTAATTATGTTTCTAGGGAACAAACTGTCATTCTCACCGCAGTAAACACGTTTCTAGGGAACAAACTGTCATACACACCGCAGTGAACATATTTCTAAGCAACAAACTGTCATACTCACCGCAGTGAACATATTTCTAGGTAACAAACTGTCATACTCACCGCAGTTAACATGTTTCTAGGCAACAAATTGTCATACTCACTGCAGTTCACATGTTTCTAGGGAACAAAGTGTCATACTCACCGCAGTTAACATGTTTCTAGGGAACAAACTGTCATACTCACTGCAGTTAACATGTTTCTAGGCAATAAACTGTCATACTTACCGCAGTTAACATGTTTCTTGGTAACAAACTGTCATACATACCGAAGTTAACATGTTTCTAGGCATCCAACTGTCATACTCACCGCAGTAAACATATTTCTAGGCAACAATCGCATACTCGACGCAGTTTACATGTTTCTAGGCAACACACTGTCATACTCACGGCAGTTAACATGTTTCTAGGCAACGAACTGTCATACTCACGGCAGTTAACATGTTTCTAGGCAACAAACTGTCATACTCACGGCAGTTAACATGTTTCTAGGCAACAAACTGTCATACTCACGACAGATAACATGTTTCTAGGCAACGAACTGTCATACTCACCACAGTCGACAAATTTCTAGGCAACAAACTGTCATACTCACCGCAGTAGACATGTTTCTAGGGAACTTACTGTCATACTCACCACAGTCGACATATTACTAGGCAACGAACTGTCATACTCACCACAGTTAGCATGTTTCTAGGACAACAAAGTTTCATACTCACCGCAGTTATTCTCATCAGATCCGTCGTTACAGTCCTTTATGAAGTTACAATGTAGACTTAATGGAATACATTGCTGTTTATTGGCACATTCAAACTTTGCTTGATCCTGACATTTTGTGGGTTGATCTAAAATGCAAATTTTAAAATAGATGCTGTTAGTCTTGTCACGTGACCAGTGCAAAGGTCATACTAGCAAAGGTAGATGGTTTTCTTGAGTACTTCGGTTTTTTTTAACCATACTTCTAAAACTAACCGCATGGGCGTTAAACAATATACCCCAATCCAAAAGATAATCAGATTTAAACATTTCTGTTTTTTAATACCCTAATTATGGTATTTTTTGACGCATTCTGATTACCATTATGACATTTCAATTATACACGGTGGTATCATTCTACTACTATTCAGATGCTCAACTATATTGCTTATCTGACAAATATGCTAAACCCCTGAATATTCACAATGAAAAAATGGTGAATGAAAATAAGTATACAGTACACATTTATGTTTTTGATTTATGAAACACACACACACACACACACACACACACACACACACACACACACACAGAGAATACTTAATTATTTACAGCAGTAACGTTCGTCACTTTCATCAGTACACTGTACGATTCCGTCACACTTAGCTATATAAGGTACAATCTCTGTATTATCACAGATAAATATGTTGGAAATGCTGAGCTTTAAAACCTCTGTGATGTTTGGTGGAACTTTCACTCCTCTTATCAGGTCACTTACATTTGCGGCCACTGAAAAATTGGAAAGATATAGATACAAATGATAATTCAAATTTTAAAATTATGATGGTTGTAGAAGAGAAATTTTTTGTATGTTTAGTTCAAAGTTAACCGTAGAGTGGTCGGTATTATTTTGACCAATCAAAAACAAACATACCGGTCCATGTCAAAAGTTACGCTGACGGTTAACCTTTCCACTGACGGTATCATTGTGACCAATCAAAAACAAACATATCGGCTTATGTCGAAATAGCAACGCTGGTTTAACCTTACGACTGATCGATGTTGTATGGTGCCAAATACATACACTCTGTGAGTGAATCTTGCCACCGACTGGTCAGCTGGAGTAGTAGCCTTATGCTGTTTGAACAAAGATAAGTCTAACTAAATGTCAACAACTTGTAGTTTATATATTTTATAGTCGTTTTTATTATAACAAAAATAAAATATAAATAATTTGCGATTGGAATAAAAAAACATAAAATGTGTTATACCTACCCCCTGAATGGTTAAATGCAGTTTTCTCACATATAAAATTATAAATCTTATCATAAGCACACGCCACGTCATGCCAATCGTCCATTGTATGTATACTGTATAATCGCATTAAGCTACATTTCTCATTCTGAAGACCATCAGGCTGAGGTGTCTGTGTATTCGGGTCTTTGAACCTTTGATTTATACAAATACATTGAATCAAAATAAAGATAAGTAATATGCATTAGTCAATACTATGAAACATCAACAAATTAAAAGAGAAAAGAAAATAAGAGCAGGCCCCAGTTTTCAACTATTAAATTACAAATTTTGACAAGCTCTGTTTGAACTATGGATAACCTTATCTTGACAAAACTAAATATCAATATCATGATTTCACAATGATCTTGATTTATTATTATTATTATTTACTATTTTATCAATTAACAAAAGTATTAATTAAATAATGTTTCCAATTTTCCAGGGTTAAGAAAAGGAAAATTTAGTCATGAAATAATTGTAAAACTAGGACTAGATAAAATCCTTACTGATACTCTTGATTTTAAAACCTTGTGAATTTAAGGCCGTCTTTTACTTGAACAAAGTAGTATTAAACAGTATAGTTTTAATAGCATAAAATGAGTCATTTTTTATGCACACGGCAAATAAGAGTATCCATAATAATCTATTTTTCCAAACATTACACATTAATTATTTAACTTTAATTTTATCACCAAGAATGTCTTAGATTTTTAACAATAACGATTTCAAAACCAGAAGAAGACGTAAGACATTTGACAGAAACTTGTTGTCATGAAAACCTTACGTCAAATGATATGGTTCTTTAATATTAGAACGACCAAAACCAACATATTTTACAATCCGTAAATACGCACATTTAAAACTAAAAATAAAACTTTTGTTTTACTAAATAATGGGATACAAAGCTCTGGTCATTCGATTTTTAAAGGACTTTTTTAAACTCAAAATTAGTATTTACCATGCAGTAAATGACAAAGGTCTTCCATCTGACCATACGTAATCCCGAACCCTGTCTCTATCACTCTGTTTTAATAAACCTTCAATAACAATAGATTGAAAAGCACATAATATTTATGAAAAAAAATTGTAAAATAAATTATCATAAATTTATCTTTAGATAACAAAACATGAAGACCTTGTTCAATTACTCAAAATACATGTTACATTGCTTAATATCATTGGATTGGACGACTTGGCAGTTATGGTTCTAGCCACCTATTCAGACGGATTTTATCATTAAAATATTTCATCTTTCTTGCTTAAGGTAGGTTGTTTGCGTTTGGTACCGCCGTCCTTCGTTACTTCATCTATATCTAGACGTTCATGTCTAATCGTCGTTAACACGTACTAATTTTGGATTTGTATGAAATAATGATGACTTCCAAACTAATAGGTGATAAATGTTATATTGTACTGTGTTGAATATATTATTCAACCGGAGCACCCGGCCTCACTTCCTTGATGGAAGTTCACATGTATAACTAAATTTGCCAGTTTTCGAAGCTTTTACTTTGTTTATAGGATTGTGATTTGGACAATGACTGGTATGTGTTTCATTTCATATATAATAATAATAATAATAATAATAATAATAATAGTAAAAATAATAAAATAATTTAAAAAAAAACATAGCAAAGTTACAAACAACAAGATCTGGCGGTCCCGATGGAAATAAAGTAATTTGACATAACGTTATACTTTATCAAGAATCAGAATGAATTTGAAATGGCGTTAGTAAACAGGAGGCCCATGGGCCTTAACGCTCACCTGAAGATATATCCAATATTGGTCTCAAAGTGCAAATGGACAATATATTAAGTGCAGAAACTTTACCTTTTCTCAAGTTAATAACTCCCACAAAACTTAATCAGAAATATATCCACTCACATTCACTGATGAGGAATGAATTTCCGAAATGTGCACATCTGGCACATCACAATTTAACTGGTACTTGTGTTATATATTTCATTTATAAATAGCTTATATAATATGCATGAAGTAGCTGTAGTGCAATGAATAATTTCCAAATCAGTAATCAATTTCAGTATACTTATGCAGTTATGTCCTTGACCTTTTAACATATATGACCTCGAACCATATATGATTGTCATGTCAATACCTACAATATTCTAATATACATGCTTATGCATGAAATTAATAGCTTTCAAGATAATAAATAATTTTAGTATTCCTATGTTGATATAACCTTGACCTTTGAACATATAACCTTGAATCGTATATCAAAATGATCGTTGTCGCAATACCTACAATATTTTAATATACATGCCTATACAAAAAGTTAATAGTTTTCATGATAATTAGCAATTTAGGTCTTGTTTGCAGCTGTGACATTGACCTTTCAACATAAGACCTTGGACCATATATCAAAATGATCGTTGTCGCAATACCTACAATATTCTAATACACATGCCTATACAAAAAGTAAATAGTTTTCAAGATAATGAGCAATTTAAATCTTCTTCTGCAGCTGTGACCTTGACCTTTCATTATATGATCTTGATCCATATATCAAAATGATCGTCATGTCAATACCTACAATATTTTACTATGCATGCCTATACAAAAACTTAATAGTTTTCAAGATATAGTGACAAATATATAATTTTTAGCAATTTTCCCACTCAGTGCCTTACAATGTCCCCATTTTGGGCCCCATGACTACCATTTGTGCAAATCTGAAAATAGATGACCTAAGGATGTTATAAATAAAATAACTAAGGTATATCTCTTGTAGATTCAGAGGAGAAGATTTTAAAAGTTTTTCACTATTTCCACCCTTATGGGGCCCCAAGGAAATATAACTCCTTCATTTGTGCAAATCTAAAAGGGCTTCATCCAGGCACGATGGTTACGAAGTTTTATTAAATTTGGCCCAGTGGTTTTGGAGTAGAAGATTAAAATGTCAAAAGACGCACGACGGACGACGGACGACGCACGACAGACGACGCACGGCGAACGAAGATGGATAGCATAAGCTCATCTGAGCAGAAAGCTCAGATGAGCTAAAAATTGATTTCTAGTATTTGGCGTAACCTACGGCAACAATTTTTGTTTTGTCGGATGTCATATGGCGGGAAACATTTACACTTCCGAGTTCTAGACAGAGTTACAGCCCCTTGTAGAAAACATTTTATTTCAAGATGTTACCCTTCAGTGTGGAATCATAATTTTATTAAGTTAGAATCAGTTTTATTTATTTATTTTTTAAATTTTTAAGTTTAATAGTTTAAAAGTAGTACCTATATACGCTTCGTTATTCGGAACATTCTTCCAAATATTCGTCATAAGAAAATGTATGAACTGCATTTCTTCTTTTTTACCAATACTGAGAAGATGACCGTCCTCTTTTTCGCATTTCAGTTTCGCCTGCTTCCACGTCAAACTTATTGGAGATGTAAACATGCGGTAACAACTTCCCTCAAAGTAGTACCAGTCACTCCCACAGTCTATACATTGAAATAAAATGTTTAAGATTGTTATGGACTCTTCAAAAATATAATTACTAATTAATGACCATACTTTTGATATTAATTCCAGCACCGATACAAAGCCGGTAGTTTTATAATACGTGGTCTCTATACAATGTACTTAATAGTCATGTCTTGTTGCCTTTTTCAATCATATTTTTCCACAAGATTCTATATATTATATAACAAATAAAAGATCAAAATCAAAATGGAAACAAGGTACTTACATGAGCAAAACAAATTACGTAGGAAGTAAATATGTTTTTGTAACATTCAACCTTTGAAGAACTTCAGTACATCCGAACTTGTAAAAGTTATAGCTAAAATCTCACGTCCAAATTAATTTTCAATAAGAGAATCTGAGTGTCATTGTAAAAAAGCATTTTTATTCTGTCTTTTTGAAAATGATCCAACCATGGAAAAAATCAGAAAAGTATATGTATTTAAGTCAACAACATCGATATGTATAGTTTTTCTTTAGACAAAAAGGACAGTAACATGTCTTACTAACGCCACCTACAGGGTACACTTGTAAATTAGTTCTGAGATAATAGGTTATAATGTTATTGAGTGTTATTGGGTATAACTCTAACGAACTTTGAGTACTCGGCTTACCTTCGTTGTTAATATTATCATAACTTTGTGTAAAATTTACAAGTGTATATCTGCCTAGAAATCCGTATCCCCTCTCTGTCAAATACTCAGATCTGAACTCAATCTTCATTTTGTGCCAACTTGTGATGACAGGCTCGTATCGCCGTTTATGATAACAGTATCTATCAAGCAGTTTAGTCTCGTCGTTCAGACCCACGTCATATAATGCAACGTAAGACTGGGTACAGGTGGCGTCTTTTTCTGGAATATCCATGTCCAGAAATTCAAAGCTTACAAACTGTCCAAACTGACCATTTATTTCCCAATAACAGAATTCGTTTTGGTCATAAACAGCGGGATATCGTGGGGATGATATAAATGCCGAACTCTGTGTACATGTTGTCCCACAACCTATCGTATCCATTCCACATCCGGGAAAGTCTAAAATAATACGAAAATGTACCTAACAGATTGCTGAAATAAAATTTCTGAAATGTAAAGTCTACCTCATCACGCAAAATTGTAAATTTCCGAAATGTGCACATATAGCATGTAAAATTCAACAGGTATTTTTTGTTAAGTAATTAATTTAAAAGAATAAAACAATTAAAAATACAAAAAATACCCTTTTTGTCCAAGTTTACTAGTAATCAGTATAACTTGATTTAATGCTGAATATTTAAAAGATCTGCAACAATATATGTTGTCACCAAATAAGGTAGAAATTCCTGTATTGTAAAATGAATAAAAACAAGTAAGTATGTTTTATCTACAAGTCAACGTATACCATGCAGTATAGCGCTGCATAGTATTAGTATATAATACAAAGGATATACAAGGTATTGGTAGTCAATTCTATTTTCATATTGACCTATTGAGTTTGTCTACATGTAACATCAAGATCTAGCTTCTACGGAACTGTAGCACCTACCTGGTTTAAGGGATATATCGTCAATAATGGACGCCATTTACAACAATGCAAGGAGCAAGACTGGATTTAGCAACAAGAAACAATGTTTAACGCCATGTCAATTCACAAAAGAGTGTAGAAGTGGTCTTAATACAATGCGGTGTCAAACCTCGTTTTCGAAATGATTTTTTTAAGTTATACTAACCTTCCTGGCTGACTTTTATATAGAAGTATTGGTTCTCAAGCACCGCATAGTGAAAACAAGATTCCAGACGTATAGTTATATCACTGCGATGAGAAATAATCATAGAACCAGTATACGCCTTCTTGTTATCTGAAGTGATGACAAGATCCTCTTTGTACGAGTTTTGTATGATAATTTTATCTTTGCAATTTCCTGTGTGTAACTCATAGAATCGATTCTAAAACATAAAAAAATATCACAACAAAAAGCAAACAACCTAAAATTGGCAATAGTCAATACAACCATACAGCAAAGACAGCAATAAACGAACGTAACACACGAAAGTTTTGTTACGATTTTGAAATTAAATTTGAAAAAAGCGATATCAAAGTATCGAGTCTCTTCTATATGGAAAACTGGTAAACGTGCTAGATAGTTGGTATAAGTACCAGGGTTGAAAAGATAAAACTAAAACTAATACAACTTTAATACAACAGTTGCCATCATATCTTCAAGGGATTGAAACCAACGGGGTTCATATGTTATGGTTTGTCATCATTGTCACATTGTCTGTCAGGAGACAGTTATAAAACACAAATATACCAGTCCATGTCCAAATGACAATCCCTCTCCTAACCCCCCCCCCCCCCCCCGAAAAAAAAGACTTAATATGGAATGGCTTTGTCATAGAATTCATTGTACATCGGAAGAAAGTGACCAATATTCGCAATATGTTGTGTATTGCAATAATATCCATTGTCCATCGGGAGACAGTGACCAATGGTCTCATTATGTTGTGAATTGTTATCACATCCATTGCCCGACGGTCAATGGACTCTATACGGAATGGATTGTCATCACATTCTTTGGCTATCGGGGGAGAGTATCCAATGGACTCAACTAGGACTGGATTGTCATCATTTTCATTGTCCATCGGGAGAGAGTAACCAATGGACTCGATATGGAATGGATTGTCATCACATTCCTTGGCCATCGGGGGAGAGTAACAAATGGACTCAACATGGAATGGATTGTCATCATATTCATTGTCCATCGGGAGAGAGTAACCAATGGACTCGATATGGAATGGATTGTCATCACATTCTTTGGCAATCAAGGGAAAGTAACCAATGGACTCAACATGGAATGGATTGTCATCATATTGATTGTCCATCGGGAGACAGCGACTAATGGTCTCATTATGTTGCGAATTGTCATCAAATTCATTGTCCGTCGGTAAATAGTAACCAATGTACTCAATATGTTGTGTATTGCAATCGTATTCATTGTCAATCTGGAATCAATTACCAATGAACTCAATAAAGAATAAATTGTCATGGCATTCATTGCCTATCGGGATACAGTGACAAATAGACTCATGTAGTTTACTTTATATTATATATTCATTGTCCATCGGGAGACAGTATCCTATGGTGTCAATACGTTTAATATGTTGCATTTTATCGTTTGCAATTTCTTTATTGTATCTTGTTGTTATTTGTTTGGTTGGTTAATACCTAACTATGATGGTTTCAATTACTGCAGTAAATCTTACCTCTTTAAGTATGACATTGGATACTGGGGCCGGAATCTGTAAGTCAATTAAATCAATGCGAACTGACTTTTTAATTTCTGCATGGACATGCCAAGAACAGTTAATTCCCTGTCCGTAATGAAGTGGGTATCCTGGAGATTGTATTTCTACTGATTCTTTTCCATGTAAATGTATTTGTCCTCCGCACTCGGCCAAAGGTAGGAAATCTGAGAATATTGAAATAAAAGGTTATGAAAATTATTCATTGTCTGGGACAATGCACATAACTAAAAAACACAAGAATTACAAACTGTTTACCATCTCTAGTGTTTGGTACGGGATTTTAGCCTTTTTGGTAAATCTGATTCGTAAATCATTTTAACGTAGTTGCGTTTCATGGTAAGCCACTGGACTCCTTATTCTTGGAACGCGAGTAAAATTTATAGCGAATAAGTAAAGAAATGATAAAAGAAAAGTCCGTATTATAAGATGCAACCAAGAGCGAAGAGAATTATTGTGTTTCAAGTGCCAGTTTCTTTCTCTTATTGAGGAGGTCAGTTCTTGGGTGGTGAAGGAAACCGTAACCATATTAAGGCGGGAAGCAAATTTACGTACAGTCTAAGTGATTTGAATAGAGAAGGCGATTTGTGTTGTGATTCGGTGTGTTAGACCACCAAGTTCTTCATATAATCTAACAATACGGTATATGTTAAAATGAATTAAATGAATTAGTAGTGCTTAGCCACAGCTGCAGTAACCGTAACTTTGACAAAATGGCTGCCATCTTTGTTCTAATTTGCTTATTAATGTGCAATATATGTTACTTAAAATATGAACATTCAGAACTTTTAACACATTACTACTTTCTATCAGCATGACAATAATTTACCAGTGAATTTAAATAAATCTTATTAATTTCTAAATTCAAAAGAATGAAATTGAAAGAAGAATAATATTTTATTAACGATTGTTTTTACTCCATTATAACAAGTACATGTATAAAACACCATCCATATATGTTTATGTAATGATACTAAAGAGGTGTCAAACTGTTGGTTTGTACTTTTTAATTGTTTTTTAGTTTTTATATCAATTTTTCATCATTCTTCCATTAAAACCATTCAAAAAACTTTACTGGCAATGTAATACAGTTTAGAAAGCAACTGTTTATTAAAACATTAGGCAAAAGATTAACTTTATAGAAAAGTATTAATTTAATGGCTAGATAACCCAACTGGAGTGGAGTAGAGTAGAATGTAGTGGAGAAATGATTTAACACACCAGTCAGGATAACCCAACTGGAGTGGAGTAGAGTAGAATGTAGTGGAGAAATGATTTAACACACCAGTCAGGATAACCCAACTGGAGTGGAGTAGAGTAGAATGTAGTGGAGAAATGATTTAACACACCAGTCAGGATAACCAACTGGAGTGGAGTAGAGTAGAATGTAGTGGAGAAATAATTTAACACACCAGTCAGGCTAACCGAAGTGGAGTGGAGTAGAGTAGAATGTAGTGGAGAATGTTTTAACACACCAGGCAGGATACCCAAGTGAAGTGGAGTAGAGTAGAATGTGGTGGAGAAATGATTTAAACACACCAGTCAGGATAACCGAAGGGAGTGGAGTAGAGTAGAATGTGGTGGAGAATAGATTAAACACCCAAGGCAGGATAACCCAAGTGGAGTGGAGTAGAGTAGAATGTGGTGGAGAAATGATTTAACACACCAGGCAGGATAACCCAAGTGGAGTGGAGTAGAGTAGAATGTGGTGGAGAAATGATTTAACACACCAGTCAGGATAACCAAACTGGAGTGGAGTAGAGTAGAATGTTAGTGGAGAAATGATTTAACACACCAGGCAGGATAACCCAAGTTGAGTGGAGTAGAGTCAATGTAGTGGAGAAATGATTTAACACACCAGTAGGATAACCGAAGTGATGGAGTAGAGTAGAATGTAGTGGAGAAATGATTTAACACACCAGGCAGGATAACCCAACTGGAGTGGAGTAGAGTAGAATGTGATGGAGAAATGATTTAACACACCAGTCAGGATAACCCAAGTGGAGTGGATTAGAATAGAATGTAGTGGAGAAATGATTTAACACATCAGTTAGGATAATCCAAGTTAAGTAGAGTAGAGTACAATGTAGTGGAGAAATGATTTAACACACCAGTCAGGATGGCCCAAGTGGAGTGGATTAGAATAGAATGTGGTGAAGAAATGATTTAACACATCAGTTAGGATAATCCAAGTTGAGTGGAGTAGAGTACAATGTAGTGGGAAATGATTCAACACACCAGTCAAGATTCTTTTACTTTATCGAGCTGGTCAGTTCTAGGATGGTGGGGAAACTTTAGTACCCTTCGGCAAGGTTGGTTGTTTTCTCAGGGTAACCAAAAAAACTGTCAAACACAAGGATCTGCCCTAGCGGGGTTCATACCCAGGGGGTGAGAGGTACTGAACCCATAGACGCGCGCCGTAGACCAGTCGGTCACTGATACCCAGGGTGTTTAAGAGCACGGCGATTAAAGTCTAATGCAAGTAAACAACCTTACCTTTGTAACATAGCCTCTGTGATCCTATTACCTTATCTGACCCACTTTTTACCCACCAAAATTTAAAATGTTTATTATATCGATGACCATCGTGAATCAGACATCTTGTAACATGCTCTTGGTAAGAGAATGATATACAACTTCGATTTAAGCAATATTCTCTGCATTCTTGAATAGAATAAATTTCTTCGTTCAAGTAAGGACTAGGCACAATTTCTTCCATCCAGAAATCATGAAATGATAGTTCTTCAAATCCAAGATCTAAACTTCCGTTTTTGCACCATAAATCACGAATACCTAGAAGGATAAATACGCATTAGACTATTGACAAAATTGCACTCTCCATCTATCGACTCATTTAAAGCTGCATTAAGTTTTACAAAGAAAAAAATTAAAACGGTGCTAATCTAATCAATGATGTTCCTAATGAACAATGTTACATTAGGTTCAACGATTAAAGCTCGAATAAATAAAGAAATTACAGTATTTACCCAGCGAGATGAAACATTTGGGATCTAATATTAGAACATGGTTACGTCATCAAAAACCGGGTCATTTAAACACAACTTTCAAAACGATGAAATACGATAAATTAAACACAGAACTTCGTTGAATTTGTCATTTGTGACTTAGTAAGGGATACATAACGCCATTTCAAATAATCTGGATATTAATGAAGGACAATTAATGCGGCAATCTGTCATGTTTCACCTTCGATTCTTGGGTTTTTCCGTACATCCGTGCGCATGCTCCAAGCTCATAATTACCATCGTAAAACACTGACCAACCGGTCAGAGGATTCCGTTTATTTACAGCTAAAAGAAATGAAATTTTAGAAAACGAATGTCACGGATCGTGGTTAGAAGATATCTATTTTTAAAAAAATATATTTTTAGAAATCAATTTAAAAAAAAAAAAAAAAAAAAAAAAAAAAAATTCAGAAAATTGAAAAACTTAATGCAGCTTTAAAACTTGTACTGTCCTTTCATCGTAGTTGATGAAAATAGTTAGATCATTAATTGCAAAGTTTTGTCCATCTAGCGAGTTTTCGAATCAACATTGAAATGCCAAAAACAACTATTGTAATGTCAATTCATCGTTTATATTCAAATGGTAAGTACAATATTCGGAACAGGACTATTTTTCATTGAGATTTCGAAATTTGAAATGATTAAAGTATGAATGATAATTCGAATAGTTCGGTCTAACCATATTTTGTTTTGTTTAATTCACCATAGGAATGATAAGGTAATTAATTGAGTGGCGCTGTCAATCTTTGAAGCTCTAAGCTCTCTCTCTCTCTCTCTCTCTCTCTCTCTCTCTCTCTCTCTCTTCATGATTCATTAAGTATATATGGTTATCAATTCACTTTTCATACTTTTATACTTATTCATTCTATTCGTATTCTCTGTTTTTTATCTTTTGATATTCGAGAACGTTTCATAAGTTTTAAAAATATTGCAGAGTCTTACCTCTTTTTGGACAGCCAATGAGTTCCATTTTTAAACATGCCTGTTTGTTATGTGGTGTCACCAAAAGTTTGATATATCTGGTAAGAATATCATTCCAGAATAAAAATCTCTGTGGTGATTCTGGAGGACGACTTTCCTCAATTTCAAAAATCTACAACATATATATGAAGAAATTTGAGAAATAACTTGTAATTTTAACAAGTATATTCAGTCATTACATGAAAAACGGTGTGCGTAGCGCGTTATGAAAAATTTGCATACCGTTTTTCATGGTATTACTAAATACACTTGTTAAAAACACGTTATTCCTTATAATTTTATTTTAAACGTTTCAACTAAAACATCAAAAAATGTTTTAGATTGATTTTTCTTTGAGTTTTTAAAAAAATTTTTATAATTGAAATAATTTTTTTTCTCGGTGCAACTTTCATTAACAAACAATTTCAGCCAATCACGGAAATGGAAAGAGTCATACGTCACGCCATTTAAGTTTAGTCTATCTATGGTTGCGTAGTTTATTGGAGCATTAACGTGAAAAACGATCGAGGGAGTTTACGTTAATATTGTATTGCAGTATGATATAACCGAATTTAGAAATTAAATTATATAAATAAATTTGATATCAGCAAATAAAGTAAATGAATACAACACAAGAGGTGTGAATACAAACAAAACAGACACATTACAAGTGATAGACAGAAACAGGCAACAAATAACTATACGTCTGGAATTAAAATTAGATTATTGATTTTATTAATTAAGTTGTAAATTAACATCTTTTCTTAAGCAAGAGTTGTGAAAATCTTTATTTTTGTCTACAAATTATCGTAGAAAAACATAAAATGTTTTACCTTAATTCCGTCCGATATTTCCTTGTATTCTTCCAGTGTACTAAGATTCATGCCGTACGATACAGTAAATGATTTAATGAATCTTATTTCTTTGTTGTCTGTCCAGCCTTGAACTAAAACTCCTTGAACGACATGTGGTATAATTAGGTCAACCTGAAAGTAACAATTATGAGGTGTATATAACAGTAAATATATAACACAAATACCAGTTGAATTTTGATGTGCCAGATGTGCACATTTCGGAAATTCATTCCTCATCAGTGACATTAAGACCAAAAAATTTGATAGATAAATAAAACAAACATATCAGTCCTTGTCCAAACCACAATCCAAAGGAAAAAAAAAAAAAAAAAAAAAAAAAAAAGTAAAAACTTTGAAGTTGGCAAAATTAGTTATACAGATAAGATATTGTCATATGTTGTTTTTGCCACTTTTTGAAATTCAATGTTAAATTTAAAAGGTCAGTACTATTCAATCTAATTATCGTTAAATTATAAATTTTCTGAATGAAATTTTCAAATATTTATAGTATACTTATAATACTTATAATATAACTAGTTGTCGTATAGTAGTTTTTTTTTAATATTTCAATACGAAAATTCGAAAATTAATGTGTCATTATTGTATCTTGAAACTTTTCTGTTTTGCCTACAATAATTGTAACATGGAGTTAATTAAGTTGTAAATAAATTTGTTAACTTAGTAAGTTACTAATAAATTAATTAAGTAATGTAGTGTCAAAAGATTGTCTTTGTTTTTACTGTTTTTTTTTACTGCAAATTAATAACGTGTCCTGAGTGGGTGTGTGCATGTACGTTTATGAATTTGGCAGTCCAACGATTTAACTTTTCTATGTAAATAGTTTTCTGTTTACTTTTCTTCAGTCCACAACTACCGCCTCAAGGTAAAACATACATAAAGTATATAGCTTTATTTGATATGGGAACATCTGGTAAGAATAATTTTATTTTGAAGTTCCAATTTTTAATTTTCTGAAATTTTCGGTCGATTTTGTTATTTTGAAATGATTCATAAAATCTTCATCTCTTGTCGATATTGTATATTTCTTTTTGTTTTTGACTTCGTCACTGACTTCAATTAACGATACAAACACCACAATTATGTAATACATATACAAGTCCTTGTTAAAAATTTAATAAAGCTATGAAAAACTTCAAGAGAGTCATATATTCTGTTATATTTACAAGCCAGGAAGTGTTTGTTCATTGAAGACTTCATTGCGACTGACTTAAAGACACCCGCCATTAAAAAACATAAGTAGCGTACAAAAATTCTAAACATATCGTCATTAAAAGTGTGTCGGAACTCAAAAAGCAAAAGAAAGAATTAAATAATTAAAAAAATTAGAAATGTGCAACAGACAACATCACCGAAAACACACAACACAAAAAATATGACAGATATTTAAAAATCTGTTGTTACATCTATAAAAGGTGCTTCAAACAGAAATAACTTGATAAATAGCTGATAACACGTTCTTGACTATAGCTAAAATAACAAGTACACACGCCACATAAAAAATGAATCATAGACGAACATTGACAGTAATGGAAGAATGATGTCTAGTTATGCGGTAAAACAACAACAACAACAACAACAACAACAACATCAACAACAACAATAATAATAATAATATTTTTTTGTCATATACCACTTTTTGAATTTAATGAATGTATTTTTACCATAAACCATGGTTCTGGGTCATTATTATTTGCACACCATCCATTTCCGATACGATACAATGTTCCCAATTCTGGTAAATAATCTATCGATTTTGTGGAGGATTCCAACTGAAAATCTCTTATATCGCCAGTTATCATGCCAAGAGGACGTCCGCACATTGTTGCTAAAATAGAAATTTATCTGAGATATAAAAACAATACTACTAACACACACACACACACACACACACACACACACACACACCAGAAGAAATAAAACTCAATAAGAAACAAGATATGGACAAGGATTTTATTAATAACAAAATTCCTAGCCGCTCGGAGGATAGGGACGGATAAAGATATCATTCTTATCTATCCATTAATGTTTCGATGTCTATGTAACTGTATGATTTTAGAACCTCACCAAGTCATTGATAAATTCTTAACATATTAAAATATATAACACAAATACCTGTTAAATTTTGATGTGCCATATGTGCACATTTCGGAAAAGCATTCCTCATTAGTGACACTAGGGACCGAAAAGTTTGTTAGATAAAAATCGTCAGCTAAACAGTTGAAAATTAAAGAATCTAAAGTTCCAAAATTATATGAATCCAAATCCAGCTAAGGATAGCTTTGCATGAGGGAACAAACCTTAGTTTTAGATAAATTTCAAAAATAAAGACGGTTGAAAAAGTTGCTATATGGTATGTTTTAGAGTTAGATATGAGGATTTCAGTCAGGATTGACACCTGAAGTCAGCAATTCATTGTTATGTTTTTCATTGTTATGTCATGCCTCTGTGACGTTAACGCGTTCCAAAACATTAAGCACAAATATTATCATTAGGAAGAACTCATTATACTTATTTTAATAGATTGATTCAAGAAATCAACTCCAACTGAGTTGTGACGAGGCATGCGTTATTGTATAAAGATTACGTAGTGTGCTAACGAATATCTCCGTTTTACACAAAATATACTCCCACACAAGCTCCCATGTTCTTTTATGTATGAAAATTGTATTATTTTTTTGTTTTTTCATTATTTATGTAATCTTACGTTTTCCTAGAACTATAAATTCCCGAAAAGACAAATAGAAATATCGGTTCTGAAGTTCATCTGTAAAATCAAAATTTCGAATCGTCACAAACTGGCCAATTAGAGGCCGCTTGCATTGGAAACGAAATACAAATGCCTTTCTAGGATAGCGGATATCATCACAGCGAATGGCACCAGTATTGATAAAATCCCACGGGTCCTTGCTGACATATGTACCGACTGCTCTAAAGTTAATAGGGAACCATACTGTAAAATAAAAGAAAACCACATGTTATATTACAAAAGGCCCAGAAAATTCCAAAAACTACTTTGACATAACTTAGCATAATTATCATGCGCGATACAACATTTCGTATCATCATAGTAGCCGGGAACCATTTTTAGGGGAATTCCCTTTGCCGACAACAATAATTTATAATTCAATAACTTTATTGGAATACCGTATATACATATAATAATACCATTAAGTATATCATGTAAACAGTGTTTTCCAGAATATTTACATATATAAATGCACACACATACCCACTTAACAATATAAAACTGTTTTACACGTTCAAAATAAAAATAATATTATTGCTTTATGTTCTCTAGTCTGACTCCCCTGAATACGTAAAAACTTTTGCTATTTAACGTCATCACTCAGTTTAGGAGAATTTTGTCAAGTTGGGAGAATCCCGGACGATGTTAACAAAATTTGATAAATCAATGTTTGTTTTTTAAGTTTTAATATTTGTTTACGAAAGAAGTATTAAAATGTTAACAAATGAGGTTTAAACGAGCAATTTATTGTTGTTTTTAATTACATTTTAGCGGAGTTTTTTTTTTACGTTTTTTCAGTACATATATCAGTTTTTCCAATCAGATTAAAATCAATATAAAGAAGCTGATTGTAAATTTATTGACATGATAAAGTTAGAAAAAAAGCTTTGTATTTATGTTGGTAGGGTATGTGATAAATACAGAACCACTTATGTAGAAACTTAAAAAAAATGATTTAACAAAATTTGTAAACATTGTCTTGGATTTTCCCAATAGAACAATGACGTCACACAGGATCAATGACGTAATGTTATTGTTGTCAGAATAATAATCTAAATAATAGGGCCTAAAAAACTGTCAGTGGAGGTTTGAATCAAAAGAAATTAGAAATTGTTATGATAATATTTATCATTCATAAATAACTTAGGCGTAGTCAATATATTGCAACCTGATGTCATGTTTACTTGATCAACATCTACGGACTGACTACATCGTCTAGACAGTACATAACTGACGTCACACATACGTATTAGTTTTATATATACGTCATACCGCATACGTCACACCATACACATACCAATACAGGGACCATATTACAACAGAAATCAAGAATCTTCGGAAATATAAAAATGAAAATAATAAAAAAGTGTTTACAAAGTCTTTAACATGTAAAGCTTTGGAAATGTTATAGGAAAGCGTTAAATAACATAAGATTCAGTACCAAATTGAATGTTGGGATACCATTTATGAAGCTTAATGCTGATATTGTAAGTAATTACACCGTGTAAAGCGGGGAGGTTTCCATTGCAACAATTTTTTTCACAATGGTGTAGAGGAACTATTACTTAAAGAAAAAACGGGAAATAGATCTGACGTAGTGCTTGATACAAGAAAACGAGTAGAATGAACAAGAAAATATCGGTAAATTACTAGATGCCCCTTCCGTCTCAAAACCTTTTGAAAGTTTCAAAACAATCTGTTAATAAACCCATTTCTACCAGTGTAACAACGGAATTTAGTGACGTTTCAGGTTGGTCTTAGAAAAAAGAGTATTGAAAGTATTCCTAAAACTAAAACATCGTAGTCATCAATGGAGAAACATGTTTCGCATACCATAAGTTTACCATCTGAACAAACAGTAACTGATTCTCCTCTTGATTTTAGCAAGAAAACATCAATAGTCCAGCAATCACTGTTGGATATTTCTGCCTCAAAGAGGTCTGAAGAAATATCCGTAAGATAACATGTTATTGCAAGTGATTGGTGAAATAGAAAGGTGAAAAAATTCCGAAACTTTAATGCTGGGATTAGTTTGGAAAATTCACACTGAAATGTAATTCTGACATTTGAAATTCTTAATTTTTAAACTATTGTATTCTTGTAAACGTGCAACAGGTTTGATATCGTATCGTTAATTCGTCTGACGGCCTGTAAACAATGCAATTTCCTGATATATATGTGCTTTTATTTTTATGGTTCCTATATATTTGTTTGTTCATTTGTTTCATTTTACACTTTCTTGGTAACATTGACTGCTGACTGTTTCCTATTTAAAATTGTTTTCGTCTATTTCAAATTAAAAACATATTTATAATTGATGTCCGGGAATAAATATTTAACAAAAATACTTACATTTATATCGATGAACAACTACAGCATGAACTTCATGAAATTCCTGTAAATCAATCTGATACCAAGGTTTTAAAATAGGTCTGGCTGAAGTATATGAGTTCCCTGAAAATTATTAAACATGACATATACCAATTAGCTTTATTACTCATTATACACAAAACAAATAGTGTATAGAACGGTTCCATAGGGAACACCATAGCTGTCTTATACGGTATAAAATGGTAAATGAATAATGCCGATATGGCAAACGTCTTCGTGAATCTGAATCGATTTCACGAAGACTTATGTCAGATACCAAAAAACATATATTGAAGTTAAGGTATCATGTAATGATGTTTTGCAAAATATAATGCTGTTTTTCAAACATATAATAGTGTTTGCATATATTATAACGATGAGATAATATAACGATGAAATATATCCATATGATAGCGAATGTTAGTCATAAATTGATCTGATGATATCATATAATGACGAAAGCGAATAAAATAATGGTAAAAATTGATCATTTTATGATAAAACCAAATACTAAAATGTTAAAACCAAATCATACTATGATGAAGTAAAAACAAATAATGGAGAAACTCAATCATGTAATGATAAGACCAAATAAAATTATGGCAAATGATAAAACCAAAATGTTAAATAAGCATAATCAAGTTATCCCTACATATTTTGAAGGAATTATGTCCGGAGAATTTTTTGTCTCGGATTTGTAAGAAAGTCGATTTTTCAGAGACTTTGGAGATTTTGGATTTAGATTCTGTGTTTGAACTTATCAGCAAAGCACATTATTAGAATTTTTTCATTGCAAGAGATCAGCATCAAATATTACTCGTGATTTACGTTACTTATACAGTACTCAATAAAATCTGCCACAAATTAACAATAACAATGACCATTGTTTCTTTTTTTGTCCAAAATTGTTTATGGAAATGCAAAGTTACATTAAAATAAATGAATTAACAAACATTGGATAACATTCCTGGAACAAACAACAAGCTTTCATTGATTAAAACAAAACTTTCTGCTGAATACAACAACTATTTTGTAAAATATACCAGAACATAATGAGGTGGCATACGTTGAGAAGAAGATATGAGTAATATCAACACATGAACAAAATTAACTGAATTACATAGATTATCTTCTCTAAGTTCAGAGTAAATTTACTATCAGAACTTTTATATGTCAACTGATTGGTAACGTAATTCACAATGAGTTGTAAAAAATATTATGTAAAAGTCAACATATTACACAGAGTTACAAACTTTGAAAAACTTGTTGTCTATAAGTATATGACATATTCGCCTAACTCACAATTATTATCATTACAATCAAAGATTAAGTGTTATAACAAATGTAGTTGTAACTGGCCATCTTAAAACAAAAACAGTACCGTTATTCATTAATATCTTATACCGAATAAATTTAGAAATATTCTTAATATATTGCTTTGTGACTGTTTATTTTAATAGAAAATCTGTATTAAACCAAAACCAAAGCTGATCAACATCTATCATAATGAAACTTTATTTATTAAAGAGCCATTTTATAACAACATTTTGTACCAATGGTGGTAACGTAATTCACCAATATAGAACTAATACTGGGGTTTTCCTATCTGGAAATAACAAAACCGAAAAGACTAGAAAAAACACTCAAAGAATACCTCAAATCTAAATTAAATGAATTTATAATATTATAGATGTATTATTTACCCTAAAGCTAAGTTAGAGATATATAAAATAAAAACCTGCTTTTTTCTTTTGTGCTACACAATCAAAACGTAGTATCGCGTATTTAACAGCTGGATGACTAGAAAATCAAGATTCCTACAATGTTGGAAGAATTATTTCTTATTAAAAAGTGCAATTATTTATTTATATCATCATCATTCATCTTATACACTTCTCTCTTACCAAATAAAACAGGATCGCCAACTTGGCACAATATATTAGATTCTGCTATCCACAAGATATCATCCTTACGAGGACCATTTATATCTGTAACGCACCTTGCTGACATTTTCTCTCATAAACGAAATGTTGTATTCATTGTCTTTTGAATTATACTCTAATATTTTACCAATGTACCATTTTGCATTATAGATTGCAGCAACATAAGAATTTATCGCGTATTTTGCTGTATGATTTTCGATAACAGGTTTTACTGATTCATTAAAATTGTCGTCGGAAACCAAATTATGTACAGTCCATCCTTGACGAGTAGGATGAAAGTGCCCATTCGAAAAACAATTTTGACAATACCATGATACATTTCTAACAGCTATTTTACCATTCCCTAGACGAAACACACTATGTACTTCCATTGTACCTTTTACTGGCTTAGGACTCATTTTCATAAGCTCCTCGTTAGCTTCATCACATTCTGTTTTTGGTACTAAAATTTAGCTATTGACTTGAGTTTCGCCCCAACTGAAAATGTCATATGCTTTTTGTATGACAACTGTTTGTCTTTTTACTGCCATATCAGCCAACCGTTTACTTGTTCCCCCAACCCCATCACAGGGGCCTTTACCGTGACCAGCTTCAAAGTATAACAAAGAAGCTCTCATTCCGAATAAATGATCGTGATTTGCAATTATATTCATCATATGCTTGTTTCGGTACTGAGAAGTGGGAGAGTCAGAAATATAATTAATACACTCGGTACCAGGGAGATCATTATTCAGGTTCGAGACTATTTTTTTCATGAATGCATAAACAGGTCCCAAGTGTATGGGAAGGTGTGTGAGAAACATAAACATATCATGAATGTTGCAAAACACCATCATTATCACTGAAATACATAACCACCGGATGCAGTATTACAAAACCTTTGTCGAAGTAGACTGACTGTACCTTCATCTGCGTGACTGCAAACATAATTTTCGGCAAAATCCATCTGGCATAATACATGTTTATCTGAAAGGTTATCTTTCAACAATTTTACCTGTTCATACTGTACTTGTACCCTCTCCCTGTGTTTACGAAATTGAATCAAATTTTGACTAAATAAAGCACTAAATTGTTCTTTGTTGTTTTCAACAGTTTCAATCTGCATCCTTTTTGTGATTTTACCTTTCTGTTCAACATCTTTTCGTTTCCATTCAGAATATTTTATATTATTCCCTGTATAATCTCTAATCTTTCTGAGAATTTCAACGTCGCTGTGCTGCTTAATCAGTGTATCTGGGTGGTAAGTTGTAATTATTCCTACTGAATTCAGTGCTTTAACTTTAAGTGCCATATTCTGGTGTCTTTGACAAAGGCATGTTTTCCTTGAGCTAAAATGGACAAGCTTAATATATTTTGGCCGATAACTTGAAAACGTGCTCAAACCTATCTTATCTTCAGGATTTTCAGATTTAAACTTTAAATGCAAATTATACATGTAATCATTCAGAACTCTAACTTGTTTTGTTCCGTCTTCATATTTCTTGGTATCTCTCTTCCCTTGTAAACATGAACTGTTATCTTCCCTCTCAAAAAATGTAAGTACTTTCTGTGATAACTGCTTTCTTTCGAAGGCCTTTCTACTTTTTCTTATACTTGTTTCCTTGATGCTCTTTCTTATTTGATGACTGTTTATTTTTTATTCTTTGCCTAACATAGACTGCATCCGGTACCTCTCAACAATCTTACCACATACAACTTGCAAAACTGAACTTTGTACAGACCTCCCACGCACTGGCTCAAGTTTTTTACTTATATTGTTAACCAAACTATGATGGAAAGTGAGCTGTTTAACTATCTTTGGATATTTCGATGGGGAGAGTCCTTCATTTCTGAGTTCCATGTTGGACAAACTTCTTGGTGTTTAAGGTATATTACTATTATTCTTCTCTGATTTCTTGCTGTCTGTTTTTAACTTTGCTTTAACCAATCTTTTTCTTAATCTGTCATTATATTTTGTCATTGTCTTTACTTTTGTTTCAAGTCTCTTAATCTTTGCCTTTGCGGTTTTTAATGCCTTTCTTCCGCTACTTTGCTATTGCTTAATGTTCACACACACACACACACACACACACACACACACACACACACTTAGTAACAGACAGTTTTCTCTACTTGTTGAGGGTGTTGTTGAGTCACATGGTCCCGATTCATCCTCTAAATTAATTTGGGGTAAGACGCTATTTTCTATTACTAATTCCATGCTATCATGATTTCTCTTTTCTTTTTCGTTCATCTCTTTTCTACGCCTCTCCATGCATTTACGAATTCTGGCTCTTCTTTTTTTGAGTGCCTGTGGTGTTAACTCTGTTGGTGGTTTGTAATACTTTTTAACCCTTTCAGATTCTTTTTCTAGATACTTTTTACCCTCTTTTAACTTTTGTCTTTCTCGATATGACCTCTGGATTTCTGCCCTGCTTTTCCCCATAGTTCTAAAACAGAGAAAAAGATTAGTGAAATACGTTACCATTTTCAACGTGCTACACACGAGAAATTCAATAAAACACAATCTATAGGGCATTGGAAAACACTTCATGGGTTCATTTACCACACAAAAATAGAAAATTAAAACAAACAATGACAAGCACACACTAGCGAAAGCTTCTAAAAATATATGCGCTTACCTGCTTTTAACATCGAAAACTCAACACAAATCACATGTCGTAAATTGGCGCCATTGTTGCCTACTGCATGCTGTATCCAGAGGGTCTATGATATGCCAAAACAATACCCGAGAAATAAGTTCCGTGTGAGATATAGCATAAATAACGTTTTATTTATAACGTAATTCACTCTAACGTAATTCACAGTTTCGTATTTGTGAACATAAAATCTTACAACACCGCAATTTACATTGACCCTCCTCCCTTTTTATAAAATGCTACCATAGTCTTCTCACATACTATATAGTGAATATTTCTTAAATCAGTTTACTGGGATGGGAAACACATGGGTAACGTAATTCACTTTAATTGCGTTTTTTCTACTCTTCAGAATTTGAATGGCTATTGTTGATCTCATGGCCGATTTAAATAAACAAAGTAAGTTTTGCGTTAAAGTTTGACCCTTTTTTTGACTGGTTTTACACATGTTTTGCAAAAAATATTTACACATATTTTGCCAAAAATATGTGAAATGTTAGCCTTATTAGGTTTGTATCAAAACGGTAACGTAATTCACCCATGTTTTTGTGACATTTGTTTTTTGTGATTTTTTTCTTGTCTGGAACATCAAACATAAGACTGTAACTTTCTAGATATAACTTCTTACCAATTTTATTTGATAAATATTCATAGTGGGCGAAACTAATTGTTTTATAGAGAGTAAATATCGCACCCAATATATGTACCTTGTTTGTAAACATGCAGTTTTTCCTATTCTGATCTTTTTTGAGATTATTCACTGAATTTAAATTATTATCAATCATCATTTTTTTCTTTGGTAAATTTTCGAAAGTTTATAGCTTTTCCAAATGGAAAACGAATCAGAGTGACAATGCCAGTTATATACCTCAAAATGAACATGAAATGTCACGGAATCTTAATCAGGAGCATTTTGTAAAGTTAACTTGTTTTAGGTGAAACTGCGTGAAAAACACAAAATTATCTCCGGCGTTATTAGGCAGAACTCACATTTTCAATATTGAACACAGTACTGTACACGAGGTAATATCGCCCATTAGAATTAAAAACATCTATATAACCTGCTTAGTTGCTACTTCTTTTCTTGTTTACTTAAAAGCAAATATATCATGATAAAATGTAAACATATATCTTTTTTGTAACATATAAGAGAGCTATGGCGTTCAATAGTTCGTGTGACCTGTTTAATAGACGTCGATACATGGGTATTGCCATCAAAACGAATGTAATTACTATTATCAAGTAACATTTACACATATATATATATATATATATATATATATATATATATATATATATATATATATATAACTCAAAAGTAACCAAAAAGTTAACAAGTAAAAAAGAATTATTAATTAAATGAAATAAATAAATCAAATTAAAAATTCACACTGAACACAAGAATTATTTATAAACAACAAAACTAACAATTAACATTTCTTATATAAAATACATCATACCCATAAGCCCATCTACTCCAAACTCGGGGATCCCACCTCTACTATACGGACTAGCATAAACAGGTCGTCCCACATGTACTTCTTTAATATCAGGCTGGTCTACGGCTGTTGTAAAGAAACATGGCTCTAATCAATGTTAGAAATATAAAAATGGATAATAGGTACTTTTAAAAAACTCTAAACAAAGAAATTCACACATTGAACATCACTTAACAACAGACTCGATTTCCTTTATTGGGAAGTTAATTACAACTTGGATTTACACTATAATATAATATAAATAACAGTGAGTAATAAATATTACAAAACAATATGCCAGGACAGAAAATAAATATAAATATATAAAGTTATAGATATTAACTTTTTTATCGATCAACTTTTTAGGTTCCTGATGAGAAATGAATTTCCGAATGCAACAATTTCAGTTTTACCTAAAATAAACCTTCAGATTTCAATCTTGAGAATATTCCTATAAATCATTTAACAGATTTTGAAGACCATTCTAATTCTTAAAATAAACTAAATCGTCTGTATAGATTAACAAAAATAATGATAATTTGAGAATTTCCCCAATTCGTAACAACAAATAGTTTTGTTACAAAATTCACTTCTAAATCGTTCATATACAATGAAAATAGTGTAGGCTAGATTACTTCCCCTTGATATTTCTAGACTGGATAGCATGTTACCTTCTTGTTTAAAGTAAATTCGTTTGTGTTTATATCTAATATTTTATATTGCGTCCTGGTTTGTTTTACGATATGCAGAATTCTGAGAATAAACGTAAATATTTGTAAAAAACTCAATTAAGCTGGAAAGCTCGCCTGTTTATAATGACCGATTTGAAATGAAAAATAAAATCCATGAATATGTACTTAACTATAGCTAAAGTAACCAAGAACACGACACAACACATATTAACGATATAATATCTAAACATCATAATACTAAATATAGCAGATGCCTTACATGTACCATATAGCAAAATTTTAAGCCGTCTTAATTTTTGAAATTATTTTAAACTAAAGTTTGTTCCATCATGCAAAGCATTGCTTAGCTGGATTATGATTCAAATAATTTAAGGACTTTAGAGTCATTAATTTTTTTTAAATTGTTTGACTTTATGTTTTTTATCTATCAAAGTTTCCGGACCCTAGTATCACTGATGAGGAATGATTTTCCGAAATGTGCACATACGGCACATCAAAAGTTAACAGGTATTTTTTGTTATATATATATATATATATATATATATATATATATATATATATATATATATATATATATATATATATATATATATATACACCAGATACCAGATAATGAAGAACAAAGGCCCTAGGTACCCGAAAACCATCTGTGACGATGTGATGAATCAATTACAAAAAAAAGTTAGTTTTTCTTTAAAGCACGAATTGTACATAATTCTTATATAAACATAAAATGATAACAAATCGATCACACTTTTGTAGGTAAACATTGCAATTTTATTAAAAAATAATTTTTAAAAAATGCACAAAGGGAATACTTTCTATTTAATTTTAACCTAGTTTTACGCAAAATATTATTTTTCATGTACAAGCGGATTTATAGATTCCGATTCTCGATAAATGATTATCAAAAATCCACCCGAAGTAACATCCTGTTCGATAAACGCATTCCATTACATGTTTACATATTAACTAAATTTGGGAACATATACATGTGACGAGACGTGATACTTTATAACAAAAATACCTGTTAAATTTTGATGTGTCATATGTGCACAATTCGGAAAATCATATCTTATCAGTGACACTATGGACCGAAAAGTTTGATAGATAAAAAACATAAGCCAAACAGTTGAAAATGAATAAACTGAAAGTTCCAAAGTTATATGAATACGTAATGAAATATTTTGTATTTGACAATTTACTTACCACAAGTTGATATATTACATAGCTCAGGTTCTTCAGTGGTATTAAAGTAACAGTAAGGTGAATTTAAACCGAGTGTGTTTCTGTCTCGTCGGCAGAGATTGTTTGTAAAATCACCCGTCCATTGACGGGTATTAAAATATCCACTGCTTACACTGGTCCAGTGTATGCACGGTTTTCCAGTTGCTGTAACGTTGGTATTGCCGTCATAGGAATAACCATAGTCCATTTCATAGTAGCATTCTCTCGGATCTAAAAACAAATTATCATAACATCATGAAATGTGTTCTATAATTTGCAATATTTACATTTGCTTTGCAACTTTACTATATAAACATGTTTGAGACATGTGGCAAATACGGTACAATAACTGACATTGATCACATGATCATTACACTATGCGTATGAATATTTCACTCTCTGGACTATTTTTTAAGAAGTTTCATAACAAAACAACAACACAGCCTGAGAAAAAAAATATTTATTAATTTTAAAATATACATTGAATTAAATACACATCGGAAAATTTCCAATCATCTAAAAGGTACCCTAATTTCTCCCATAATACTGAAAAAGTGTGTATGGTACCATCTGTTCTATAAATTTTATTTCCCGAGCTATGGAATTTCACCACCAGTTAAACCACAGTCATAATTGAGTTTCACATTGACGAGTCTGGAGAATATGTAACTTAAAAAGATGAAATACAACCAAAAAAATTTCAGAGGGGAGATATCTCATACAGACGAAAATAGCAGATGTTAAAAAAGAATATATATGCAACTGAAACGGTCGACTGTCCTGTAAAAATGTTAAACCGCTGTTTCCAGTGCTTCGATAAAACTGACAAAAATCCCAAAGTTTGTTCAATCAATATTATAAAAAGCCATGTCTGATCCTGAAGAGTCTGATATATGGTTCATGTTCAAATCACTTTTAAAACGCAAATTTGCCCGTATCCGACATATGCCATGCTGCAAAAGTTGAAACTAAATACACTCCTCGCTGTTTGCGGGTGACGGCCATTCAGCATCTCAATGACCTGGGGTACGAAGCTCGGCACAAATTTGTTTGTGTCGAACCATAAATGAGAAGCTTCTCCCAAACTTACAACAGAACTGTCTCAACACAACAGAAAAAACGCCATAGTAACTCATTGTCAGAATTAACTCACCCTGCAAAAAATTTAAACGCTATAAATCAGCTGTTATCTGGTTGTACCGCGCCTAAATGGGTCACAATCTGGGTCGCTTCATGTGGTCAGTTCCACAAGTTCTACGAATAATAATGACAGAAACTATGACTTTCCAAAGCAGATTACATTTCCGTCATCCAATTAATTCACTCCTGGTTTCTTCGTAGATTCCAATTTCTCGCACTGCACTTTTAAATTTCCAAAAATGATAGCGAGATTGAGACATCATTTTCGTGTCAATCTTTGAGACTGTTCACTTGTTCGTCATTCGCCTTAGGAAATTCGTTTTTTTTAAAAATAATTTCGTAAAATTGCTATAATAGTGACTAAATTGATGTTTTATATAAAATGTGCAAAACAATGTGATGGTTAATAAAATATTTCATATTTTTGCGAGTTCCGTGTTTATTCATGTTGTACTATATTTTGTTCACATTGATACGCTGTTCCAGTAATTGACCCCGCTTCTCGTTGAAGGCGGGAAAATTCAAATTGATGTGACAAAAATTCAAAAAAATAAATTTATAATTAATATAATGTAAATATAACCATTGAACCGCATAGCTATGGCAGTTATTGGATTATAAATGCCATAGCTTTGCCAGGCAAACCAATCATAACGCGCTAACGCGCGTTATTCAGTTTGCCTGGCAAATCTATGGCATTTAAAATCCAATAACTGCCATAGCTATGCGGTTCAATGGTTAATTATTTGATGTTTGGTACCTTAGTAAAATCAAATTCAACATTCAAATTAATCAAATTTAATTTAAACTCGCGGTAATCACGAAGTAGATAAAATTGACAAGGATTTTTTTTGCTGGTTTTATTATATTTTTCTTTTAAGCAAGATATTGCTGTTGGCGTATTCACAATCCTTGTAATCGTTGTTTTGATTTTTAAGAAAAATTCTTACTGTCAAAAATACCAAAAAGCAACTTAACCGAATAAGTAAACAAAGAATTTAATGAGATACTAAAATAAAAATGATAATTATACTCACTGGATGGGTAATAATAACAAAACGGTATCCCTATATGACGATCATTACTGGTATTAAAGTAAGGATGTGGTGGATTAAACTTCCAGTTTAGATGTTCATTAACCATAAAGAAGGTGTCTTCTTTCACGTCCATACCTTCAACTTTTTGACACATCCTCGCTGAGTGACCCTTTAATTATAATAATAATAATAATAATCTTATTATCTAATTTTCTGATGCTTTGTTTAAGTCGTATTATTGGGGGAGGGGGGAGCCGGGGATGTGGGCTCTGTGGCTGAGTGTTTTAAAACTTAAAGGCGTCTTCATGGATCATTTAACCTCAACCACCTGGATTAGAATATCGCTCGTGCGAATCTTAATGTGAGAAAGTTTGTCAGCTCACTCTGCCAAAGGTCGGTGGTTTTCATCGGTATGGGTAGTTTTGATTGGGGCGTAAAACACCATTAATTTACTCGCCTGTTGCTTAGCGTTTCTTGCACTTAGGCGTATAAAGAGTGACCTATTAGATAAATACTTCCAATAAAACCAAAGATTGTGCTATTAAGCCGATTGAAACTCAGGGCGACAGTTTAACACAAAACATATAAAAGTGCATTTTCAAAGGCAAAATGTATAAATAAATAAATAAATAAATAAATAAATAAATAAATAAATAAATAAATAAATGTAACAGCTATCATCATGGTAGATTTAAGATTTACAAAAATACAAAAAAAAAATGAAAGTAAATGAACGATTAAAATAAATAAATAAATAAATAAATAAATAAATAAATACTACTACTTATAATACTAAAAAATTCCATATTTACTTTGAACAACTGGAATGGAAAAGTATTTGGTAGTCGTATTTCTACTTTTTCGTCACCGTCGTCTCGACAACAGAAGTGTATTATGACAGAAGAATTATCTGTTAACACTGCTGTCTGGTGATTACCAGCTCTGTTAAACACGCTATATCCGGTAATTGTAATATTACCTTCCTGGAAATCTGCAAACAAAAAATTAATTAAAAAAGTGACACGGTCAGATAGTACGAAAATTAAAAAAGTGTAGTGTCACAATCAGATAGTTGGAAAATTAAAAAACAAATTGTTTTATTTTATTTTCAGAGATGTGAAGTCAATTTCGAATTTTTTATCTTTATTATTTAGAATTATATTTGCTTAGAAGTCAAATTAAACTCTTTCATTGATTTATCGTATTCACGAATAGAAATTATAATTGGAGAAAAATCTTGTTAAATATTGTAAAGCGTATCAATATTAATTTAAACTCAGTGACAGTACTTCCTAGTCTAAATGATGCCTATATAAATATGTTTAACTGGAGAAATATAATTAACTTATGATGATATAATCTCAACTTTTCTATATTTTTATTTTTTTCAAAATAGCTGTAGTCAAATATTGTCATATTTTCTTTATGAGGAACATTGATGTTTTAGTTCCACACTTTCCCTCCAGGGCTTGTCTAAATTTTCAAATTTTAGTTTTCAGTTGTATTAATTATGATTTTTTAGTGTGAGTGAAACAATATGCCTTTATATTAAAACAAACGACTCATGGCACCAGTCATATTAAGCACCCTTTAACAAAGAGGATTGTCATACCGATTCTTATTACGAACTCATTGCATAAAAAAAACAGGACGATGCTACCATATTAACCCCCTTTTGTGCGTGAAAGAACAATGCTACCACAATAATTCCGTTTTTTGGCAATACCCACTGATCGCTGGATCAATATGTCTTTTAACTGTTAAAAAAGAAGCAGATGCCAGAAGTACTGATCTAAACCATTAAACATCGAGTCTCAACCTCTGCCAAGATCCCAAGTGGTGACATAACAAACTGTCAACACATTTAAAAAATAAAATATAAAACTATCTTTATATACACTTACCATCTCGGCAGGTGTTGACACGGTAAATACAGTATTTACCTGGACCCCATACGTCAGCGTTCTCTTTACGATCCATATCGAATTCCTTAGTACAGAAATTGAACTGAAAAGTTCGTTTGTAGAATGGTCCTAAAATATGGGGTTCAAATGTCAATGGGTCTTTATCATGCCATATTTGTTCCCTTGATGTTGCTGGCAATGACAAGTTGACGAAGCTTGGTGTCCAGCCATAAAGTTCCGTCTCTGGACAACCAAACATGGAAGCTGGTAATGCATATTGTCCAGATGGCCACAGGCTGGGCTGTAATTCTTCAATATAGAATGAATATATTATTTAGGTTATGCAAATTAAAACTTAAACTGTCCCTTAATGACTTATACCTTTGATGACCACTTGACCCAAAATTGATCTTGGTGAAATAGATCATGTTAGGTATGACATTCTTTGAAAGACTTGACAGTTGTTTTGCAGTTTTGAGAATTTCCCTGAAACAGCACTGAGTTACAGCCTTGACACAATATTTAACATACGCGCTCGTCACCTGGTTAATGATCATGGCACATTCTTAGAGCATGGTGATATCAGTGCAAAGATTCTAGAAAATCTCTCATGGACCCTTTACATTTTTTAACCATTTACCCTCCGTCCAAATAACATCTTATGATAAGTAGTCGAAATACCGGTATATTTTTATATTCCAGACGATTTTGGTGTTTTACACACATTGTTGTTCCTTATGGCAAAGTTCACTTAATTACATGTAAGTTGCAAACTAAGCTTTTCTGTTTAAATGTCAGTGACTAATTTAGGCAAATATGTCAAGGAAGATTGGCCAGATAATAAAACAAATACACTGTTTTGCATCTATATTTATTGTAAGTACCGTGAAATTATCAGTTGTCATGGTGTCCCAATATAATTTGTTTTCGTTTACATCATTTAATGAAATTTTGTATATTACAAGCTTACTGTCATTTTTAGAAATGTTTTTTTTTTACCAAAATTATTTGTAGAATGCACGATATCTGACCACGTAGACACTATGAAAAATAATCAAGTCTCCAAGCCAATCAGCACAAGGAACGCTCGGTTTTGGTGTTGTGATCATTTCTAACATACATGCTTCAAGATTAATTTTATTAAATTTTTAACAATGACATAGGATTTTTTATTTATAATTTTTAATATTTATCATCAACGATAAGCAAATAAGATCTGTGGCTTGTTTGTGGTTATAAAAGATCTCTTCTTATTCTTTCTACGAATAAATGTATGATGTCAGGGGTATCGGTTTTGGAATACACGGAATTTGCTATAAATAATACAATTTAACTGCATATATTGTTTATTATTTACCTTTTTCACAGGAATAACCTGTATATCCAGGAGGACAGGTACAACTACAGGTGTCAGCTGATAAAGTGCCTCCATTTTCACACTTGATGGTAAGACAACCTTAAAATACAGGAATATTTAAGACAAGATAAAATACAAAAAATTGAAAAAAAAAATTCACACAAAAGCCCACTTAAAGCTTTATTAAACCGTGATTAACGCGTTATCATGTGGTGACCTAAGTAAGGTCTCATTTATGTGACATTATTAAACGTCTACAACTCAACCTCGATGTATACAACTTAAATATCTAAAATCATCGATGTTCACATATAACAATGATTAAATTAAACAATGATAGAATTATTGGAAATGATAAGAACTAATAGCATTGTTCTCAGACGCTGTATAACAATAAATTTAGTTATTATTAATACTATTAATACTAATGTATCTAATATTTTCTAGCAACGAATCGCTTCAATAATACTGAAGCGACCTTAAACACTCATTCACTCTATCATGTATTTATTCATTCACTCACTCGCTCACCTAGTCTATTCTAATTGTGTATTGAATGCCTATTATACGACTATTTTCGAGGTATTCGTTTACAAGTTTTTAAAATATCAAATAACGGCGATAATCGTTATTAAACTATTTACCACTTACTAATGTACTTAATAACTTGCTTACTTATTTACCGCATCGGTGGTTCATTGGTATAACGTCCGTTTTAAGAGCGGAAGGTCGTGGGTTCGAATCGCGGTCGGGTGATATATAAACCAATAGCGAATGATATGAACATGTAACTAAGTAAACTGACCAAATTCATTTTATTGAAAATGTTCATCTAAACTATCAATATGAAATTATTCTGATTGCGGTTTGATATGAGTTGATTATCTAACAAATCACTACTAAATCGTACCTCCTCTGGTTTAATAATAGTTGACTATTTAATCAGTCACTACGAAATCTTACCATCTCTGGTTTAATTGGAGTTGACTATCTAAGAAGTGACTACGAAATCTCTCCATCTCTGTTTTAATTGGAGTTGATTATTTTACCAGTGACTACGATATCTTACCATCTCTGGTTTAATTGGAGTTGATTATTTAACCAGTGACTACGAAATCTTACCATCTCTAATTTAATTGGAATTGATTATTGAACCAGTCACGACGAAATTGTACCATCTCTGGTTTAATTGGAATTGATTATTTAACTAGTCACGACGAAATTGTACCATCTCTAATTTAATTGTAATTGATTATTGAACCAGTCACGACGAAATTGTACCATCTCTGGTTTAATTGGAATTGATTATTGAACCAGTCACGACGAAATTGTACCATCTCTAATTTAATTGGAATTGATTATTTAACCAGTCACGACGAAATTGTACCATCTCTGGTTTAATTCGAGATGATTATTTAACCAGTGACTACGAAATCTTACCATCTCTAATTTAATTGGAATTGATTATTGAACCAGTCACGACGAAATTGTACAATCTCTGGTTTAATTGGAATTGATTATTTAACTAGTCACGACGAAATTGTACCATTTCTTGTTTTAATGGAGTTGTTAATCTAACCAGTCACTACGAAATCGTACCACCTCTTGTTTAATATGACTTGATTATTTAACCAGTGACTACGAAATCTTACCATCTCTAATTTAATTGGAATTGATTATTGAACCAGTCACGACAAAATTGTACCATCTCTGGTTTAATTGGAGTTGATTATTTAACCATTCATGACAAAATCTTACCATCTCTGGTTTAATTGGAGTTGATTATTTAATCAGTCACTACGATATTTTACCATCCCTGGTTTAATTTGATTTGATTTTCTAACCAGACACTACGAAATTGTACCATCTCTGGTTTAATTGGAGTTGATTATTTAACCAGTTACTATAGATTCATACTGTTTCATGTATCGGTGATATGTTCATTTAATCGATTATAGAAAAATCATTATACATTTTTCATGTGCATAACAGAATCTTCTAAGTTATTAAAATTGATCAATTAACAGAATAATATTTGTAGCTAGAAATTTAACACAGGTACATTACCCACTCTAATCCATTACAAAATGCAAAAAGGCTGACAAAAGCTTATTTTTAGATGTAAATTACATTTCAGATTTAGGGATATTGTGTTACTTACCTGGTTCTTTTCCGTCTGAATATATATAACTCTGTATTACTGCTATAGGGAGTATGGTTAAATAAAGGTAAATATGAAGTGTTAATAATCTGTCCATATTTCAGTCCTCGAGGTATATCTGTTGTGAAATGTTTTTTTTTTAAAATATCCTGTCTTTAAAAGTTCACATTGGACAGCAAACCACAAGAACTACATAATAAATTTAATTCTATTGACTCCAAAAAGCTGGGAAACACATTTTGTCGACTATCTGTCCATGTTTTGAATTTATCTACAAATCGGTATAAAAAGTTCTTTTATAAGTTTACAATGAATGCAGTGAAACACTTTTCTCCAATCACTAATATGGTTACTTCTGATATTACGAGAAACACCTGAAAAATCCAAATCTTTGATATTAAATTCTTCTTCATACAAATCATTAGGGACAAAAACTTGAAATGAATTGACATTATAATGCTAAATGCTTTACAAATTAAGTAGATAATTTGCTTGATTATTATTGTTGATATTACAATAAATCCTTAAAAAATCATTAAGAGGAGAATTATCAAACAATGTTTTTCAATTGAACTATAATCACGCAATAGAAATGACTCGATTTACCTCAGATTATTTTTCTGACAACAAATTACAATCTAAATGGAATCCCATGTGTGAAGGAAACATGATGTTAACAATCTGTTGATTGCCCTTAATCATCCATCAAGTTGAAATCGTGATACATATCCTTAATTCATTAAAAATTCAAAAGAGAAATCTACATGTAAACTTTGTCTATAGTCAGAGCTAAGATGTTGGTAATCTACATGTAAACTTTGTCTATAGTCAGAGTTAAGATGTTGGTAATCTACATGTAAACTTTGTCTATAGTCAGAGCTATGATGTTGGTAATCTACATGTAAACTTTGTCTATAGTCAGAGTTAAGATGTTGGTAATCTACATGTAAACTTTGTCTATAGTCAGAGTTAAGATGTTGGTAATCTACATGTAAACTTTGTCTTAAGTCAGAGTTAAGATGTTGGTAATCTACGTGTAAACTTTGTCTATAGTCAGAGGTAAGATGTTGGTAATCTACGTATAAACGTTGTATATAGTCAGAGTTAAGATGTTGGTAATCTACATGTAAACTTTGTCTATAGTCAGAGTTAAGATGTTGGTAATCTACATGTAAACTTTGTCTTAAGTCAGAGTTAAGATGTTGGTAATCTACATGTAAACTTTGTCTATAGTCAGAGTTAAGATGTTGGTAATCTACGTGTAAACTTTGTCTATAGTCAGAGGTAAGATGTTGGTAATCTACGTGTAAACTTTGTCTATAGTCAGAGGTAAGATGTTGGTAATCTACGTGTAAACTTTGTCTATAGTCAGAGTTAAGATGTTGGTAATCTACATGTAAACTTTGTCTATAGTCAGAGTTAAGATGTTGTTAATCTACGTGTAAACTTTGTATATAGTCAGAGCTATGATGTTGGTAATCTACATGTAAACTTTGTCTATAGTCAGAGTTAAGATGTTGGTAATCTACATGTAAACTTTGTCTATAGTCAGAGTTAAGATGTTGGTAATCTACATGTAAACTTTGTCTTAAGTCAGAGTTAAGATGTTGGTAATCTACGTGTAAACTTTGTCTATAGTCAGAGGTAAGATGTTGGTAATCTACATGTAAACTTTGTCTATAGTCAGAGTTAAGATGTTGGTAATCTACGTGTAAACTTTGTCTATAGTCAGAGTTAAGATGTTGGTAATCTACGTGTAAACTTTGTCTATAGTCAGAGTTAAGATGTTGGTAATCTACGTGTAAACTTTGTCTATAGTCAGAGTTAAGATGTTGGTAATCTACGTGTAAACTTTGTCTATAGTCAGAGTTAAGATGTTGGTAATCTACGTGTAAACTTTGTCTATAGTCAGAGTTAAGATGTTGGTAATCTTCATGTAAACTTTGTCTATAGTCAGAGTTAAGATGTTGGTAATCTACGTGTAAACTTTGTCTATAGTCAGAGCTAAGATGTTGGTAATCTACGTGTAAACTTTGTCTATAGTCAGAGGTAAGATGTTGGTAATCTACGTATAAACGTTGTATATAGTCAGAGCTAAGATGTTGGTAATCTACGTCTAAAAGTATCACATTATCGACAAGTATACTATGTTCAGTTTTTACCTATTATTAATTTAGTCCAACTGTCCCCTTTCAACAACACACTTTATGCCTTACGACAGTGTGTATGGACCCTTATTTCTTAAACAAAAATTACAGGATATAAGAATGTACGCTTGAAAGCCTGCCTCTTTTTTCATTTTCAAATCGCACGATTATACCGTGAAAATTTGGAATGGAAACGTATAGCTTTAAATAACACTGTGATTAACATAATATATTACATGTATAATAAAAGAACCAACCAGAAGTAACAGACAAGAAATATAAGGATATAAGATTAACCATATTGTAATAATCAGTAATATAATATTGTAGATAATTAAACAGTGATCATTATATAAACCTTATGTGCAATCTAAAACATACTAGAAAAAAAAAACTATCGTGCTATAAAATCAACATTCCTGCAAAGTAAACCGACCAATTTTTTCAAGAGATGTTAACTCGTAGGACAAATTAAAATCTTTTTTTTCAGTTTAAAAAAGATCACTTGTCTATAAAACCCATATCTGTATAAAGGTAATTTTGTGACTTTATAGTTACGGATCTGATATATGTTTGCTTTGCCTCGTTGTCGTCTGCTAGATAGCCCTGCCTATTATATATAAAACACACGTTTTTGTGAAGTAAGGTAACACTTGGTTAAGGCTTTATTTTGATATTTGTCATTCTGTGAAACATATGTTATATGTATGACTTTATCCACTCTATTGATAACATATCGTTTACTCTTATCTGTTTTACGTTTCATTAACAAACATAAACATGTCGGCTTTGGAATGATGCACATGACCAATCCGACATCTCATTACATAGATTTGCACGTGTTCTGAATTTCGACTATACAAGTTTAAATTTTTAACCTTCTCTTGATCGCAAAGTGAAACGCCTCGTTTTGAGTAACCTATGCGTGACGTCATGACAGTATTAGAAGTAGTAATAATGATGGCATAGCGACGTGTGGAGAAGAAAGTAACCACTCTGACATCCAACTAATTAGGGCAGATGGATCGTCATTATTTTGGGAACCAGTAAACAATGATGAATTTGGCGTATTTATTTGAACCAGAAACGGACGAATCTGATGAAAAATTGAATCGAGATCGACCCCCCTCCCCCGAATTGTGACCGATGAGTATTTACTTGTCAAATATTCGAAATTGATTATATGAATCAAAAATAAAGGTCGAAATGAACAGACTACCGACTACTATAGAATAAACAGTGGCACCGGGTACAAATAAAAAAGAGGCCATTGTTATCACCCCCCTAGTGAAAACTACAACTTCTCATTTGTGCAATGTTTAATCATAGTAACAATTAAATGCCATGCAGATCTGGTGGCATTAATTTCCTCACTTATTGGCAAATGTTTACACAATTAAAGTTTTTCTTCGCGATTCTTTTCAACTGTGCACGGCTAATTAATGCTGAGTCATTTTAAAAAAACAAAGCCAGAATATTCCATCTCAAATAAATATACAAAAAATATTATTGTTGTTTAAATTGTCATGACACGGTTTTAGAATAAGACGACAATTAAAAAGAGATGATAAAAATGGTAGTCTGTTCCAATTATTATTATTATTATTATTATTATTATTATTATTATTATTGGCATGGAAAACAAAGGTGAAATTAAAACAAAATACAAATTCTTACTTTGGAAAAATCAAAAGGATTTCCCGTTTGCTATCAAAAAATGCATTTTTTAAAAATGAGATTTTGATTCAGTTTGTTACAAAAATAAAAACAAAAGCTCCCAGAGGCTCTTTACCGATTATAAAAGCATAAAATCCAACAATAAAACAGCATTCAACAATATAACAACATAGGGCAAATAATGCAAGCACAAAAAACAACTAAATTACACAGAATAGTATAAGTAATCACATTTTAAAAACAAGCACAAGAAAGCCAATACAACAAATAAAAAATACAAACTGATGAACTAACAGTAAGAAAAACTAATTTGCTAAAAAGTAAATTAAGATAAGATATAGATTAAAGGACAAAACTGTAAAAAAAAACCGGAAGCAAAATCAAAACAAATAAGGTGTAGTTTAAAGACATAAAGCCAGCAATGTTATTGAAACCATAACTTAAAAAAAAATAAAAATAGAATTAAGCTTATATGGAACATCTACAAACAGAGCCATTATAGAATTTTATCAGAGCACAAAATTGTAAAAAAAATTAGACTGTATTGCGATGCCTTCAGGTAGGCTGATCCACAACGTCGGAGTAGCGTACCCGACGGAACGCTTATCGTATTTAGTAGTTCTTACTTATGGCACAATAAGAATTTTGGTACATGTATATTTGAAAGTTTATTTAGATTTTTAAAATTGTTTAAAATTGTTTAAAATTATTAATATTATATGATAATATTTAACAAAAAATTTCAAAAAATGCTTTATGACAGTACCATATTTTGAAGGCAAGGTGGTGCAATATGTTTTATTAATACTATAGTTCTTATACGTTTGACATGAAGAGATGGCAATTAAGCTTTATGAAGGAGTTGATCATAAGTTCTTGTATGGTCAACCATACACAAATCTAAATGTTCTCTTCTGTATTTTTTAAATAAAGTTTTGAAATTTATTTATTTAACTCGAACTACTGGAAGTCAGTGTATTAAAAATTAAATTTTAATTTTGTATTAATTAACAGGATTTTAAACAATCCGAGTTTTGGCCTCGGTCTCACAATCATTCCTAACTAAGATGTTTCTGAACTAAAATTCAGCGAATTTGAAAGCCAAATAAGTTAGTCAATTTTCAAAATAATCAGAAAATTAAGGTGTCATTTTAAAGATCACTTCAAGCTTATAATATCTGTATTAAGATTTGACAAAAAAGTTTATTTGTAATTCTAGCATAGATTGTCAACTATTGCCAAATTCAAGTTGAAGAAAATCTTAGTTAAGGAATCATTGTGAAACCGAGGCCTGGTATTATAATTTGAATTTAGACTTTATTCCCAATGACTATAATCATCGTTACGGCACTAGAAACAATCATTTACTGACTGCACGCTGTAGAACACATTTTCATTACAATTCATTTCTCCCCAAACCATTAGAGACTGGAACGAAATCCCCCGAGATGTAAGAAATGGTTCGCTTTACGGTTTTAAACAATCCATTGACATGACTTTCAAAGTTCCTTCTTTTTATTGTTCAGGGTCACGCAAAGGACAAATTCAACACGCTAGACTTAGAATGAAATGCAGTTCTTTAAACAAACATCTATTTGATAAAAATTTAATTTACAGTTCTCGGTGTTCATGCGGAGAAGTGGAGTCTACTTTTCATTTTTTGCTTAACTGTCCAAAATACAACATTATTCGTAAAAACACAATCTCAAAACTTGAACAGAGTTTTAATATTTCCACTGATTTATTATTATATGGTGACGCAAATTTACTTTCGGACGCACAAAATAATGAAATTTTTTCAACTGTTTAAAGATATATTGAACTGACTAAGCGTTTTTGATAAAATAACTCTTTGTTTAACAGTAAACTACTCTCACTTAATCATGTTTTAATGGTACACTGATTTATTTTTTGATTTATTTTTGTTTTATGGTACACTGGTTTATTTTTTAATTATTTACTTCTTTATTTATCTATTTATTTGTTTACTTATTATCTATTTATTTATTTATATGTTTATTAATTCATTTATTGTTTAATGATATACTATCTTATTTATCATAATTCATAACATGTTTTTTTTTTCTCTTCATATACACATACTAGTATATACATTTATCGGCCCAAAATTGTAATTTAAAGATATGGAGACGGGTTGATATAAACACTTGGCTTGTTCCCGAATCCTATTCTATATGTTTTTATATGTTTATTTATATATTTTCTTTGTATGTAATTACTAAATAAAATATTGTTTAAACTAATTTGAACGGTTGTTACTATTTCTTCAGAGGTACATGTATCAACCGCTTTTAATCATTTCTATTATTTTTATCATTTTCTTGGAACATTTTGGAATATAGTCTTCATAATTATACCATAATCAACAAATATATATTTGATGTCTGAGATCTTCAGTAAATATTTATTTTTGTCTCGGATTCTCATTACATAGTTTCTGAGAAGAAGAAGAAGAAGAAGAAGAAGAAGAAGAAGAAGAAGAAGAAGTAGAAGAAAGCGTACAATGACAATAATACGAGTTGTTGTTGGCAAACATAGGATCGATTTGAGTAGTATTAAACACTGATCATTGGATGTGAATAACAGGATTGGGTTGGGGGTCTTCAAATAGAGTAGGGACAATGTAAAACAAAACAAGGCATATTGAGTCTTCCTGTTTGGATCGGAAATCAACACTATGTCAATAAAAAAACCCCGAATTTTAAAACATCTTTTAACATGCATTTAGTATTGCATGATTAAAAATATTTTGTAATCATGTTGTGTCTCTGCGTCTTTACATAATTATCTATTTTATTTTTATGTTCCGATGTGGAGATGATGTGTTTATGTCATTGCAACGCTTTATAGTGACAAAGAATAAAAATAATAAAAATAATAATAATAATAATGATAATAATAATAATAATAATAATAATAATAATAATAATAATGATGATGATGATGATGATGATGATGATGATTATAATAATAATAATAATAATAATAATAATAATAATAATAATAATAATAATGACGATGATGATAATAATAATGATAATAATAATAATAATGATGATGATGATGATGATGATGATGCTGATGATGATGATGATAATAATAATGATGATGATGATGATGATAATGATGATGATGATTATAATGATAATAATAATAATAATAATAATAATAATGATGATGATGATGATGATAATAATAAAATCACACTTTTATTTATTTTACGTCATCGTTTTTTTTGCGCCATACGAGGTCATGTAAATTGTGTTTCATTTCTATTGTTTTTAGTTTTTAAGCAAGCAAGCAACAAATAAAAACAATTAAAAAGAAAGACAGAAATAAAATCATTCTAAATACATACCCAATAAATAAAATTCTCACTGTAAAATCCAACTGTGTTGATAACGTGTCTATAAGTTACTTACATCAAGAAGGTGAAGTTGGATAATAATCATGGCTTTACACATTTCCTACCTGTTTCTGACATGTTCATGATATCTACTGTTGTATTGCGTATGAAAATTACTACTTCATCGGAAAAATAAAGAAAAAATGACCTACATATCACATTACTTTCCTATTTAATAATTAAACAGTACTATAAATGTATTTTTACTAAATGTAACTGTACAATATCAATCGATTATAAATTTCAAAGTTATCAAGATTTTGATCGGTTTAAAATGCGAGATAAACATCCCTGCGTCAATCATGCACTACAGCGCGTGAAAAACCCTGCGCCAACCATGCACTACAACGTATGAAAATATCCCTGCGTCCATTATGGAATACAACGCATGAAAACATATACCTGCGTCAATCATGGTATACAACGCGCTGCGCCAACCATGCACTACAGCGTGTGAAAAACCCTGCGCCAATCATGGAATACAACGAGCTACGCCAACCATGTACTACAACGTGTTAAAATATCCCTGCGTCCATCATGGAATACAACGCGTGAAAAAATATACCTGCGTCAATCATAGAATACAACGCGCTGCGCCAACCACGCACTACAGCGCGTGAAAAACCCTGTGCCAATCATGCACTACAACGCGTAAAAATATCCCTGCGCCAATCAAGCACTACAACGCGTGAAAAATATCCCTGCGCCAATCATGGAATACAACGCGCTACGCCAACCATGTACTACAAGGCGTGAAAAAATATCCCTGTGCCAACCATGTACTTCTTCATTTGATGACCTTTACCACATCCGGGATCTTTGATGCTGGTTATAACATATAATTATAAAAAAAAAAGAGACTTAGTGTTGTCAAAGAACAACATCTTTTAACTGTTAATCTAGGAGTAATCTTACATAAAGCAGACCTTAATTGACGGTCACAAACAGTGACATCATCTTCGTCAATGTCAGTATCCATCTAAAGTAATATAATTTGACATTTAATTTTTATTGTACCTCAAGGAAAAATCTTAAAATATTATTGGTCAATTCCTAATCAGGTGATATTAAACAATTCAAAATGTCTGAAGCACCATTGGATATTGCAATGTTCACCGCTAGGCACGGAAACTTACGACTGTCCATCACGGAAACTACCTGCTTAAGATTACGTTAGTTGTAGACCAGTAACTTCAACAGTTCTTTATCAGATGTAATTTTACACATTTAAAGCAGGCTTTGTCGGAAAAAGGTAAAAGAAATCACTTTTTGTTCGGTATAATAAAGTAAATAGTGCCCTTGGTTAAGGGAAATATTAAAGTTTGTCTCCCCTTGGGATAATGTTCCCTCGAAGAGACAATCCTCCATATTCCCTCAACCAAGGGCACAATTTATTTAATATTGTTAGGTAGTTAAGGTTAGATAACCGTACGTCACGTCTGTGATATGTTAATTAGGGTAAGATAAACAGACGTCACGTCTGTGATATGGTAGTTAAAGTAAGATAACCGAAAGTCACGTCGGTGATATGGTTGTAAGGGTAAGATAACCGAAAGTCACGTCGGTGATATGGTAGTTAGGGTAAGATAACCGAAAGTCACGTCGGTGATATGGTTGTAAGGGTAAGATAACCGAAAGTCACGTCGGTGATATGGTAGTAAGGGTAAGATAACCGAAAGTCACGTCGGTGATATGGTAGTTAGGGTAAGATAACCGAAAGTCACGTCGGTGATATGGTTGTAAGGGTAAGATAACCGAAAGTCACGTCGGTGATATGGTAGTTAGGGTAAGATAACCGAAAGTCACGTCGGTGATATGGTAGTAAGGGTAAGATAACCGAAAGTCACGTCGGTGATATGGTAGTTAGGGTAAGATAACCGAAAGTCACGTCGGTGATATGGTAGTAAGGGTAAGATAACCGAAAGTCACGTCGGTGATATGGTAGTTAAGGTAAGATAACCGAAAGTCACGTCGGTGATATGGTAGTTAGGGTAAGCTAACCAGAAATCACGTCTGTGTTATGGTAGTTAGGGTAAGATAACCGTACGTCACCTCTGTGTTATGGTAGTTAGGGTAAGATAATCGTATGTCATATCTGTATTATGGTAGTTAGGGTAAGATAACCGTATGTCATATCTGTGTTATGGTAGTTAGGTTAAGATAATCGTAACTTACATCTGTGTTATGGTAGTTAGGGTGAGATAATCGTATGTCACGTCTGTGTTATGGTAGTTAGGGTAACTCACCAGAAATCACGTCTGTGTTATGGTAGTTAGGTTAAGATAACCGTAAGTCACCTCTGTGTAATGGTAGTTAGGGTAAGACAACCGTAAGTTACGTAGCAACTGGTTACTGTTTTACATAGCAATGTTAAATGTTTTACATAGCAAAAGATAACTGTTTTACATAGCAACTGGTTCTGTGTTACATAGCAACTGGTAACTATTTAACATAGCAACTGGTAACTTTTTAACATAGCAACTGGTTATTGTTTTACATGATAAAAGGAAATCGTTATACAAAGCATTTGGTAACTGTGTTATATAGCAAGTGGTAACTGTTTAACATAGCAACTGGTTATTGTTTTACATAGCAACTAATAACTGTTTTAAATAGCAACAGATAATTGTTTAACTTAGCACTCAGCACTAAGTGACTGTCTTGAATTGCAATATGGAAACGTTCCCGTTCATTTTCAGTCATTGTTTTTACATAGCAACGCAGTGTTTTGTGAATATGTGGGTTTATGTTGGCCTGCGTGAGCGCAAGAGCAGGGTAGATCATTGTAACACGCTCGCAAATCTAACATATACACAAACGTGTTCTTATTCCTATAAATTAATAAACTAAAAATAGCGATGCAACGTTTAACAACATTACACACAACCTTCCTTCTTAATGAAAAATAAAATATATCAATTTAAAGAGAGATAACCCGTGTAAGAATTTAGTGCAAAAATCATTTGATTTTTTTTATCAATAAAAAAGTAAACATTCTATCATATTTACTGTTCAGCTGTTATGTCAACCATCATCAACACCTTGTAGTTTATCGGTATTCCTAACCCAAAATATTTTTATTTTACGTACGGATTATTTACTGGTATTTTACATACGGGTCATTGCCTTGTATTTTAATTCGACATTTTCTTTAATCTCACAAATTTTGTATTACACACGTCGCAATAATATCTGAATCAATAGAACTGTATTAAAACGAATTAAAAATCTTTGATATAACAAAACTGTCCTGTGTTTTAAACTCAACTAGAGAAGTTACTTTGAAGGTACAAGGCAATATCGACTCTCTCTCTCTCTCTCTCTCTCTCTCTCTCTCTCTCTCTCTCTCTCTCTCTGTGTTGTTTCGTCCGTTTTATGTTTCGTAATTAGATCAAGCTGGCTCCAAATAAAGTTAAATAACAGAGAGAGAGAGTCCGGTTACTTTGTTAAAAAGCAACTTATAACTGTTTTAATGAGAGTAAACTGTTTTCAAACGCAACATGTTATTTGTTTACATAGTAACAGTTTACAATTGCAACATTTTTCTTTTTACACCAGATTACTGTTTTGACATAGCAACAATTTACAATTTTTGCAATGTAACAAGTGTCTATGTTTACAAAGCAACACTTTATGGTTTAAACCTAGTAAAAAGTTATTTGATTGATTGATTTATTTTAGAAGGTTTAACGTCCAAGTCAGGAACGTTTTCCTTATATCTAGACGTCACCAGCTATATGTGAAGTGCCAGAAATTTTTACCTTTGTAACAGGCTCTTTTTTTTTTTTTTACAGCATCCTTTTTTACAATTTTACACTGCGATTGATTTCTGTTTCACATAGCTTCTGGTTAATTTTTTTCATAGCATTCGGTATCTGTTTTTGCATTACGATGAGTTATGGTGTTTACATATTAACTGGTAATTTTTTCACTGAAATTATGAAAGTAACAAAGCAAACCTATGTAACTTTGTAATTATCTCTTAACATATTTAAAACTAACGATTTTTCCTCAAGCAAAGCATTCCTTATGTTGATTTGGTTCATATAATTTTGGAACTTTATATTTATAATTATGTCTGCGTATCAGCAGACATCTTGTTGTTACTCGTAATCTTTATCATTATTTTTTCTACTTATTTTTCTTCGTCGTTTCTGCTATATTTTTTTCAGAGACGTCTCCTCCTGCGTTTCTTATCCGATCAGGTTGAAATTTTGTCAACTGGTAGGGATTGACCATGGGGAGGTCGCTTCCTCACCATTTTCCGGAATTCGGAAGGACTTCGGAGAAATCCGGTTAAACCACGGAATTCCAGAGAGTTCTTTCTAGAGAGTTGTTTCTTTCTTGGAATTTCCTCCGCTATTTGGAGCACCACTTTAGAGAGCTGATACGCAGACATATACTTGCTCGCAAGTATACATTCTAGTTATGTACTGTTGTTACCACTGAGCGGATACCGCTTTTGGTTGAGGAAACATCTCGAGGGTAACCTCAAGTCAGTGGTTAGTATTTTGTGCTGACAGAGACTGTATGTTTAAAACAAAGGTTTGTTCCCTCATGCAAAACACTCCTTTGTTGGATTTAGCTTCATATTATTTTAGAACTTTGGATTCATTAATTTTCAACTGTTTGCCTCATGTTTCTATCTATCAACCTTCTATCAATCTATCTAGTGTCTCTGCTGAGGAATGATTTTCCGAAATGTGCACATATGGCACATCAAAATTTAACAGGTATTTTTGTTAAATAATTATTACAGCGAAAAAAAAAGCCAACTTACAATTACACAGAATATGGAACTGTATTTAAAATTTTAAGATAACTTTGTAATAAATATATATCACAAATTATACTATAGCAAATACCTGACGTGCCATATGTGCACATTTCGGAAAATCATTCCTTATCAGTGACACTAAACATCCAAAATTATATGAATCCAAATAAAGCTAAGAAATGCTTTGCATTAGGGAACAAACCTTAGTTTTAATTAAATTTCAAAAATGAATACGGCTGAAAATTTTGTTAAATGGTATATATTCTGACAGCACAAAGTACTGCCTACTGAGTAATGGGTAACCTAGTTACTTTTGAAAGAGGAACGGATGTCAAAAGTATTCTAATGGCATAATTGACCTTGAACTTATATAAAGATGTTCAGAATGGACAATAATTTATAACATATGTATATATAGTGAACTTGTAGTTGATATAACTGGAATTAATTGACTAGGAGAAGATCCAGATTTATTTGTGAAGGTAATCCGGTGCATCGTTACGTGTACGATAATAAATAATACAAATACTAGAATATGTTTATTTTTCCTGTATACTCGTTTTTTGCATTCGTTGTTTCCTGTTCTCAGCGGCATCGTTTTTTGTCTGGTGTTTTCTTTTGCAAATACTTTACTGTAACGTATTTATTTTCGCTTGTTTAAATTTTCGCTGTACATTTGTATTATGAAATAAAACTGTTTCACGAAGTAATATTTTCGCGGGTTTTTTTTTTTTTTTTTTTTATAAAATAGACTATAAAATATAGGTTTTTAAAAATTATAATTTCAATTTTCGCGAGAGTTTAATGACTGCGAAAATTTAATACATCGCAATAAAAGATACCTTTAGAGTATTTTATAATCAATGGTCTCTATAACTTTATTAACGATTTTATTTTATTTTATTTTTTTTTTTTTTTGGGGGGGGGGTATATATTGTCTTTGATATTTTGTATTTTCATTTAGTCCTGTTTTTGTACAATTTTGGTAATTCTTTGTGATGTTTTCACGTCATTGTTTTTAGACATTTATGGACAAAGTGTTGGACTGCTAGTGTTAGTATTAGTGTCTGATTGACTAATTGGACTAAAACGTTGGCTTGTGTATCACAATCCCTCTTATTGCCTAGGTGTGAATACCATTAGGGATAGTGTGATATATATCGCCATTTCCTTTCTTTTTCGGGTATTCACTTCCTCTCCAATATTATCAAAGAAGTTATTTCCTCTATACAAGGCCAGTGACATTTAGAACGGAGGAATAAGACATTACGACAAAGATCTAGGCATTGCTGATAAGACACAGTCTCAGTAAGTATAGTGCCTGTTCTATAGTCAGTAAAATATACATGCCTTTATAGAAATTTATAATAATTTGGAAAGTTTTATAATTCTTTAGTTCTTAATAATTTGGACAAAGGTCGTAACCGGTAATTAATTTCTAATGTATCAATTATTGCACATCAACCTTTGAGTAGTATGGTAAATTACCTCATGCTGCTTTAACAATCATTTACTGTATGGTGTTTAACGTACATAAGATTGTCATTAGATAATCTGGGATAATACATATAGCCGACAGTTGATCTTAGTTAAAAAAAATGATACAAAGATGCCTTCATTAATACCTTGACCAGTAAACGATTATTTTGAAATATTATCGCTTGTGTAATGTCCATAAAAGGCATACAGATACATACATCTGATATGTCTTCATATGCATACAAACAAATACTATGGGCAATCTCTTTGCAAAAAGAAAGAGAAATGGGAGCGAACAGGAGAGAAACTTGGAAGAATGTAGTAACCTTTCAAGAAGCTGCGGCGACGCAGCATGCTCTCTCCTAAGGGGACATAACTCCTTCATTTGTGCAAATCCGAAAGACCTTCGTCCAAGCATGAAGGTAGCTAAGTTTAATTAAATTTGGTGGATTTTGAAGAGAAGATTAAAATTTAAAGGCGCGACGGAAAAAGATTGGGCGCAATAGTTTATTTTAACAAATAGAAGTTCAACGAATTGAAACTATCAATTGTATGTATAACTTCTAATTTTTAACGAACACTGTTACAATGGTCAAATCTGTAGGTCGTGTTCTTCTGAAAATTACAATCACACTAACTCTCTTTCTGGAGTTTTAACAATAAAAACATGAGCTTGACAACTAAGAACAACAAACAATGTACGTTTATGACACAGCCAAACGTCAACGTCAAACAGAAACAAAATCGGAAAGCAATACAAGTTAATGTTAAAGCAAAACGTCGTCGTCAAACACATCCAAAAAAGAATGCAAAACAATTTTATGATATAGTTTAACTTCAACGTCGAACATAACCAAGATCAGGAAGCAATACTACAAGTTCATAATACAGCCAAACGTCACGTCGAACTCAACTAAGGACAGAAAACAATACAAGTTTATGATACAGCCAAACGTCAACATCGAACACAACTAAGGAAAGAAAAAAATACAAGTTTATGATACAGCCAAACGTAAAATACAACCAAAAACAGGAAACAATACAAGTATATAAACAGCCAAACATCAAAATCGAACACAACTAAGGACAAAAAACTACACAAGTTTATGATACAACCAAACGTCAAACACAACAAAAAACAGGAAACAATACAAGTATACAAACAGCCAAACGTCAACGTCGAAAGCATCCAAAGACAGAAAACAATACAAGTTTATGATAAAGCCATACGTCAACATCAAGCATCTTAGAACAGAAAAAAATACAAGTTTATGATACAACCAAACGCCACGTCAAACACAACTAAGGACAAAAAAATACAAGTTTATGATACAACCAAACGCCACGTCAAAAACAACTAAGGACAAAAAAATACAAGTTTATGATACAACCAAACGTCGACGTCGAAGACAACTTTGAACAGAAAACAATACAAGTTTATGATACAGCCAAACGTCAGCGTCGAACACAACTAAGGAAAGAATACAATACAAGTTTATGATACAGCCAAACGTCAACGTAAGATACAACTTAAAACAGGAAACAATATAAGTATATAAACAACCAAACATCATACCGAACACAACTAAAGACAGAAAACTACACAAGTTTATGATACAACCAAACGTCTAACACAACCAAAAACAGGAAACAATACAAGGATACAAACAGCCAAACGTCAACGACGAAAGCATCCAAAGACAGAAAACAATACAAGTTTATGATAAAGCCAAACGTCAACATCGAACATCTTAGGACAGAAAGAAAATACAAGTTTATGATACAACCAAACGCCACGTCAAACACAACTAAGGACAGAAAACAATACAAGTTTATGATACAACCAAACGTCGACGTCGAACACAACTTTGGACAGAAAACAATACAAGTTTATGATACAGCCAAACGTCAACGTAAAATACAACCAAAAACAGGAAACAATACAAGTATATAAACAGCCAAACATCAATGCTGAACACAAGTAAGACCAGAAAACTATACGAGATAATGATACAGCCAAACGTCAAACTCAATCAAAAACAGGAAACAATACAAGTAAAGAAACAGCCAAACGTCAACGTCGAACGCATCCAGAGAAAGAAAACAATACAAGTTTATGATACAGCCAAACGTCAAACACATTCAAGACAGAAAACAATACAAGTTTATGATACAACCAAACAAGACAACACACATATTGAGACTACAAATAATGAAATTCCTGACATTATAAAGACATTGTTGGAAATGTTTAGTGATGTAATAATAATAATAATAATAATAATAATAATAATAATAATAATAATAATAATAATAATAATTAATGGTTAATGGGAAACAAATTTGTAAAAAGTGTATTATGAAACAGATTCATTGCCAAAAATGCAAAACAAATTACAGTTTACAATCTCTGGTGGTGTAACAAGAAATGTACATTTTTGGCACTATGAAATCTTCAATAAACATAAGTGTTTTAACAACAAGACACATGACGCCCTATATCGTTGAAAGTTAACATAAAGAAATTTGACGCCCTATATCGTTGAAAGTTAGGAAGAAATTTGACGCCCTATAGCGTTGAAAGTAGAGATTTGACGCCCTATAGCGTTAAAAGTAAAGAAGAAATTTGACGCCCTATAGCGTTGAAAGTTAACATAAATAAATTTGACGCCCTATAGCGTTGAAAGTTAACAAGAAGAAATTTGACGCCCTATAGCGTTGAAAGTTAACAAGAAGAAATTTGACGCCCTATAGCGTTGAAAATTGAGAAGAATATTGAACAAAAAACTATTATAAATGATCAATGATTTAAAATATAAATAATTGTAAATATGTAAATGAAAAATGAAAAACATGATAATACTCCACATAACTCATAGATATTTTATTGACAACGAAACAAAAATAACAATAACATTGCATTTAATGCAGACTATCTTTTTATTGCCACTTTAAAGTAGGTCATCCTCTTAAAAGTAGGTCATCCTACAAGAAGTGTTGTCTCCCTTTATTATAATGCCATTTCTGATTTTAATCAAAATAGTCAAGAAAAAGTATTCACCAACTTTTAATCAGTTTTATAAAATCTTGTTATTTTAAACAATAAGAATTCATTTTGGTTTACCGGATTATGTCGACTAAACCTGTCGTTATGGTAACCATACATGTTTTTATAATTAGCATACTTGTCAATGAATAAACTCAATAATAGATGTTATGTATTCTTACAAGTTAAAAGCCAAATTTTTGGTATTCCACAGAAAGAAAATAATCTTTAAACGTTGAAATTGAACCATGAATTCTAATACCCTGGATATACTTTTTATTATAAATCATTCTCGTATAACAGACAAATTGCTTTAATCACAAAAAATAAAATCCAATACTGAAACATTTTTGACTTGCTATGAAGACATGCTGTTTATTAGTGATTAAAATTAAAATATCAAACTTCCAATTAACCAATTTATTTTATTTTCTATGGCTTCGCGTTATTGCATATATATGAAATAGAAAAATCGTTTATTATGTTAATATAAAAATCTTTATTTTAAATTTTTAAAAAACAAATAGGTTTGGAAATATTTTGTTTTTATGTAACACAACAGAAAATCAAGAGTTGTATTTTTCCGACATTTTTTAGAGATAAATTTGACAAGAAATATTTTTTCGGAAATATTAAAAAATTTTTGGCTATCGGATACCTTTTAACAAACTGTAAAAAATAACAAGCTATCCAATAATGTAAAATAAAATAATAATGTTTTTTTTTTTCAAATTAAACAAAATCATTATAAAATACACAAAAAGTAAAATGTAAATTTTAGATTTTGCAAATAATAAAAAGGTTAGCTTTATACTAGTATGGTAAAAAGTTAAAATACTAAAAGAAATTATAATCTCTTTAGCAAAATAAGTTAAGTACATTAAGTCCTCATATACGGCTTTATAACTCCTTGTTATTTTTTTGGTATTTTTAACCGTTTAGGACACAACTTCTTTTTAAATAATATGTTACAAAAATCTTCTGACAGTCACTGAAAGCCATAAGTTACTTTCTACAAGCATATGTGTACAACTCTCCACATAACAACGTATAGTAATGTCAACGCACTAGTAGTGTTTGTATGTCAAAGCTTCCAACTTGTCAAGATATCAGTAAAGAATTGTTTAACTGTCCGGATTAAATTTTGAGTACATTTGTTTTCTTTTGATTTGGGATAAGTATTACAAGAATGAAATCAAGGAAAATCGTCCAGTTGAATTGTCCATTGGTTGAATCCCTGAGCTGAAATTTGGAATTTGATTGTTTTAAAAAAAATTTTTATCACATCTTTTGAATGTTTTTTTTTTAAATATCCTGACTGCTGATTTTGCGTTCGATCCAATCCTGGAACGATGTCACTCTCGTGAAGACACTAGGGTACCCTTGTCTGTTACACTCCTCTGTTCCCCATGATACTATTCCGACCAGATAGAACCGACCCTTATATTGACAAGACAATGGACTTCCGGAATCACCCTAAAATACATCAATTGTTCAAAGTTAGTTGTTTTATTTACATTACAAATTACATAAGCATAACATGACAACATCTTTTCATTGTAAAAGCCAATCTGAAATGGAAAAAAATGAAGCGGAAACACGTGTACTCAGCAACAGCCAACAAAGAGTTGAACAAACAATAATATCTGGACCTCTGAAGCGAACAAAACAAACTTTGTTTTATATCCCTGAGAACAATATTGGAGAATATACGCCAGAGTCAGTGACACTGATGTGCATGTACTCAACCGTAAACCCCGAAAAACGTATTTTCTATACTTCAAATGAAATATGGCACTTTTAAAGGTTTTTCAAAGAACTTTTTTTAACTTTCTTTTTAAAAAATACAACGTAAAATGTAACTTTTACAAGCTTTAAAATCAAGAAATCTTTACCATTTCAAGCGAAGCGTTCATTAATAGTAAGCCATTTAAATAAAAATAAAAATAAAAATTCATAGATTATAAAACATCTGTGTAAATTGAAAGTGTCAAGATGAAATCCAAACAAAATGGTGTTGATTGATGATATCAAATCAAAAACGATGTTGCATTGATACCTATAATTCAAAATGATGATATAGAAACAAAAAGTTTAATGTTTACCATGCATGGACCGTGTGTTCCATCTCCAAAACATAACATATTCTCATCAAGCTCACTCTTCCAAAAAGCGCTACATTTTGAACTGCTTATCACATGACCTTTGACCTCACGTAACATATAATCATTCTCATTGGCTGGAAAGATAAAAACGTATCGAGAATTTTAGAAACGATGTTAGATTTCTCGCTTAATTTGTATAAATTAAAAATCTTTAATCAAACTAACAGAAATGCCGTTTTTGGTTATTTTGTCTTCTTCTGATACTATTTTTGTTACATTTTTCGTCGGAATTTGAGGAATTTTAAATTCCAATATCCTGTTTATAGATGCTTGTCAGTTTTGACAGATTTCATTTTAAATTGACCATCAGCTGATGGCTAATTGATGTCGGTATTTTAAGTCTTCAACTGAAATGAGTTTTTACTTTAAGGATACAAGAACGCATTATCATCATGTATAATCTTCAATTTTCAAAAACCCTAACATTTCATTTTTTAATTGATGTTGCCATTTTTGCGTTTTTAAAGTTTAGATCCCAGAAAGTACCATTTCATTCATTCATTGAAAAAATGAAATAACAAAATGTAAAAAAAATATCTTAAAATCCATGACGACAGGCTTCTCAGCGTTAACTAGCCGTAACAAAACTCTTGTTATAATAACTAATTAAACTAGGATAATTAGGTTTAGATTACCTTGATTGCAGTTTGAAGAATTAATACAATATACTGAACAAAATAAATAAATAAATAAGATTAAATTTAAAAGATAAAGCAATCTTTAGTACCTTAAAGTTTAAATTTGTTACAGAAAATTGTGCTGACAATTTTAAAACTACATAATTATATCATTTCACGAGTCAACAAGTCAGTGATAGGGTAGATACCTTTTGTGTCGCCCCATCCAGTGACCCAACACACGCCATTTCTCTCCACTTCCAGCAAGTCAACGTGGTTATCCTCTTTTTCAGACACCTGTCGACGGATTCGGTTGAATATGTTTCCGTAATATACCGGTGGTCTGGGAAAGTTACGTATGTGGTTGAAATACCCCTCTCTGTTTGGATCCTGTACATTTCTTCTATCCTGAAAAGACGTGCTTTTCTTCTTCATTAACGAGTTGTTATTTTCAGTCGGATACTGCCCTTGTCTGGCGTCTCCAGGTAAACAAATTGCTCTGCTATAGGGTGATGTCAAATCTACTGGTTTGGATAGTTTAACCAATGCTATATCGTATGCGTAGTGTTTATGAAATGGGATTGTCTTGTTAGGGTTTTCATTCGAGGTCTTTTCTTTGCTTGCACGAAAGTTCTCGTGCTGAAAAAGTATAATAATAATAATAATAATAATAATAATAATAATAATAATAATAATAAAACATGTTATAATCACATCGATTTGTATTAAGGTATATATTACCTACAAATGTTTTAAATCTAGCACCTATTCAAAGTCAGAGTCGGGATTTTTTATCCAGTCGACCCTTGTCTTGACTGTTTCTTATATTTACTTTTACAGTGTTTTTATTAGCTGTTGGTAAGTGCATTTTGTCAATCTTCTATATCAATGTGTACTGCTCGTTAACGCTACAGTAATGTGCTCTATTAAGTGACTTTATAGACAGATTCTCATGTTATGAATGTTTAGATGTTGTATAAAGATATTTCGTATTTATTCTGTTACAATAAAACGGGCAATACGTTGTATTTAATTTTCAAATCAACATTTCTGCATGAGTATTATATTGTCATGTTTCAGCAGTTTACGTTACTCACAAGGATAATCTTCTCTACAGGCATATCTAACTTATTCTCTCCTTCATATTCAAGGTTAGTTACACCGATCGTTACCCTCCATCGGGAAACATGTTCTTCTTCTCTGTAATACCAAATTAAACACTGAATTTTATAGTTGTCATAGATCCACTAGAAGTTTAATTTTAATGCACATCCTAAATTTTAATTACAAAATAGATATCATTCTATAAATAGTTTTCTACAACTTCACAAGGAAAAGATTCATCTTTTTTTTAAATTACATAATTTAAGCTCATATAAAATAAGAACATATTTTCATAATTTGTATTTTTAGTAAATAAAAGTAAAGTTTTGAAAAAAAAAAAAAAAAAAAAAAAAAAAAAAAAAAAAAAAAACACATTTGGAAGTTTATCAAAACGTATTATTGCTGTCATGTGGTACTTTTGAATTGTATTATTTTCATAAAAATTCAAAAGTAGCACATAACATTGCCAAGCAACAGACAACACAGCAACATGTATCAATGTTATATCAATGTTATATATGTATATTGAAAAAGAATAAAAAATATAACAACAAAGAAAATAGTTACTATATAAATATACAAATAATGTTATATACCCTTTCAAGCAGTGCGCTGCCGTCACTACCCATCTATCATTGATCAATGCCCCTCCACACATGTACGCCCCTGTATAATAGCGCAGTGACACCTGCCAAGGCCACGCCCCCTTTCTGGATTTTGATCCACCTATGATACGTTTAACTCTTGATGCCGAAGGAACTCCACATTCTGCTTCTAAAATAGAAAAAAGGAGTTTAAAGCTGCATTAAAGTTTTTTAATTTTATGAAATATTTTTGGTTTTCTAAAAATATATTTTTTTAAAAACAGATAACTTCTCATCACGATTCGTGAGATTCATTTTCTAAAATTTCATTCCTTTTAGCCTTTCCTTTTAGTAAAAAAACGGAATCCTGTAACCGGTTGGTCAATGTTTATCGATGATAAAATTATGAGCCGGAACCATGCGCACGAATATATGTACGGAAACTATTTCGAAAGTGAAACATGACAAATTGTATTAATTTCCTTCATTAATATCCAGGTGTAATCGCAATGGTGTTATGTTTTCCTTACTAAGGCACAAATGACAAATTCAACGAAGTTCTGTGTTTAATTTATCGTATTTCAGCGTTTTGTAAGTTGTGTTTAAATGACCCAGGTTTTGTATGACGTAGGTATGTTCTAATATTAGATCCCACATGCTACATCTCGCTGGGAAATTATTGTTGTTTCTGTATTTATTCGAGCTTTTATCGTTGAAGAAAATATAACATTGTTCATTAGGAACATCATTAATTAGATCAGCAACTTTTTAAATTTTTCCTTCGAAAACTTAATGCAGCTTTAAAGTGTTTTATTATTCACCAATACAGGAATACAGTGTAAGAGAGACCTATATGATATATAGATGGATCTTTTTTTATTTTTTCTTTCTTTTTTCTTTTTTTTTTTTTTTTTTTACTTTTTGAAGCTTCAGTTTTTAAATGTTCCTTAATGGCGCTTGATAAAAAACCATTCAAATACCAAGATTACTTACTTCTGAAAATCGAAATGATTTGATGACTAACATGAGTGTTGTACATTTCAAAGAACTCTCTCTCTATCTCTCTGAACTCTTTTTTATAAACAATAATTGTAGAAAATAGCGTAAAATTGTTCCTGTTGTGTATGGTTTGTATTTCGTCAACTGAGCTATTACAACAATATTTCACTTTGAGTCTTCTGTTAGCACAAACTCAAAAGTACCTTCAAAGGGAGGCATCAATACTTAAAGAATCTGTCAAAGGATAATCTTGTTAAGTGACATTTGGCTTGAAACTCCGTACTCCAAATTTTCACCGAAATAACGTTGCGATTTCTCTACAATCTGTAAAGTCTGTAATTAGAATACTCTTTATATACCGAAGTCAATATTTATAATTACCTTTATTTATGTGGTTTGGTATATAATTACTAGCAGAGTCTGACTGTGGTCGATCGGTTAGTACCACCTCTATAGGTGGTGGTGTAGTAGTTGTAGTCGTGGTAGTTGTCGTAGTCTTCCTGGCGTTCATAAGTTTCACTGAATAAATAAATAAATAAATGAAGAAAGAAAAAGTATAAAAATAATAAGTTAATAAAATAGAAAGAAAAAATCACCATGATGATTTAGTTAATTACAATGCATACTAATTAACTTAAATGATTAAATGAAAGGTGTGTGTGTGTGTGTGTGTGTGTGTGTGTGTGTGTGTGTGTGTGTGATAAATTTAAACTAAAATCTTCAATGATAAAAAAATGAATAGCAAAATAAATAAACAAACAAATAAATAAATAAATAGCAAAATAAATGAGTAAATAAATAAATAAATAAATAGCAAAATAAATAAATCAATCTATCAATAAGTGAAGGTTTATGATTATAAACGTAAATAAATAAATAAATAAATAAATAAATAAATAAATAAATAATAAATAAAAGGTTATGATTACACACGTGAATTAAATTAAAATTTCTAGATTTGAAGGAAGTTTGCAACTTTAGTCAGGCATCAGCTGCAAACAAAACCAGAAATCGAGACAATACAAATGATAAAACAGTTAAACGAGAGAAAAACAAGGAAACACAGAGAGAGAGAGAGAGAGAGAGAGAGAGAGAGAGAGAGAGAGAGAGAGAGAGAGAGAGAGAGAGAGAGAGAGAGAGAGAGAGAGAGAGAGAGAGAGAGAGAGTGTCAACTGTTTAATAGTAATAGACTGTAAAGTTATTTATGATGTCTAAAATACACGTATGTCACAAATTTTACCTAAGTAATCCGGTGCACAGCAGCTGTCTAAAAGGTTTGAACACAAGGACAGGCCCCATTTATGTACAAACTTGAATTCACATTCTAATTCACAGGTTCCATTAAGATAATGACAAAGTTCAAATCTGTTTATCACAGAACCTGAAACAAATCAAAAAAAGTAGTTGACAAAATAAAAACTTTCTTTCACATACCGTCAAACAAATTAAGAAAAAACAAAAACACTTAGTTCAGAAAAAATGACAAAAGTCAAACAAATTAAGAAAAAACAAAAACACTTAGTTCAGACAAAATGACAAAAGTCTAATCTTCTTGTCAAGAACCTGAAACAAATTTTAAAAAAAGTTTAAAAAATTTAAACTTTCTTTCATATACCGTCAAACAAATTAAAAAACACTTAATTAAGAAATAATGTCAAAAGTCGAATCTTCTTATTACTGAACCTGAAACAAATTTTAAAAAAATAATTTAAATTAAGTTATTGGAAAATAATTTTACTTTAAGCGGCAGTTGTTGGAGACCATCTGTCTGATTTTTATATATAAAAAAATATGCGTTTATAATTCTGGTATTGTTTGTTTGTGTCTTGTATGAACTTTTATTGTGTTGTGTTCTTTGTTGGCTGTTGCTTTTTATGTTTATCAGTAATAAATTTATCTCTTCGTAATTTACGGCCGTATTGCATTTCCGAAAATTTTAGGAAATTTTAATATTTCATATCCGAAAATATTTTTTTTTCATTTCCGAAATAATAGTAAATTTCTTTTCCGAAACTTTTAATTAACACTTCATGATTACCTGCGCAATAACATAGGTAAAAACCAGGTAACCTTTAATTACTTTAACCTTTGACTTGTTGTGAGTTGATCTCTGGTCACTTTTAGCTCACAAAATTTCAAATATCTGTCTTACGTACATGTAGTTGAGAAAACATGGAGATAATACATACGGAAACTAACAGAGGCAAGAAAGCTATTATTGTGGATGGTTACACATATAGGAAGATAAATATTCTTAAAAGTGGTGATGTTGTTTATATATGCAGCGTGGATAAGAAATGCACAAAGTCCATAACAACAGATGCTGAAGGAGTAGCCATTATAAGGACAAAAAATCAACATGTCTGTGAATATAACCCATCTGACAGAAAATCTGAGGCCAAACAACTACGTGTGAGATCTCGAAAAAATTCTGGCGATGTATCTAAACGTCCGTCTACAGTGGTTCGAAATGAACTTAAAACTTTACAAGAAAGTCACTTGGAACCCAAAGATATCAAAAATGCATCTCTTGCACTGTACAGAGAGAGGAGAAAACTGCAACCCAAACTTCCAAAAAGCAGAGAAGACATTCAATCAACCATAGATCAAATGGATGTTAAAACAAATAAAGATGAGAACTTCGTCAAAGTGAATGACAAAGACACTGGTATTGTTATATTTTCTACTGACCAGAATCTTGATTGTATCCGTGACATGGAAGAATTATTTATTGACGGCACATTTAAATGTTGCCCCAAGTACTTTTATCAGCTGTACAGCATTCATGGCTGTAAGAATGGAAACTACGTACCATTGTTGTTTGCTCTTCTACCATCAAAATCCGAAGAGTGTTATAAGCAGATGTGGTCATTTATACAGAACTGTTGCTTACAGAAAGGATTTGAAATTCAGCCTCGTGTCATTCACATTGATTTTGAAAGATCTATGCATAATGCCATTCGGGTAGCATTTCCCACTACATTGATTGACTGCTGTAGGTTCCATTTAGGACAGAATTGGTGGAGACGCATACAGAAACTAGGACTCAGTACAGAATACAAAGACAAGAGTTGTGAGATCGGCAAATGGCTTACCAGGTTAGTTATTTATACAAAGGATCTTAAAATAATAATAAGAAGAAGAACAAAGAAAATGACATCCTTATTTATTATTTATACAAAGGATAATAGAAATAATAAAAAAAAATAATAAGAATAACATGATAATATCTTTATTTTCCAGGTTTTTCGGTTTACCATTTCTCACTCCAGATTCAATAGAGGATAGCTTTGTGGAGGACATCATGGGAGATGCACCAAATGACAACAGATGTCACCAGTTTGCTGATTACATATTAGACGGGTACGTGGCAGAAACATCATCATACCCTCCATTAATGTGGGCAGCTGTACCAGATGAAAGAAATAAGAGAACAAATAATGGACCTGAGGCCTTTCATTCTCACTTTAATGGACAATTTTACACCAGTCACCCTAATATCTTCGTATTTTTGGATGTGTTAAAGCAAATACAAACGACAACCTATGTAAAGATGCGCTCATTGAACAACGAAGCTTTGGTGAGAAGAGCTGAAACAGAAAGACTGCGATACAGCATTGACAAATATAATGACTTCAGGACTGGATCTATCTCAAGACTGAATTACATTTCGGCACTTGGATACAAGTTTTCAGCTGTAACAGATTTTTAAGGATTTTAAGACTGTTTTTAACTCCAGTGTAAATATACATGACTTTTAGTGCTGCCAGAAGATATTAAAAGACTTTTAAGGATTTTAAAGGATTTTTAAGGATTTTAAGACTGTTTTTAACTCCAGTGTAAATATACATGACTTTTAGTGCTGCCAGAAGATATTAAAAGACTTTTACAAACATTTCCTGCTCGAAATCCTACTTCCACCTCCCCGTGGTGAGCAGGGGGCAACAGGTTTAGCCTGGCTAACGGAAGAGGTATAGGTATTAAATATTAGTTTTCGGAAATGCAATACTAATTTTCGGAAATGCAATAAAAAAACTTTCGGAAATGATATACTAAAAGTTTCGGAAATGAAAAAAAAAATCTTCGGAAATGATATGCTAATTTTCGGAAATGCAAAACAGCGTAATTTACAAATATAAATTTGATTAAAATAAATAAATAAATAAATAAATAAATAAATAAATAAATAAATAAATAAATAAAATAAATAAATAAATAAATAAAATTACGGTCCATAAACTGTAGGGATCCTTTTGTGTAACTTTAAAAAATTAATAATGACAATGAAATAAAATTTTAAAAAATTATTTAATAAGATTTACCAGAACTAAATCAAGCAAATTTTATCGATTTCTTAAAACAGATATATTTAATATATAAAACAAAGTACAGTTTTTTATAATTTTAACTTAATCTTTAAAATTATCCCTCATCATTTATCTAATTCCTCGTATAGAGATGTACAAGTGTCATGTGAAAAATTTTGAATATTTCCCTTTGTAGACCTTTCTCACACGTATAAAGTGAAAGAAATTAGAACTTAATTAGTTTTTGACAAGCTTAAGTGACAAACAGGAATAATGTTCTAAATTGTACAGGTAACTTAATTTCATAAGGATTTTGATTTTTTACATTTTTTATTTAAAAATGTCCAGTTAGTGAAGGAAAAAAAGTTGTCTTATGAAATTGCAACAATGTTCCACATATTAAACGTAGCCACGGAATAACATGCTTTTTTTCACAGTAGAAAATTGTGAATTGGATTAAAATTTAAATTTTTTGAAGATTTTGAAAATTCTGCAAAAATTGATTTGTCGCTACTTTAAGATAATCTTTACAAATGTCCCGAAAGATGGACCAAAAATATTATCAAACGAGTTTAGCAGTATAAAAATGTTTTTGATATATTGACGTAATATGAAACAACTTCTGTTAATTTACATTCAAGAGTGAAATCTGATTGGTTAAAATTTAGTGCGTTCTCATTCTCTACAGATGATACGTATGTTTGTTAGAAATCACTTCTCTAATCGCTCAGTAGAATTCCTTTGATTTTAAAATAGACACATTATCATTCGTTAGAAGGAATTATGTGTTGATAAGCGAACCTTCACGCCTATTTAAGACCATGTGGTAGTTGAAAATAGAGGAAAAAAGTTATTTTGGAAATTATGGCACTGCAGCCGCGATATAAAACCAGTATGGCTCAAGGTCTTTGCACCAAAATTATACACCTGAAAATCTATCAAAATAGTTTAACAGCGACTCATTATTTTTACCGTTTCTTATCTATTTCTGTTTCAAGCTGACACATACTCTAAGATCTAAAATAAACATCATTAGATCGAATTATAACTATTATTTTCACATAATAACACAAAATGTTGTTAATTTTACGTAAGATATCTATATTTTTAAAATAAGTATTGAGATAAACTATATTTTTACGGAAAAGAATTCTCATATAATTTAAAACTATGCGTTTATCGCATACTTCAAAGTGTGATTTTTTATATGATATGCCGGTATGAAATAAAAAAAAGAATACAAATAATTATGAAATAATGATCAGCCGAGTCAGTATCAAGAAAATTTAATGCGCAGGAGGATAAACACTTGTTGTTATTGTCCAGAATTCTCAAAATTGCTGGAAGAAAATCAATCCGCCGTTTTTCTTTCGCTTTTTGGTTTTGAAAGATAAAATTCGACAAAAATTTTTGTTTCCCCATCTTTAGGTATGCATATGTTTACTTAGTTATTAAAATAAATAATTCATGGTCACGTGGTCCCAATGATTTGGGATCTTGACTATTTCGGGATAGATTTCTATGAAATTTTTGTTCAAGTCATATTTAACTACGACGAGTAAAATACATGTATGTCATAACTAGAAATCTTAACAGGTTCTCTTTTATTTCGAAAGCGGGTGGTGAGTGTTGGTGTGCTCAGTGAGTTGGCGCTTTAGACCACTCAGGGATCGAGTGCACCTTATAGGTAAAAACACGAACAACACGGGTGGGTGGACATTAAAAATTATACCATCTTTATGAGGTTTCGGTTCAAGACACAGTGCCATAAACATCCGCTAAAACATAATTTGGAATCAAGCAGTTTACTGTTTAATTTTTTTTATATTAAGCTTAGGCCGTTATTGTCTATACGACGTCCGCCATACACAATCATGATCCGAAATATAATAAAATAATCAATGCAATATTCAAAGAATTCCTTATAAAATTAGGTTAATTAACAACAAGGGATTAGATTAGTTGTTGGACCGGAAAATATCAATGAAACCCGCAATGCCTACCGCATGTACGGAATAGGACTCTGTGCTAGAAATAGTCAGCATAGTTTGGTATTTCTTATTTTTAGAAACAATTTGTTACTTATCTTGGAAACAGCGATAAAGATAAGAAAACATAGAGTCAAATTTAAAACTACAGTAAGATGTCGACTATAACATATCATCTACAGCTTTAAAAACATTACCAATTATCTATGTTCAATCTGTACAGATTAGCAATTACTATCTATTGATGGTGCGCGAAGAATGTTGGTACTTATCAGTGGAATTCACTCCTACAAGTAATTGTAAACATTACACAGGAAGAGATGGGGAATTTCATTCATAAAGCGTAGATTTCACACAGACATACGAGTTATGAAGTGTATCAAAAATACACCTTAACTAACTCTATTTCTTGAATTTTACAAGATTTTTATTTTTATTTCCGCGCATGTGTTTTAACAATGTAACTTAAGTGTACTTGGCTCAAGTTATTTCCTTTCAAAACCTTCATAAAATCGAATTAAACGTGGTTCTTAATAATATAAAGAAAATATTGTTCATTTCCTGCTTTATACATAAAACATTGTAAAATAAAATAAGTGAGATGGTAATTGCTAAAGTAATTGTACCGGGAACACGTGATTACACGACGACATTATTTAATGTGCACCAATAAATACTATAATACACAATAGTCAGTGTATGTTCAAAGTAGTGATTGACAACTATTTTTTACAGTAGGGCAGGGAGAGTTGCTGTGATACGTGAGCCGCCGTAATACACCACCCAGTACATAAAAATCAAAGCGCTTGTTGAAAGACAACAAAATAAATTATACAGAAGCCATCAATCATAATTGTCGAGGTGATTTCTTTAAATTCAACTCAACATAATATGATTCTTTTTATCTAAAAAACATAAATCGCGATAACGAAGCCTTATTAAACAAAATTTTATGATGTATTATTGTAAAGTGACTTTAACATTGCTACAGAAAAAATAAGTTGTAATTTGTGAGATTTCATGCTATTAATCATTCCTAGTTCTTGTAGCGTTGATAATTAACACTTTTTAAAAACTTTTTTGTTAAAACCTTACTTTGAAAATTTATGAAACCCTTTCTATTCCGTACGTAATAAACAATAAATTATTTCCATGGATACCAAAGTGTTTATTCTGAGAATAATAATGTCTAGCATCCGCTGAACAATATCTAAGAAACTAAGAACACAGCATAATACAAGCTGAAGAAGACATAAACAACCAACCCAAAACAAGTACACGACACGATGCAATTAGAGGGAAGAAAGAACGCAATCTAGTGCATGGCATTATACGAGTTAAGAACAACAACGACGGCAACCTTAAACACGACACAATAGGTAACGATATAAACGGCCAACGGAACAAAGTAATGATCCAATACAGGCAAACGACATAGAAACAACCAATTTAACAAAGGACAAAACACAATATCAGTTAACGAAGAAACAGCCAAGGCAACCAATTACACAATATAATACAATTTAAAGTACACGGCGCAATATAAAACATACTGGTCATTGTTAAGTGAGATACTGTAAATTTTCAACAACAACAACAAAAAAAAAAAAAAAAAAAAAAAAAAAAAAAAAAAAAAAAAATAATGATAATAATAATAATAAAAAAAACACAACAACAACACCACCAGAGACGAAGTAGTCGAGCTTGGTATTGTTTTTGATGATAGTAATACTCTATTATCACACACCCAACACATGTCAGAATGATTTTTATTATACTAAATGTCTTTTTTAACTATCTTTTAACAGGAACATGGTAAATCCTAAATATCAGAACGAAATAACACATCGTATGTATTAGTGAAAACTATCAAAGAGGTATTTACTTATTAAATATTTAGATTTTTACATAATTGTAATAGTGAATGATCGAAACCTCCAATACAAGTCATTATTATTAGGTCTGGTGATAAAAACTGGATTCAAGCCATTTGACTCTCTCTTGGGTATTTGAAACATATTTATTATATTTAGAAATTCTGTAAAAAATCTACTTATAGTTCTCTCAGTTATTTTTTTCAGTGTTTTAAAAAAAAAAAACAACCACTGTCGGGTTTATCGATTTATATTTTCGATTATCGATTAGATGACGATTGAGTTCGGTTATAATATTTCATCACAACTTTCTCATAGGCTCATTGGAATTTTACCAGATTCATTTGCTGATAGTGACAGTGAAACAAACATCGCTTACCATGACTTAACATTTCGTATCATACAAACGGCATCCGCTTATTTTTACAGACTCCTGAGTGGATCAACACAGTCAATGTAGACCCACTGTATTATAACTTATTTCAGTATATAATTTATATGTCTGTAGTGTAAATATTAGATGTAAATATGTTTGTATTTGTTCTTGTGTTCTCCCACTAATGTTGTTGTTACTTCAGTATATAATTTATATGTCTGTAGTGTAAATATTAGATGTAAATATGTTTGTATTTGTTCTTGTGTTCTCCCACTAATGTTGTTGTTACTTCAGTATATAATTTATATGTCTGTAGTGTAAATATTAGATGTAAATATGTTTGTATTTGCTCTTGTGTTCTCCCACTAATGTTGCTGTTACTTCAGTATATAATTAATATGTCTTTAGTGTAAATATTAGATGTAAATATGTTTGTATTTGTTCTTGTGTTCTCCCACTAATGTCGCTGTTACTTCAGTATATAATTTATATGTCTTTAGTGTAAATATTAGATGTAAATATGTTTGTATAATATTAGATGTAGATATGTCTGTATTTGTTCTTGTGTTCTCCCACTTATGTTGCTGTTACTTCAGTATATAATTTATATGTCTGTAGTGTAAATATTAGATGTAAATATGTTTGTATTTGTTCTTGTGTTCTCCCACTAATGTTGCTGTTACTTCAGTATATAATTTATATGTCTGTAGTGTAAATATTAGATGTAAATATGTTTGTATTTGTTCTTGTGTTCTCCCACTAGTGTTGCTGTTTCTTCAGTATATAATTTATATGTCTGTAGTGTAAATATGTTTGTATGTGTTCTTGTGTTCTCCAACTCATGTTGCTGTTATTTTTGTCTTTACTTTAGTTTACTACATAATGTTATAATACTTTAATCATGTCATTTATCTACGTCGAGAAGGAATTAAAGTAATGGATGAATTAATTATACACCACCATTATTTGTTAAAAAGACCAGTACCTGGATTTTATAAAAATAAAACACAATATCATTTTAAATTTGAAAATGTTAATTTTTGTTTGTGTTTTCAGTTTGTATTAATCACTGAATTTTTACTACCTGGGTCCAGGTTGTAATTATTTATGTATTTATGTTACAATACGTTAGAGGAAGGTAAAACGTTGTAATTTGGTCATAATTACGACACGATTTGAAATAATCGAAAAAGGTAAGTATATAACTGTCATATACCACTTTTTAAATTTAATCATAAAAAATAAAGTATTTTAATGATTAAATTCAAAAAGTGGTAAACGTTGTAATTTGGTCATAATTACGACACGATTTGAAATAATCGAAAAAGGTAAGTATATAACTGTCATATACCACTTTTTAAGTTTAATCATAAAAAATTAAAGTATTTTAATGATTAAATTCAAAAAGTGGTATATGATATAACTAAAAATTAGGCCACACTTTTTCGAATCGATCCCACTCGGGCTGAAAATAAAGTTGAAAGTAAAATAAATTAAACCTAGACATGTAATAGTGGAATACAACAATTTTAAAAGTCAACATTTATTAAACCCTTTTTATGATCAAAAAATAATAGCATAACAAAGTAACAACCAACTCAAATATTTCAATTTTTGTCTCAACAATATTTCTGTTTAAAAAATTAAGTTTGATGAGGAAATGTTTTGTTTTGTTCAACAAACTTGCATTAATTTTAATAAACATTAGATATTCAATTTTACTTGTGTATTGTCTTAGAAATTGACATGAAAATATTCTCTTATTTGTGTACACTAAATTAAGTAAATGATTGTTAAACTGCATAAATATCCACTTATTTTGGGATTAACAAGAAAATATCAAATTATATTTGTCAATCCTTAGCAATTATTTTATAAAACATACAGGAAGAAATATAATCTTCTAAAGATTATTTAATAGTAAGGAAGCTTAATGCATCCGGTAAGATATAAAATAGGTACGATTTGACCATATCGCGGATTAAAAACCGGTTAAACACAACAAGGGATTGAATTTCTATCGCTTATTTCTGTTGGCTGCTAGATCTGACTGTAAGGTACCCAATATTGCAGCGACCGTATTTGGTATGTCGATGTATGATACAGAACCAGTCATTGCCTTCACATTCAGCCGTGACGTGTCATATTTTCTCTTGCATTGGATAATAATTATTTCGTTATTAAACTGATATTATATATATATATATAAAACGAAGTTAAATAATTGCTTTCACAATATAGACTTCCCAATTTCAGCTATATAAATTAGTTTTATTGGCAAATCAATTGTCTTAAGTACAAAATCTAATCACAACTACAAATGTACTAATCAAATTTTCAGACCACCTCAAATTATGTGTTTCACACTCCCACGTGACTGAATTAATAAAAGATTCCAAACTGATGATAATAGAATTATGTAACTTATTGATAAATATATATGATAGAATCAGCTATCTTGAGCCTATATTGGCAGTTAGTACAGAAAACACTCGTGTTTACGTATTTGTCCTCTCTTTCATACTACTATAGGGACAATATTACTGATTAAACCAAATAAATAATATATAACAAGAATAAACTAGTATGTCCAAACTTCCAGAAATAGGACAAATATATAAGCATTTACTTATGAAATTAAAATAAATCGTTAAAACGTGTGGAATTATTGTCTTTTGAAGTATTACTAATGAAAGTTCATTGCTTCTTTTTTTTAAAAAAAGTTTTGAAATATAATCTTAACAGGTGTTACAACAGAACTCGATCAAACTTCAAACATTTGCATTTTGATAAGAGATATGCATCTAATCAGTCAGGTTGATCAAAGTGATTATTACTACAAGTAAATTTACGTTCTCTAGCGCTGCAGTTTTAGCCGTAATATCAAGCGTACAATATAAAATATATAGACTATTTTTTTTTACTGAAAACTACCGTATACCAAACTATTGGTAAAGTCGAAACAATTCCAGAAAAACCACTACACAATCACAGGCTCTATGTAACCTTAAACATACAGAAATATTGCTTTTAAAGTTTTAATGAACTTTTTAAAATTTCATTACCACTAGATAATAACATACAGTGTTCATCTTTAAGTCGCGAATTTTATAGCCCAATATATATCTTGTGTTAATGTTTTTTGTTTGACTATAAACATATATTTAAGTTACATTGTTCTGTGTTCACGGTTGCTTTAGTCGTTGCGCAGTACCCGGGTTTTTTGTGATATGTGTTATATTGAGGCTGAAAAATTCTTATTTAAAGAATTTTTAGTGAAAATATAAAACATGTTTACGCCAACAGTGTGAAGTTATTATTTTTTGGAAATAAGTGTTTAGTTTTGTATATATATATACAATGCATTATCAATCTTTTCCATTTTCGATTTATGTCTGATACATGCTATTGTAATAATTGTCATGGATATTTTATTAACGCAAATGTGAAAAATTAACTGATCGTAATATTTCTAAAGTTGACAAAACGGATATAATAAGGATTCAATTTCTGTGTCATTTTGATTATTATTTTTTATTTATTTCTTAATATTATTATTATTATTATTATTTTTTTTTTGCAAAAACTAATTATTTTCAGTAGCGGATTTACTTTATCACAACCACGAAATACATTAAATTTTGTGTTAGTTTTAAACCGAGGTAAAGTGATAAAATAAATGCTGAATTTTAACTTTTTTTAAACCTCAATCTTTTAATACATTTTTAGAAAATCCAATTTAATCTACAATAGAGACTATTTTTAATAAATGAAAAATCGGCGAGTTTAATTTAACTGTCATCAAAAAGAAAAATTTCGTGCGGATATTTTCAACTTTTATTACAGAGCTTTCTGTCTTTGGTAATATTATGTAACCGTTTAAAGTTTATTGGTTTTTAAAACACGCATTTTGATGGATATTAATATATTTTTCTGAAAGAAACCAAGAGCGCAAACAATTTCATTTAATGCATAATTAAGATTCTGACATTCCTTTTCGGAAGAATAAATTACAAATTCGAGAAAAAGAGATTAAGATTCTGCTCCTGGGAGCAATTTGAATTCGTTATGAGAAACAAATCGTTTTAATTTGAATAGCAAAAATTCTTACAATAAATCCAAATTTTTGAATTTAAACATTTCCAAAACTGATGAAGACTTCTATATCTCAAATTATAAAATGCTCGGCATCACTTTTTCAAAAAACACAATATAACGTTTTATTGTTAAACCGCATTGCCGAACACCGCTTAAAACAAAACGTATCGTTTTATTGTTAAACTGCATTACCGAACACTGCTTAAAACAAAACGTATCGTTTTATTGTTAAACCGCATTACCGAACACCGCTTAAAACAAAACGTATCGTTTTATTGTTAAACTGCATTGCCGAACACCGCTTAAAACAAAACGTATCGTTTTATTGTTAAACCGGATTACCGAACACCGCCTAAAACAAAACGTATCGTTTTATTGTTAAACCGCTTTACCGAACACCGCTTAAAACAAAACGTATCGTTTTATTGTTAAACTGCATTACCGAACACCGCTTAAAACACAATATCACGTTTTAGTGTTAAACCACATTACCGGACATCGCTTAAAACACAATATTTCGTTTTAGTGTTAAACCACATTACCGGACATCGCTTAAAACACAATATTACGTTTTAGTGTTAAACCACATTACCGGACATCGCTTAAAACACAATATTACGTTTTAGTGTTAAACCACATTACCGGACATTCATTTAAAACACAATATAATGTAAACCGCATTACTGGACACCCCTACGTTATTTTGACTTAAGATCACCAAAGTCCGGGCTTTTTATAACAATCATTTTTAGAAGTTTTAGCGTGTATTCAACATTTTGCTTAATATTACTTTTGTTAGAACATGATATGAATTACTGTATGGTTTTTTATCAACTTTTTCAGCTCCTAGTGTCACTAATGATGATTTAGATTAGAAATGTTCACATCGAAATTAAACAGGTACCTACTTACACATTTAACCCGCTCAACTTTTGAATCTTTATATTTCTGAATCTATTTTTAAAAGCTCATTAGCGACAACTTGTCATGATCACTACTGTTAATACAAGTTAAGTCATTTATTTGCTTAAAGACAAACAAATCGACCATGTTGTAGTTTAACGTAAGTAAAATATAATTACGCGACTCAAATTAGCCACTGACGTCACTTCTAATTATTATTGTTTACCTAGATAACCTAATATCAACGCGATCACATTAATATAAATGAATTAACGTAAGTTCAAAATTTTAAATCAATATTTTAATCATTGTAGGTAAATTTTAATATTTCCTCATGCAAACAAGAACAAAAGTTGTAATGCTAAAATAAATAATGAAGATTAAAAAAAACCGGAGAACGATTTTAACTGATAAACATGTACCTAGCATCACGAAACAAAATAAATGCATTCAAATAATAAAAACGGTCAAACAATGGAAAATAACATCTAAAAGTAAAAACTAACATAATTTAAAAAAAAACATATTATGACAAGTTATAATAATGCAATTATAGTCTGTAGCTGAAAATTGACCCAAAAATCACTTTTTAACTGGAAAACATTTACTTTGCCACAAACGACGCAACAAACAAAAGGTAAATAAAACAACCAAACCATACAAGATTTTACATATTTGGTTACTGATTATAAAACTTCCTAGTTTGAATGGGCGCTTTGTGTTATATCTAGCGATTCGATAGTACTGTTTTTGGAGCCCCCATCATCCTAACTATTTGATAAAACAGTGGTTAGCAAATATGAAAATTGAAAAATGCAAATTAAACTTTATTTTTTGTTACCTTGCAATAAAAATACAATTTTGTTTGTATATGTGATTCCATACAAAATTTAAAAAAAAAACGTGCATTTTTTAAATGAATTTTTACATTATTATTTAACAATATTTTCACAAAACTATCTAAGCAATATAAAATAAAAGTTTGGAAGAAAATATTTTGAAGTTTCTAATAATTGGAATGACTCGTTAAACTTTCAAAATTATTCGTTTACAAATATTTTCCTTAAACTTAACAAAATAAAAATTTTGAAAATTTAATCTGCTTTCTAACAATGCACTTTGAAAGGATGAGAATTTGTAAAAACTAAGTTTCGGAAATAAATAACTGTATTGTCAATCGTATCATTATGCTTTTATGCTTCAGTGTTTTAACCAAAAATAATGTAAAAAGCAATTTTATATTCAATACAAAATAAAATATTGTTTAACTTACCGTTTGTCGCGGGTACAAACATGCTTATTGCCAAGACAACCATACAAGCTGCAAATACGATGTTATTGTGATTTTCCATTTTGTCTTCAATATTGAAATTCTTTTTGAAATATGTTCTTCTAAATGTTTCTATTTTAAAGTCTGTTGTTGGTTAAAATTTAAATTTAAAATTTTCTTTCTTATGTTCTTTTCTTTTAAGCCTTTTGTAAAATGTGCGTCACATATGAATGTTGAAAACTATTTTATAGTGATTTTAAAGAATTTCATTCATTTTTCAGTGACGTGTTAGGACAATCCTTCTACTGGGAATTATGAATGGTCGAAACGATTTTCTCTTCAGCAACTTGCCATATATAGAATACTAATTAGTATGAATATGACCCTTGACCCTCGTTTATGAGTTAATCGACCAGAGATTCTCAAGTGATTCTGTAATCATAAAATCTTCTAGACATGCTGTTATTTCACCCTATCTGAAAACCTTTTACTGATATACAATATAATTATGATATCCCTTATCTGTTTGATTATAATTCTGTACCGTAAAGTGGTCGGTTATAAGCTATTAGTTGCTATTTTAAATGATTTATTCTATACTGATTTGAAGGCGGTTAACAACAAATAAAAACTACAGAACAATTAAAATCGTTAAAAACAAAGCTATTAACAAAACAATATATATAATAATCACTTTCTGTATAAACATGCTAGATATTAAACTAAACTCTACACGTATTTTTGGTATGTTATGATTGACTATTACAGAGCCTGTGTTTGTGGTATATATTCTATATATTTTGAGTGGTGTTGTTATGAAGGTGATAATTAACAAATAAAACATCATCATAATCAGGATTGTAAATAATTCAGGAGTATTAGTTATTAAACTGAGCCGTATGTATATACAATAATGGACTACATATTATCTATATCCATCAATGCTGTATACATTCATGTAGAACTTTATAAATCTTTGAATGCCGGAGTAGAGCTCTATAATCTGTTTGAAAGAATCATGAATATCGAATTGCATTAAAATCATAAATATCCGATTATCCTCGAACTTCTCTGAGAAAGTTTAGTTATAGTTAAAGAAGTTGCTTATGTACCGATTAGAAATAAATTACTTAAGTAAGACAAGATTAACTAATATATTCTGCAGATATACCGGGACATTTTAATATATTCTGCTAATATACCGGGACATTTTAATATATTCTGCTTAAATACCGGGACATTTTGATATATTCTGCTGATATACCGGGAGATTTTGATATATTCTGCTGAAATACCGGGAAATTTAGATATATTATGCTGAAAATAACGGGACATTTTTATAAATTCTGCTGAAATATCGGGACATTTGAATATATTCTGCTGAAATACCGGGAAATTTTGATAAATTCTGCTAAAAATATCGGGACATTTTAATAAATTCTGCTGATATACCGGGACATTTTAATATATTCTGCTTAAATACCGGATAATTTTGATATATTCTGCTGAAATACCGGGAAATTTTGATATATTCTGCAGATATATCGGGACATTTTGATATATTCTGCAGAATATATTAAAATGTCCTTGTATTTCAGCAGAATATGTCAAAATGTCCTGGTATTTAAGCGGAATATATTAAATGTCCCTGTTTATCAGCAGAATTTATTAAAATGTCCCGATATTTTTAGCAGAATATATCAAAATTTTCCGGTATTTCTGCTTAAATACCGGGACATTTTATTATATTCTGCTTAAATACCGGGACATTTTGATATATATTCTGCTGAAATACAGGGACATTTAAAAATATTCTGCTTAAATACATTGACATTTTAATATATTCTGCTCAAATACCGGGATATTTTAACATATTCTGCTTAAATACCAAGACATTTTAATTTATTTTGCTGTAATACTGGGACAGTTTGATATATTCTGATTAATTACCGGAACATTTTATTATTATCTGCTCAAACACCGGGACATTTTAATATGTTCTGCTGAAATACCGGGAGATTTTAACATATTCTGCTGAAATACCGGGACATTTTAATATATTCTGCTGATATACCGGGACATTTTATTCTGCTGAAATACCGGGAAATTTTAATATATTCTGCTGATAAACCGGGACATTTTGATATATTCTGCTGATATACCGGGACATTTTAATATATTCTGCTGAAATACCGGGACATTTTAACATATTCTGCTTAAATACCGGGACATTTTGATATACTCTTCTGAAATACCTGGACATTTATATATATTCTGCTGAAATACCGGGACATTTTAGTATATTCTGCTGATATACCGGAACATTTTATTATATTTTGCTTAAATACCGGGACATTTTAATATATTCTGCTGATTTACCGGGACATTTTATTATATTCTGCTTAAATACCGGGACATTATAATATATTCTGCTGAAATACCGGGACATTTTAACATATTCTGCTGATAAACCGGGACATTTTGATATACTCAGCTGAAATACCTGGACATTTATATATATTCTGCTGAAATACCGGGACATTTTAGTATATTCTGCTGTTATACCGGGACATTTTATTATATTCTGCTGAAATACCGGGGCATTTTAATATATTCTGCTGAAATACCGGGGCATTTTAATATATTCTGCTAAAATACAGGGACATTTTAATATATTCTGCTGATATACCGGGACATTTTATTATATTCTGCTTAAAAGCGGGACATTATAATATATTCTGCTGAAATACAGGGACATTTAATATATTCCGCTTAAATACCAGGACATTTTGACATATTCTGCTGAAATACAAGGACATTTTAATATATTCTGCTTAAATACCGGGACATTTTATTATATTCTGCTTAATTACCGGGACATTTTAGAATATTCTGCTTTAATACCGGGACATTTTAATATATTCCGCTTAAATACAGGGACATTTTAATATATTCTGCTGAAATACAGCGACATTTTAATATATTCTTCTAAAATACAGGGACATTTTAATATATTCTGCTTAAATACCTGGACATTTTGATATATTCTGCTGAAATACTGCGACATTTTAATATATTCTGCCTTAATACAGGGACATTTTAATATATTCTGCTGAAATACCGGGACATTTTAACATTTTCTGCTTAAATACTGGGATATTTTAATATATTCCGCTTAAATACAGGGAGATTTTAATATATTCTGCTGAAATACAGGGACATTTTAATATATTCTGCTGAAATACTGGGACATTTTAATATATTCTGCTTAAATACCTGGACATTTTGATATATTCTGCTGAAATACCGGGACATTTTAACATATTCTGCTTAAATACATTGACATTTTAATATATTCTGCTGAAATACCGGGACATTTTAACATATTCTGCTTAAATACTGGGACATTTTAACATATTCTGCTGAAATACCGGGAAATTTTAATATATTCTGCTGAAATACCGGGACATTCTAACATATTCTGCTTAAATACCGGGACATTTTAACATATTCTGCTGAAATACCGGGACATTTTAACATATCCTGCTTAAATACCGGGACATTTTAACATATTCTGCTTAAATACCGGGACATTTTAACATATTCTGCTTAAATACCGGGACATCTAATATATTCTGCTTAAATACCGGGACATTTCAACATATTCTGCTTAAATACCGGGACTTTTTAACATATTCTGCTTAAATACCGGGACATCTAATATATTCTGCTTAAATACCGGGACATTTCAACATATTCTACTGAAATACCGGGACATTTAAAAATATTCTGCTTAAATACAGGGATATTTTAACATATTCTGCTGAAATACCGGGACATTTTAATATATTCTGCTGATATACCGGGTTATTTTATTTTGCTGAAATACCGGGACATTTTAATATATTCTGCTTATAAACCGGGTGATTTTATTTTGCTGAAATACCGGGACATTTTAATATATTCTGCTGATATACCGGGTTATTTTATTTTGCTGAAATACCGGGATATTTTAATATATTCTGCTGATATACCGGGTTATTTTATTTTGCTGAAATACCGGGACATTTTAATATATTCTGCTGATATACCGGGTTATTTTATTTTGCTGAAATACCGGGACATTTTAATATATTCTGCTGATATACCGGGTAATTTTATTTTGCTGAAATACCGGGACATTGTCATATGTTCTGCTGATATACCGGGTAATTTTATTTTGCTGAAATACCGTGACATTTTAATATATTCTGCTTAAATACTGGGAAAAGTTGATATATTTTGCAGAAATACTGGGACATTGTGATATATTCTGCTGATATACCGGGACATTTTAACATATTCTGCTTAAATACTGGGAAAAGTTGATATATTTTGCAGAAATACCGGGACATTTTGATATATTCTGCTGATATACCGGGACATTTTAATATATTCTGCTGAAATACCGGGACATTTTAACATATTCTGCTTAAATACCGGGACATTTTGATATACTCTTCTGAAATACCTGGACATTTATATATATTCTGCTGAAATACCGGGACATTTTAGTATATTCTGCTGATATACCGGAACATTTTATTATATTTTGCTTAAATACCGGGGCATTTTAATATATTCTGCTGATTTACCGGGACATTTTATTATATTCTGCTGAAATACCGGGACATTTTAACATATTCTGCTGATAAACCGGGACATTTTGATATACTCAGCTGAAATACCTGGACATTTATATATATTCTGCTGAAATACCGGGACATTTTAGTATATTCTGCTGTTATAATCGGGACATTTTATTATATTCTGCTGAAATACCGGGGCATTTTAATATATTCTGCTGAAATACCGGGGCATTTTAATATATTCTGCTAAAATACAGGGACATTTTAATATATTCTGCTGATATACCGGGACATTTTATTATATTCTGCTTAAAAGCGGGACATTATAATATATTCTGCTGAAATACAGGGACATTTAATATATTCCGCTTAAATACCAGGACATTTTGACATATTCTGCTGAAATACAAGGACATTTTAATATATTCTGCTTAAATACCGGGACATTTTATTATATTCTGCTTAATTACCGGGACATTTTAGAATATTCTGCTTTAATACCGGGACATTTTAATATATTCCGCTTAAATACAGGGACATTTTAATATATTCTGCTGAAATACAGCGACATTTTAATATATTCTTCTAAAATACAGGGACATTTTAATATATTCTGCTTAAATACCTGGACATTTTGATATATTCTGCTGAAATACTGCGACATTTTTATATATTCTGCCTTAATACAGGGACATTTTAATATATTCTGCTGAAATACCGGGACATTTTAACATTTTCTGCTTAAATACTGGGATATTTTAATATATTCCGCTTAAATACAGGGAGATTTTAATATATTCTGCTGAAATACAGGGACATTTTGATATATTCTGCTGAAATACTGGGACATTTTAATATATTCTGCTTAAATACCTGGACATTTTGATATATTCTGCTGAAATACCGGGACATTTTAACATATTCTGCTTAAATACATTGACATTTTAATATATTCTGCTGAAATACCGGGACATTTTAACATATTCTGCTTAAATACTGGGACATTTTAACATATTCTGCTGAAATACCGGGAAATTTTAATATATTCTGCTGAAATACCGGGACATTCTAACATATTCTGCTTAAATACCGGGACATTTTAACATATTCTGCTGAAATACCGGGACATTTTAACATATCCTGCTTAAATACCGGGACATTTTAACATATTCTGCTTAAATACCGGGACATTTTAACATATTCTGCTTAAATACCGGGACATCTAATATATTCTGCTTAAATACCGGGACATTTCAACATATTCTGCTTAAATACCGGGACTTTTTAACATATTCTGCTTAAATACCGGGACATCTAATATATTCTGCTTAAATACCGGGACATTTCAACATATTCTACTGAAATACCGGGACATTTAAAAATATTCTGCTTAAATACAGGGATATTTTAACATATTCTGCTGAATACCGGGACATTTTAATATATTCTGCTGATATACCGGGTTATTTTATTTTGCTGAAATACCGGGATATTTTAATATATTCTGCTGATATACCGGGTTATTTTATTTTGCTGAAATACCGGGACATTTTAATATATTCTGATGATATACCGGGTTATTTTATTTTGCTGAAATACCGGGACATTTTAATATATTCTGCTGATATACCGGGTATTTTATTTTGCTGAAATACCGGGACATTGTCATATAGTTCTGCCTGATATACCGGGTAATTTTATTTTGCTGAAATACCGTGACATTTTAATATATTCTGCTTAAATACTGGGAAAGGTTGATATATTTTGCTGAAATACTGGGTACATTGTGATATATTCTGCTGAAATACCGGGACAATTTAACATATTCTGCTTAAATACAGGGACATTTTGACATATTCTGCTTCTGTTGTTGTTCAGTTTTAACAGGGAATGGCATTCTTGCTATTCTGATTACTGTGATAATGTAAAAAAAACATTATCCTTTCAAACGTAGTGAATTTTGGCGTCCTTTGCATGAATCTATTATTGCTTGTTTGAACTAATTCCACCTTGGTTCCGAATGGTCCAAAGCACGCTATTACGAAACTTATTTTCTGCTTCGTCCTAGGTTCGAATTGCTACGAGTAAGTTTAATGCACGAAACTGTGTAAGTTCAGTTGCTAAATGCTGATCGTTTTCTCCTCTCATTCTACTTACCTCCACCATCTCAGAATCGACAACCGCGATCTTTGTAAAATGATCTTGTCTGAGGGCACAAAACAATTAACAATTGAACTGTTTTAAAATGGTGTTCATTGTCAGTATGAAGGCAACAACTTTGCAAGCAAACGGAATAACGCGCGTTATATTTTCGTTTAATATTTTTAAAAAAAATTATTTATTTATTTTAAGAAAAAAAATTCCCATCTATAACACATGAGCATAGGGGGAGTCCAGTAGACACAACAGCTGAATTTAAGACCGAGAACGACACATTATTAATCCGCAATATTTTTAATGTGGGGAAACAATGGGGAGTTTTGGTTTGAAAAATTATAGTGTTATCAGGTATTTTGATGGTACTTTCTCGATTTTTCATTAACATAATGAAATTTTTAGAATATTGGATATAAATAAATATATAGAAATTGAATATCAACGATAAATTTGTTGTTATTTGTGGACTATATTTCAGTCGAAAATCAGGTGCACCTGTGTGGCCCCATTTCAATTTGAGTAAAAGATTGCTGGCTAAATGTCGGAAGTGAAATTTGTGAATCTGAAACGGGTAGGGTGGAACTGTAGCTGAGGGATAATTTCCAATGACCAAGCATTTGGGTTTCGAATCTGATATGTGAGTAGACAGGGATTTACAGAGAGATTTTTTTTCTGGAATGTCGACATTGTTAGGTTGAGATTCACTCTAACATAATGTGCCGAGTTTCATACTCTGTATCATTTAAATGTAGACAGCAAAGCAGTGAGAAGTATACTTATCCTTTTTTACGCCTGGCGTGATGCAAATATCTCTCAAAGTTTAGAAAATTATCGTTTTAAGGTTAGCAAGGAGTTGTGTAGTACTTAAACCATGTATTGTACTTTTGAGGAGTTCCTATTGTATCCCTTGTAAATTGATTAAAAGCATGTAGATGATTTTTCAGTTTTTCCGATCAACAAACACAGCATGTGAAACAGAAAATTTTCACTGGATGAGGCATACATGCGTGAATCTAATTCCAATTGAAATTTACATCACTTGAAATTTACATCCCACGAGACACAAAATTGATTGACAAGTTGTACCATTACACATTGTCTCAAAATAATAGGGTATATAGCAGCTTTGTCAAGGTAGGAAGAAATTTTTAAAGATCCGATTGTTCAAAATTTTTTTGTGGTTTGATAGTTTTGACTGATCTGTTGTTGTCTGTTCTTTCAACAGGCCATCAAAAACATCACTCTGTCTCTCACAATGTCAATATTACGGTGAATATCAGCCAGGTGCCTATATATGTTATCAAAATATTAATTTATTAATTTCTTTGATTTTACTTTGTAATATCTCGTAAATGTGTTTTTCAGTCTCGTCTCGAATGTAAACAAATGTGACGTGACAGTACTGTTTGTTTACCTACGATAATGTAGTTCCGGATTGTGTATTGCATTTTATATGTATTCATAGACGGAGTGACAAAATTTTTTGGCATTCATTGTCAGTAATAATTACAACGGCTCTCAAGCTTGCGGCTATGGGAATTTCACAAGCAAATGAAAATATAATGAGTTAAACTGACTCTTTTTTGAGTTCATATAATCACAATAGTCTAAAACAAGTTGCTACTAAAAGCTAAATACAACAACGGAATCATCGCTTAAAATCTCAGGTTTGAAGTAAACAATTTAGGGATATTTCTGGCACAAAGGGATACGAACAGCGTTTAAAATATTGTTAACATAATCACATAGCGCATTGAATTCATTTCAAAACGACACCTCGATCTATAAAGATTACTTATTTGTAGTTGAATAAAAGTTTGAAATAAATGGAGAAGAAAGAAAAGAAAGAAAGAAGAGAGAAATAGAAGAAAGAAATTTCAACTGTCAATTGTGTACTTGGTAACAGTGAATGCAACCAACAAAACGAAATAAACAATACGAAAGAATACAAATAAATGATCACGTAGCGAAAAGAAGACAAACATGCCAGTCTATACACAAATACCAATTCTAGAAAGATACATATATCTTATAATTAACAGTTCAAACAACGATATGCGGAAGTTATTTATTAAACTATATATATATATATATATATTTATATATATAACTATATTTATTAAACATAAAACGTGAATTAAAATTCGAACATTACGTTATCTGCGGAACGCCTTTTTTTAAAATTCTAGCTGCCAGTTTTTGTTTTTTTTTTAAATTTCGATTTAAAAAAAAACCCCAGATTAAATTAAACAACACCTTATTTAGATTTTAAAATAAGGTATGATACTTACTGAATCCTGTTTCGTAATACTTCCGTTTTCCATCTGTCAGGGAGCGTTTTATGATAAAACGGATTTCGACTGTTAGTACACGGGACGGAATGTAAAGATCACTAATATCAATCTTCTTATATCACTCCTCAAAAAAAAAAACCCAGCAGATCTAAAGAAATATTTTAATATTTTGAATACACACACACACACACACACACACACACACACACACACACATATATGTTTTGATATATTATTGTTCTAAATCTTGATTATTTATGTTATTATTTATAAAGTTAAGATAAAATGAAAAAATAAGGAATTTTACTCATTTTTGGAAAGGCAACGATTTTCTGTAGGCAGTAAAACGTCATATTAATTAATTGAAAAACAATTAAAAATATTAAAAAATTTAAATATATATATATATGAACTTATTTCAAATCATTTTTCCTGTTTTTAGTTGCGACTGCTGTTGTCAAGTACATGTCTTTCACTTGCTAATATCATTCCTTTTTATAACAGATAAACATGCATATCATGTTAAACTATAATTCTTCTAATAAACATGAACTATGTCTCTATATGTAAGACTAGCCCCCGGTTTCATAATCATTCCGTAACAAAGTTCTTCCTGAACCAAAATCTTACAAATTTAAAATCTTAGCAATTTGGGTAATTGTAAAGATTTTCAGGAATTTAAGGTACAATTTTGAAGATCACCTCAAGAGCGCCAAAATTTGCTAATTTTAAGTTAAGGAAAATCTTAGTTAAGTAATTATTGTGAAATAGGGACCAGTAGCTCATGTGTTGCATGACTGTATTCCAATTGGGCGAAGTCAGATTGATAAAGAGCAAAGTAAACTAATTATTTATTAAATTATTTCTTTATTGCTTAAATGTCGTATGTTTTTCTGTATTATTATCTCCGCGACGTAGATCATTATATTAACACATTCAGTATTAACTTTATCAATAGGTATATGACTCTAAAGTACTTGCTACAGTACAAAAGGGTAAATATTAAGCACTGTTGAGTAACGAATTATGTATTGAGCTTATCAACTTGTAACAATGATCTCAGAGAGAAGTAATGCTTCTTAAAGCGTTTCAGAATCTGTCTTGCAAGTTGGTTCATTAAACGGAGATTTACAGAAAAATTTTAATACATGATCATTTTTCGCTTGCATTACTGCTTAACTAGGGAGCGTCTAGTCACTAAAAGTACCTTGGTGTATTGAAGATTTCACACTGACAAAATTAAAGAATATCTTTAATAAAATGGAATGAAAACATTTGGTTTACATTATGAATAAGAAGTCGCGTAAAACTGTAAAGCATCTAGAGAAAGTCCTAAATAAAAACAGAAAATGAAATCGGTTTTCCTCACAAACTCTGCTAATATGGTTTTTGACTATAAAACACTTGTTAAAACCGTTTTACCACTAAAGTAGAATCTAATGTTTTCCTTTTTCCATTGTCGTTAGAACGTAAAAATGTAGACGTTATGTGTTTTATAAAGCACTGAGCTAGATGAGACATTTGAGACAAGTTCTAATTTCATAACCATTCAAATTGTTATTATGTCCAAAAATGCGTTTGTATCTGACTGCTATTTGAAAAGAAACATTTATTTTATTATTTCTTGTTAATGGTTATGTTCATGTTGAGTCTTACAAAAACATGAAATCTCTCTCTCTCTCTCTCTCTCTCTCTCTCTCTCTCTCTCTCTCTCTCTCTCTCTCTCTCTCTCTCATAAATGTTACACTTATGAATTGAAAGCGATGAAAGATTAATTTGAAATAGTCCATTAATCTTAGAACTATATTGAATTTTACACGTTATATCACTTAGTTGTATTCAAATGAAATTTTTCTTTAAAATTGTGTCACCTCATTTAGATCTATTCATTCATGATTGATGCAAGTTTCCGAGTTTTTCAGAATTTGTTTCTTAAATTATCAGAATTTATGATGTGTTTGATGCTAGAATGTTTAATCATCATTATCAAAACGATCACAAGAATAATTTTTAAAGCAATCATTTCCAAGCCAACTCTAGAATACGTTGTTTTAAATACGCTGAGATTATATAAAATTTTATTTAGTATAGGAAAAAGAATATGTAAATCAATTTTTTAACGCAACCTGAACGGACACCGGAGTTATTTTTAGTGATTCTAACTATGGAACTACAAAAACACAACAGTCTTGTTAATTTTTACAAACATTTGTTTGTTTTTACAAAGAATATCATACATTTTACAATTTTAGCTTCATTTTATCAAACGACAAAGAAACATAAAGAGACAGTTACTATGATTCCCTCTATCATTCCAAAAATAAACGTCTTGGTTTAGGTTGAGGATACTTGCCTGGGACATATAACAGTAGTTAGGAAAATGCCAATTTCCTAACTACTTATAACAACAAATAGCATTGTTACAATCAAACAATCTCAACAGGTCTAATATATATATATGTGCGGCTTTAGAATGTATGTCTGTAATTTTTGGGGCTATCGGTGGCAAAATATTTAAAATAATAATAATAATAATAATAACAAAAAAAAAACAAAAAACAAAAAAAAAAACAAAAAAACAAAAAAACATGCGGATGGCCATGCCCATCCGTTTACGCATTTTTGCAACTTAACACATGTACTTGGTGATGTGTTTGATATACGTGAAACTATTTCAAGTGCGTGATGTCAGAGAATGTATAGTGTGATTTATAAAAATGATGCAAACTGGAACTATTGTTACCCGTTGTGTTTTGTTATTGGTAAGATAAATCACTAATTTCACTGATGGTACATACCATACCTTGCGTTTTTCCGTTTATCCGTGAGTCTTAGAGTTATCCTATATATCAATATTTGACGTGGGGAAATATATTACCGTTTTGTAGGTACTAGTATTTTCTTTCATTGGCGGAAATTTGCTATAAAGTAATTATTTAGTTCTAATGATCAATCATAATCACAATGTTCATGTTGACAAGTGTTCATTATAACCACATCTAAATTAAACCTTATATATTACACTATAGCAGCCATTGTTTTATAAAAATATTAAACTATATGGTAATTTTAATGAAAGAAAAATAAAGTAATGAAAATAACTATAATATTATATTACTAAAAAGATTTATTTCGGAATGATAATGTCTAAACCAGGAAATAAAATTCTCAGGAAAATTGTTCATGATTACAGGGATACATTAAGGTCAGCAAGTTTAGAGATATAATGATTCATTAAAATTTTCCAAACTGAATTAACTAATGTCAAGTTTGATTAGATGTGTTTTAATGTAAACATAAGTTGTTTTATCGGCAAGTTTTATGTTCCGAATCACGTCTGAAATCGACCGCAAAAGGATCCGCCTTATATTTTATACTTACAGCTATTTTACTTAAGTTTTGGAATTCTTGAAATAATTTTATTTATAGGGTTAAATATTCAAGTTAGAAGCATGTTTGACTCTGGAATGACGACAAGAAATAAGATAGGAAACAAATGTAGGGCGGATACCACATGAAATCTAAAAATACAAACATACAAAATAGCCATTCTTCTAAAGACGAGTTTGAGTAAAGTACAAAAATAAAATGCTAGAGAAAAATGTCTTAAAATATTGAGATAGAATCTGGACTTATTACATTTCAAAAGAAAAGAATTAATTAATTTAATAAATGAAAAATATTAAATAAATGAAAAATGAATGAATAAATAAATTAATAAAGTCTAATAAATACATAAATGGTTTATGTTTTTATATATACGGATATAATTTCCAATGCTAATATAGACGTTAAGTTTTCACTCTACTTGTTATCACTCTTGACATATTAAATGGAAATCGCGCAAACTTTTATTATTTCCTGCACCATTTTTTACCTTCTCAGATAAGTTTTATACAGTACCATAACGTGGTATATAAGTCTAATATAAACCATAACATGGTATATAAGTCTTATATAGTACCATAACATGGTATATAAGTCTTATATAGTACCATAACATGGTATACAAGTCTTATATAGTTCCATAACATGGTATACAAGTCTTATATAGTACCATAACATGGTATACAAGTCTTATATAGTACCATAACATGGTATACAAGTCTTATATAGTATCATAACATGGTATACAAGTCTTATATAGTACCATATCATGGTAAATAAGTCTTATGTAGTACCATAATATGACAAATAAGTCTTATATAGTACCAAAACATGGTATATAAGTCTTATATAGTACAATAACATGGTATACAAGTCTTAGCTAGTACAATAACGTGGTATGCAAGTCTTATATAGTACCATAACATGGTAAATAAGTCTTATATAGTTCCATAATATGGCAAATAAGTCTTATATAGTACCATAACATGGTATATAAGTCTTATATAGTACCATAACATGGTATATAAGTTTTATATAGTATCATAACATGGCATATAAGTCTTACATAGTACCATAACATGGTATATAAGTCTAATATAGTACCATAACATGGTAAATAAGTCTTACATAGTACCTGTACATGGTATATAAGTCTTATACAGTACCATAACATGGTATACAAGTCTTATACAGTGCCATAACATGGTATATCAGTTTAACATAGTACCATAACATAGCATATAAGTCTTACATAGTACAATAACATGATATACAGGTCTTATGTAGTACCATATAATGGTATATACGTCTTATTCAGTACCATAACATGGTATACAAGTCCTACATAGTACCATAACATGGTATACAAGTCTTATATTGTACCATAACATGGTAAATAAGTCTAACATAGTACCATAACATGGTATACAAGTGTTACATAGTACCATAACATGATAAACCGGTCTTATGTAGTACCATATCATGGTATATACGTCTTATTCAGTACCATAACATGGTATACAAGTCTTACATAGTACCAAAGCATGATATTCAGGTCTTATGTAGTACCATTTCATGGTATATACGTCTTATACAGTACCATAACATGGTATACAAGTCTTACATAGTACCATAACATGATATACAGGTCTTATGTAGTACCATATCATGGTATATACGTCTTATACAGTACCATAACATGGTATACAAGTCTTATATAGTACCAAAGCATGATATTCAGGTCTTATGTAGTACCATATCATGGTATATACGTCTTATACAGTACCATAACATGGTATACAAGTCTTACATAGTACCATAACATGATATACAGGTCTTATGTAGTACCATATCATGGTATATACGTCTTATACAGTACCATAACATGGTATACAAGTCTTATATAGTACCATAACATGGTATATACATCTTATACAGTACCATAACATGGTATACCAGTCTTATATACTACCATAACATGGTATACAGGTCTTATGTAGTACCATAACATAATATATAAGTCTTACATAGTACCATAACATGGTATACAGGTCTTATGTAGTACCATAACGACATTGGGATTTATAATCGTTTGTTTTAATATGTGATTGTTTTAGAACTTTTTTTAATTGTATCGTTTCGTGTTGTGTTGCTATGGCTGTTGTAAATAAATATTTTTTATTCATGCCTATATTTAAAAACAAAGTTTCTTATTTACTCGTGTTGTATCGGATATTGCCTGGTTAATACCATCTATTTTGTATTATTGTTGTTTTACACACACACACACACACTCACACACACACACACTGCTTCATCAGTACGAATTAAAAAATATATATATCAGCCCCATTTTACCTAACAGTCAGTCTTATATTAAATTTTTTTTACAATGAACAAAATGTTTGCATTTTGCATTAAAAAAATATCGTATATGTTTTATATACTTCTCACTGTACTGCGGGTAAGAAAGCTGAATGAAGAAAATAAATATGATAACATGGTATTTATCAAATGCAAAAAAGATGTCCAAAGAGTATGCAGATATTAGCTTAATCGATTTATGCATTTTTTATTAAATACCATTAATTTAGTGAGTGATTATTGGAATTTTAATATTTAAAAAAATAATCAGTTATTTTCAGCGGCGGTTATACAGTTGTCAAAAGCTTTGCAATTGACCTTGCATCAATACTGCATTAGATAAAAAGTTTGAACATTTTAATTCTTACTCTATAGGTAAGTGCATAAAATGCTGAAAGTATTTTTTGTATCAGTCAATATATCAATTGTCTCAAACATTGAAAACCCTCTACGGTAGCTCAGTTAGTAGAGTGCTCGCTTTTTATGTGGGAGGTCGAGTCTGACCTAAACTTGAAAATTGCTAGTGACTGTGCTTTCGCCAAGCACTCGACATTTAGATATGAAAATCACAGTGTGTTTCGGAGGAGACCTTAAAAATCTTTGCTATGTGTCACGACAGGCGTAGCACGCTAAAACCCATAACTTTACATTACCCTTCACCTATAGCTTGTGGCGTCTCCAAATAAGTAAAATATTTTTGACTGGGACTTAATACCCTATTAAATTAATTCATCAAATCAATTCAAGCATAGAAAATGATTTTTGACTGGGACTTAATACCCTATTAAATTAATTCATCAAATCAATTCAAGCATAGAAAATGATTTTGAAATCTTAATTTATATTAAAAATGGTTGAATGTTTCAAAATTGACACCCGAAAACATGTATATGAATAAGAAATTTTGTGTTGCTGTGTGCAATGCATGTATATGAAATTAACAAGACGTCAGTTGGTTTTCATGCTCACTCGTGTATTAAGGATTATAACAACAAGCACATTAGGAAAATAAATGTAAAAGTTGAAATTTATCGTACGTAATGAAAATATTGCTGTGAACATCTTCAGTCTAAATTAATCAAATGAATTATATTTTTATTGATGAACGCAAAATGCATTTAAAGATTTAAATTTGCTGTCAACTTTATTTGCAAATGCAAAAACCAATTGCATCAATATTTAACTAATTGATATACAGCATCATCAATAATTAAAAAATAAAGATTTTTCATATGTGCTTAAATCAAGAAAGACAAGTCAGTCTGAATTGTAAAAATATTTATTGTGTATTTTCTAATATTGCTACGTGAACAATACAATTTGCAATTAAACAAAAAACATTAATTATAATAATTCTTATAATTAAAGAATTAAAGAATCAGAAAAAATGATTTTTTTAAAACCAATTCTACATGAACAGTTTATTTATTTTTTTTTTAAATTTTATTGTAATATATACTGTAAGTACATTACAGCTCCTGCGTACAAATTTTATATCATTTTTGTTATTTCTAGCTATCACTACATCAGAAGCAATGAATTAGAATGTATATACATGTGGACTTAGGCACTTGTTAAGTAGTTGCTAGGTTCATGACTGGACTTCTGGACTATTATACTCTTTATCATTATAAATGACAGATATTTTAGCATTGAATCAAAAACAAATTTAGAATTTTTAAATAATATATTCAGTTGCTATGAATAAGAATTTCTTTAAAACTGATATTATACAACAAATTATTTCCTTTATTATCAAATGATAATGCTTATATCAGTGGATTGAAAATATGTATGGCTCCTTAGGATTCTATTTACTTGTTTGCTTAGAATGTGACCATTGGGGCTCACTGAATCGTGTAACATAATCATTATAATACTGAAATAACTTAAAATACGTATAATTGTCAATGAATGTGTATTATTTACATTTTTGTAAAGTAAAAATAACCTGACTATAACTTAATTAATTACTGAAAAATCTATTGTCAGATTATTATAAAAAAGACTGACAATTTCGAAATTACTGAATCAAAATATATATTCATTTAAAGGGCATTTTGCACTAGTTACCCGTCTATTAATGTAGTGACTATATCAAATTTAAACAAGTAAGCATTGAAAAAAAACTATAGTTGCATAAGATTATCTGCTGAATTACTATGGCCATAAGCTTGGTCAAAAAATGTGTCATAACCTTGACCTCTGCCGTTTATATCCAAAGTTTACAAATGACTTCATTAGCTACTAGTATATTATAAACCCTTATATTTTTGAAACATAAGAAAAAATTAACAAATGATAAAACGTTTAAAAAATTGACATTTTTTTAAGATTTGTGCAAACCATATACTTATCAAACTTGGTAGAAGCTGAGAATCAAGAAGGTTTGAAGAAGAATGTTTTTACATGTATGACAACGCAACCTATATGTTAATCAAAGTCACAAGCAAAAAAAGATCCACACACGATGAATATAAAATTTGTAGTTAAAATCAAAAACAAGGACTCACAAATACACAGAGTAACAAACAAACCATGTCATAAGTTCAAACGATCGAAAGCAGAAAATATGGCGAAACAATCTATTATGCACCTTATATCAATTATCAATTTATAAAAAGTGCTGGATGAATTAAGGAAAAAAATATGAAAGAAATGTCCGTGACTTCCGATACACCAAAGACGCAATAATCAACGGTACTATTACTAATGATTGAAATTATAAAAGGAATTGGGCAGACACAAATGCTAGAATAAAACATAAAGCCACAATATTGTGATTACAGTAATGTTTACAATATTCCAACTATCAAATATGACAATTAGTATATGCCGATTATAATTGTAATTTGTCGATCACTTGTTCGATTTTAACATACAATTATATGTATCTAGTTTTACCTGGTTGCCATTATACAATAAATGTTAGTTATACCATCTGTCTAAGACCTCACCGATAGGGTGTTTAATTTAATTCATATGCAGTACGATATATTGTTGTTTGAACATTTTCATTTGTTTTATGCGTTTCCAATATTAATTCGGTCAGTTCACTCTTTTATTTCAGTTCTTGAAGATAAGTTTTCTGAATAAATCATCGTGTTATTGATACTTTCCCTTTTAAGCTCCATGTCAATAACAGTGTTTAATGTTGAACCAATTTGATAGTCAGTAGAAAATGCTACTGTATGAACATTTTCATTTGTTTTGTGCGTTTGCATTAATGTGTCCGTCTGTTCACTCATTAATTTGGTTGTGGTGAAGATTACATTACTTGATTCGTGTGATGAAGACGAAGAAGTTGATTTCGTGTCGATAAGTTCATTAAACAATGCTGATAATATCATAACCTCTGATTCAGTGTCGTACAAAGGAGCCGAAGAACGTATGAGTGTTGTTGATATCTGTTGAAGTGTTGATTGCGATATAGGATCTGATAAATTTGGTGTTGATATAGATGCTGATTTCACAAACGTACTCAATATGTTTGAAGTTGCAGGAAATGACGTCAATATATCATTTGCGTTTGTGTACGAAATACCTGAATGTATGAAATGTTCAGATGTTGGAGGAAATGACCCTGTTAATGATTCATACATAGTTACAGAAATCGATGAGGAACTTGTCTTTTGATTATGAATAGTGTAAAATGATTCGACAGAAGTTGCTAACGAATTAATAGCTGAGTTCGAGAGTTCAACAGATGTCGAAACCGAAACAATTGGCAATGACGTTGAAATTAGACGAGTATTCATATCGTCGGAATAAATCGAGTGTATCACAGTCTGCTCTGCAAGGGAACTGAAAGAATTAGAAACATAATCCATATTGTCACTGACCGAAACAATTGCAGTTGCCCCATCAGTTAAAGATGACGTAGTGTGAATTGGTAAATGCACATCAATTAAAGTCTCAGTCGATTTAACAATTTCTGAATTGATGTCGGATGTAGTTATTTTCATCTGATTATCAGTCTTTGAAGATAAGTTTTCTGAATAAATCATCGTGTTATTGATACTATCCGATTTAAGCTCCATGTCAAAAACAGTGTTTAATGTTGAACCAATTTGATATTCAGTAGAAAATGTTTCTGTATGAACACTTTCATTTGTTTTGTGCGTTTGCATTAATGTGTCCGTCTGTTCACTCATTGATTTGGTTGTGGTGAAGATTACATTACTTGATTCGTGTGATGAAGACGAAGAAGTTGATTTCGTGTCGATAAGTTCATTAGTCAATGCTGATGATATCATAACCTCTGATTCAGTGTCGTACAAAGGAGCCGAAGAACGTATGAGTGTTGTTGATATCTGTTGAAGTGTTGATTGCGATATAGGATCTGATAAATTTGGTGTTGATATAGATGCTGATTTCACAAACGTACTCAATATGTTTGAAGTTGCAGGAAATGACGTCAATATATCATTTGCGTTTGTGTACGAAATACCTGAATGTATGAAATGTTCAGATGTGGAGGAAATGACCCTGTTAATGATTCATACATAGTTACAGAAATCGATGAGGAACTTGTCTTTTGATTATGAATAGTGTAAAATGATTCGACAGAAGTTGCTAACGAATTAATAGCTGAGTTCGAGAGTTCAACAGATGTCGAAACCGAAACAATTGGCAATGACGTTGAAATTAGACGAGTATTCATATCGTCGGAATAAATCGAGTGTATTACAGTCTGCTCTGCAAGGGAACTGAAAGAATTAGAAACATAATCCATATTGTCACTGACCGAAACAATTGCAGTTGCTCCATCGGTTAAAGATGACGTAGTGTGAATTGGTAAATGCACATCAATTAAAGTCTCAGTCGATTTAACAATTTCTGAATTGATGTCGGATGTAGTTATTTTCATCTGATTATCAGTCTTTGAAGATAAGTTTTCTGAATAAATCATCGTGTTATTGATACTATCCGATTTAAGCTCCATGTCAAAAACAGTGTTTAATGTTGAACCAATTTGATATTCAGTAGAAAATGTTTCTGTATGAACACTTTCATTTGTTTTGTGCGTTTGCATTAATGTGTCCGTCTGTTCACTCATTGATTTGGTTGTGGTGAAGATTACATTACTTGATTCGTGTGATGAAGACGAAGAAGTTGATTTCGTGTCGATAAGTTCATTAGTCAATGCTGATGATATCATAACCTCTGATTCAGTGTCGTACAAAGGAGCCGAAGAACGTATGAGTGTTGTTGATATCTGTTGAAGTGTTGATTGCGATATAGGATCTGATAAATTTGGTGTTGATATAGATGCTGATTTCACAAACGTACTCAATATGTTTGAAGTTGCAGGAAATGACGTCAATATATCATTTGCGTTTGTGTACGAAATACCTGAATGTATGAAATGTTCAGATGTTGGAGGAAATGACCCTGTTAATGATTCATACATAGTTACAGAAATCGATGAGGAACTTGTCTTTTGATTATGAATAGTGTAAAATGATTCGACAGAAGTTGCTAACGAATTAATAGCTGAGTTCGAGAGTTCAACAGATGTCGAAACCGAAACAATTGGCAATGACGTTGAAATGAGACGAGTATTCATATCGTCGGAATAATCGAGTGTATCAAGTCTGCTCTGCAAGGGAACTGAAAGAATTAGAAACATAATCCATATTGTCACTGACCGAAACAATTGCAGTTGCTCCATCAGGTTAAAGATGACGTAGTGTGAATTGGTAAATGCACATCAATTAAAGTCTCAGTCGATTTAACAATTTCTGAATTGATGTCGGATGTAGTTATTTTCATCTGATTATCAGTCTTTGAAGATAAGTTTTCTGAATAAATCATCGTGTTATTGATACTATCCGATTTAAGCTCCATGTCAAAAACAGTGTTTAATGTTGAACCAATTTGATATTCAGTAGAAAATGTTTCTGTATGAACACTTTCATTTGTTTTGTGCGTTTGCATTAATGTGTCCGTCTGTTCACTCATTGATTTGGTTGTGGTGAAGATTACATTACTTGATTCGTGTGATGAAGACGAAGAAGTTGATTTCGTGTCGATAAGTTCATTAGTCAATGCTGATGATATCATAACCTCTGATTCAGTGTCGTACAAAGGAGCCGAAGAACGTATGAGTGTTGTTGATATCTGTTGAAGTGTTGATTGCGATATAGGATCTGATAAATTTGGTGTTGATATAGATGCTGATTTCACAAACGTACTCAATATGTTTGAAGTTGCAGGAAATGACGTCAATATATCATTTGCGTTTGTGTACGAAATACCTGAATGTATGAAATGTTCAGATGTGGAGGAAATGACCCTGTTAATGATTCATACATAGTTACAGAAATCGATGAGGAACTTGTCTTTTGATTATGAATAGTGTAAAATGATTCGACAGAAGTTGCTAACGAATTAATAGCTGAGTTCGAGAGTTCAACAGATGTCGAAACCGAAACAATTGGCAATGACGTTGAAATGAGACGAGTATTCATATCGTCGGAATAAATCGAGTGTATTACAGTCTGCTCTGCAAGGGAACTGAAAGAATTAGAAACATAATCCATATTGTCACTGACCGAAACAATTGCAGTTGCTCCATCGGTTAAAGATGACGTAGTGTGAATTGGTAAATGCACATCAATTAAAGTCTCAGTCGATTTAACAATTTCTGAATTGATTTCGGATGTAGTTATTTTCATCTGATTATCAGTCTTTGAAGATAAGTTTTCTGAATAAATCATCGTGTTATTGATACTATCCGATTTAAGCTCCATGTCAAAAACAGTGTTTAATGTTGAACCAATTTGATATTCAGTAGAAAATGTTTCTGTATGAACACTTTCATTTGTTTTGTGCGTTTGCATTAATGTGTCCGTCTGTTCACTCATTGATTTGGTTGTGGTGAAGATTACATTACTTGATTCGTGTGATGAAGACGAAGAAGTTGATTTCGTGTCGATAAGTTCATTAGTCAATGCTGATGATATCATAACCTCTGATTCAGTGTCGTACAAAGGAGCCGAAGAACGTATGAGTGTTGTTGATATCTGTTGAAGTGTTGATTGCGATATAGGATTCTGATAAATTTGGTGTTGATATAGATGCTGATTTTCACAAACGTACTCAATATGTTTGAAGTTGCAGGAAATGACGTCAATATATCATTTGCGTTTGTGTACGAAATACCTGAATGTATGAAATGTTCAGATGTTGGAGGAAATGACCCTGTTAATGATTCATACATAGTTACAGAAATCGATGAGGAACTTGTCTTTATGAATTATGAATAGTGTAAAAATGATTCGACAGAAGTTGCTAACGAATTAATAGCTGAGTTCGAGAGTTCAACAGATGTCGAAACCGAAACAATTGGCAATGACGTTGAAATTAGACGAGTATTCATATCGTCGGAATAAATCGAGTGTATACAGTCTGCTCTGCAAGGGAACTGAAAGAATTAGAAACATAATCCATATTGTCACTGACCGAAACAATTGCAGTTGCTCCATCGGTTAAAGATGACGTAGTGTGAATTGGTAAATGCACATCAATTAAAGTCTCAGTCGAAATACCTGAATGTATGAAATGTTCAGATGTTGGAGGAAATGACCCTGTTAATGATTCATACATAGTTACAGAAATCGATGAGGAACTTGTCTTTTGAATATGAATAGTGTAAAATGATTCGACAGAAGTTGCAAACGAATTAATATCTGAGTTCGAGAGTTCAACAGATGTCGAAACCGAAACAATTGGCAATGACGTTGAAATGAGACGAGTATTCATAAGTTCGGAATAAATAGAATGTATCAAAGTCTGCTCTGCAAGGGAACTGAAAGAATTAGAAACATAATCCATATTGTCACTGACCGAAACAATTGCAGTTGCTCCATCGGTTAAAGATGACGTAGTGTGAATTGGTAAATGCACATCAATTAAAGTCTCAGTCGATTTAACAATTTCTGAATTGATGTCGGATGTAGTTATTTTCATCTGATTATCAGTCTTTGAAGATAAGTTTTCTGAATAAATCATCGTGTTATTGATACTATCCGATTTAAGCTCCATGTCAAAAACAGTGTTTAATGTTGAACCAATTTGATATTCAGTAGAAAATGTTTCTGTATGAACACTTTCATTTGTTTTGTGCGTTTGCATTAATGTGTCCGTCTGTTCACTCATTGATTTGGTTGTGGTGAAGATTACATTACTTGATTCGTGTGATGAAGACGAAGAAGTTGATTTCGTGTCGATAAGTTCATTAGTCAATGCTGATGATATCATAACCTCTGATTCAGTGTCGTACAAAGGAGCCGAAGAACGTATGAGTGTTGTTGATATCTGTTGAAGTGTTGATTGCGATATAGGATCTGATAAATTTGGTGTTGATATAGATGCTGATTTCACAAACGTACTCAATATGTTTGAAGTTGCAGGAAATGACGTCAATATATCATTTGCGTTTGTGTACGAAATACCTGAATGTATGAAATGTTCAGATGCTGGAGGAAATGACCCTGTTAATGATTCATACATAGTTACAGAAATCGATGAGGAACTTGTCTTTTGATTATGAATAGTGTAAAATGATTCGACAGAAGTTGCTAACGAATTAATAGCTGAGTTCGAGAGTTCAACAGATGTCGAAACCGAAACAATTGGCAATGACGTTGAAATTAGACGAGTATTCATATCGTCGGAATAAATCGAGTGTATTACAGTCTGCTCTGCAAGGGAACTGAAAGAATTAGAAACATAATCCATATTGTCACTGACCGAAACAATTGCAGTTGCTCCATCGGTTACAGATGACAGTAGTGTGAATTGGTAAATGCACATCAATTAAAGTCTCAGTCGATTTAACAATTTCTGAATTGATTTCGGATGTAGTTATTTTCATCTGATTATCAGTCTTTGAAGATAAGTTTTCTGAATAAATCATCGTGTTATTGATACTATCCGATTTAAGCTCCATGTCAAAAACAGTGTTTAATGTTGAACCAATTTGATATTCAGTAGAAAATGTTTCTGTATGAACACTTTCATTTGTTTTGTGCGTTTGCATTAATGTGTCCGTCTGTTCACTCATTGATTTGGTTGTGGTGAAGATTACATTACTTGATTCGTGTGATGAAGACGAAGAAGTTGATTTCGTGTCGATAAGTTCATTAGTCAATGCTGATGATATCATAACCTCTGATTCAGTGTCGTACAAAGGAGCCGAAGAACGTATGAGTGTTGTTGATATCTGTTGAAGTGTTGATTGCGATATAGGATCTGATAAATTTGGTGTTGATATAGATGCTGATTTCACAAACGTACTCAATATGTTTGAAGTTGCAGGAAATGACGTCAATATATCATTTGCGTTTGTGTACGAAATACCTGAATGTATGAAATGTTCAGATGCTGGAGGAAATGACCCTGTTAATGATTCATACATAGTTACAGAAATCGATGAGGAACTTGTCTTTTGATTATTATGAATAGTGTAAAAAGATTCGACAGAAGTTGCTAACGAATTAATAGCTGAGTTCGAGAGTTCAACAGATGTCGAAACCGAAAAAATTGGCAATGACGTTGAAATTAGACGAGTATTCATATCGTCGGAATAAATCGAGTGTATTACAGTCTGCTCTGCAAGGGAACTGAAAGAATTAGAAACATAATCGATATTGTCACTGACCGAAACAATTGCAGTTGCTCCATCGGTTAAAGATGACGTAGTGTGAATTGGTAAATGCACATCAATTAAAGTCTCAGTCGAAATACCTGAATGTATGAAATGTTCAGATGTTGGAGGAAATGACCCTGTTAATGATTCATACATAGTTACAGAAATCGATGAGGAACTTGTCTTTTGATTATGAATAGTGTAAAATGATTCGACAGAAGTTGCAAACGAATTAATATCTGAGTTCGAGAGTTCAACAGATGTCGAAACCGAAACAATTGGCAATGACGTTGAAATGAGACGAGTATTCATATCGTCGGAATAAATCGAGTGTATCAAGTCTGCTCTGCAAGGGAACTGAAAGAATTAGAAACATAATCCATATTGTCACTGACCGAAACAATTGCAGTTGCTCCATCGGTTAAAGATGACGTAGTGTGAATTGGTAAATGCACATCAATTAAAGTCTCAGTCGATTTAACAATTTCTGAATTGATTTCGGATGTAGTTATTTTCATCTGATTATCAGTCTTTGAAGATAAGTTTTCTGAATAAATCATCGTGTTATTGATACTATCCGATTTAAGCTCCATGTCAAAAACAGTGTTTAATGTTGAACCAATTTGATATTCAGTAGAAAATGTTTCTGTATGAACACTTTCATTTGTTTTGTGCGTTTGCATTAATGTGTCCGTCTGTTCACTCATTGATTTGGTTGTGGTGAAGATTACATTACTTGATTCGTGTGATGAAGACGAAGAAGTTGATTTCGTGTCGATAAGTTCATTAGTCAATGCTGATGATATCATAACCTCTGATTCAGTGTCGTACAAAGGAGCCGAAGAACGTATGAGTGTTGTTGATATCTGTTGAAGTGTTGATTGCGATATAGGATTTGATAAATTTGGGGTTGATATAGATGCTGATTTCACAAACGTACTCAATATGTTTGAAGTTGCAGGAAATGACGTCAATATATCATTTGCGTTTGTGTACGAAATACCTGAATGTATGAAATGTTCAGATGTTGGAGGAAATGACCCTGTTAATGATTCATACATAGTTACAGAAATCGATGAGGAACTTGTCTTTTGATTATGAATAGTGTAAAATGATTCGACAGAAGTTGCTAACGAATTAATAGCTGAGTTCGAGAGTTCAACAGATGTCGAAACCGAAACAATTGGCAATGACGTTGAAATTAGACGAGTATTCATATCGTCGGAATAAATCGAGTGTATTACAGTCTGCTCTGCAAGGGAACTGAAAGAATTAGAAACATAATCCATATTGTCACTGACCGAAACAATTGCAGTTGCTCCATCGGTTAAAGATGACGTAGTGTGAATTGGTAAATGCACATCAATTAAAGTCTCAGTCGATTTAACAATTTCTGAATTGATTTCGGATGTAGTTATTTTCATCTGATTATCAGTCTTTGAAGATAAGTTTTCTGAATAAATCATCGTGTTATTGATACTATCCGATTTAAGCTCCATGTCAAAAACAGTGTTTAATGTTGAACCAATTTGATATTCAGTAGAAAATGTTTCTGTATGAACACTTTCATTTGTTTTGTGCGTTTGCATTAATGTGTCCGTCTGTTCACTCATTGATTTGGTTGTGGTGAAGATTACATTACTTGATTCGTGTGATGAAGACGAAGAAGTTGATTTCGTGTCGATAAGTTCATTAGTCAATGCTGATGATATCATAACCTCTGATTCAGTGTCGTACAAAGGAGCCGAAGAACGTATGAGTGTTGTTGATATCTGTTGAAGTGTTGATTGCGATATAGGATTTGATAAATTTGGTGTTGATATAGATGCTGATTTCACAAACGTACTCAATATGTTTGAAGTTGCAGGAAATGACGTCAATATATCATTTGCGTTTGTGTACGAAATACCTGAATGTATGAAATGTTCAGATGTTGGAGGAAATGACCCTGTTAATGATTCATACATAGTTACAGAAATCGATGAGGAACTTGTCTTTTGATTATGAATAGTGTAAAATGATTCGACAGAAGTTGCTAACGAATTAATAGCTGAGTTCGAGAGTTCAACAGATGTCGAAACCGAAACAATTGGCAATGACGCTGAAATTAGACGAGTATTCATATCGTCGGAATAAGTCGAGTGTATTCAGAGTCTGCTCTGCAAGGGAACTGAAAGAATTAGAAACATAATCCATATTGTCACTGACCGAAACAATTGCAGTTGCCCATCAGGTTAAAGATGACGTAGTGTGAATTGGTAAATGCACATCAATTAAAGTCTCAGTCGATTTAACAATTTCTGAATTGATGTCGGATGTAGTTATTTTCATCTGATTATCAGTCTTTGAAGATAAGTTTTCTGAATAAATCATCGTGTTATTGATACTATCCGATTTAAGCTCCATGTCAAAAACAGTGTTTAATGTTGAACCAATTTGATATTCAGTAGAAAATGTTTCTGTATGAACACTTTCATTTGTTTTGTGCGTTTGCATTAATGTGTCCGTCTGTTCACTCATTGATTTGGTTGTGGTGAAGATTACATTACTTGATTCGTGTGATGAAGACGAAGAAGTTGATTTCGTGTCGATAAGTTCATTAGTCAATGCTGATGATATCATAACCTCTGATTCAGTGTCGTACAAAGGAGCCGAAGAACGTATGAGTGTTGTTGATATCTGTTGAAGTGTTGATTGCGATATAGGATCTGATAAATTTGGTGTTGATATAGATGCTGATTTCACAAACGTACTCAATATGTTTGAAGTTGCAGGAAATGACGTCAATATATCATTTGCGTTTGTGTACGAAATACCTGAATGTATGAAATGTTCAGATGTTGGAGGAAATGACCCTGTTAATGATTCATACATAGTTACAGAAATCGATGAGGAACTTGTCTTTTGATTATGAATAGTGTAAAATGATTCGACAGAAGTTGCTAACGAATTAATAGCTGAGTTCGAGAGTTCAACAGATGTCGAAACCGAAACAATTGGCAATGACGTTGAAATTAGACGAGTATTCATATCGTCGGAATAAATCGAGTGTATTACAGTCTGCTCTGCAAGGGAACTGAAAGAATTAGAAACATAATCCATATTGTCACTGACCGAAACAATTGCAGTTGCTCCATCGGTTAAAGATGACATAGTGTGAATTGGTAAATGCACATCAATTAAAGTCTCAGTCGATTTAACAATTTCTGAATTGATGTCGGATGTAGTTATTTTCATCTGATTATCAGTCTTTGAAGATAAGTTTTCTGAATAAATCATCGTGTTATTGATACTATCCGATTTAAGCTCCATGTCAAAAACAGTGTTTAATGTTGAACCAATTTGATATTCAGTAGAAAATGTTTCTGTATGAACACTTTCATTTGTTTTGTGCGTTTGCATTAATGTGTCCGTCTGTTCACTCATTGATTTGGTTGTGGTGAAGATTACATTACTTGATTCGTGTGATGAAGACGAAGAAGTTGATTTCGTGTCGATAAGTTCATTAGTCAATGCTGATGATATCATAACCTCTGATTCAGTGTCGTACAAAGGAGCCGAAGAACGTATGAGTGTTGTTGATATCTGTTGAAGTGTTGATTGCGATATAGGATCTGATAAATTTGGTGTTGATATAGATGCTGATTTCACAAACGTACTCAATATGTTTGAAGTTGCAGGAAATGACGTCAATATATCATTTGTGTTTGTGTACGAAATACCTGAATGTATGAAATGTTCAGATGTTGGAGGAAATGACCCTGTTAATGATTCATACATAGTTACAGAAATCGATGAGGAACTTGTCTTTTGATTATGAATAGTGTAAAATGATTCGACAGAAGTTGCTAACGAATTAATAGCTGAGTTCGAGAGTTCAACAGATGTCGAAACCGAAACAATTGGCAATGACGTTGAAATTAGACGAGTATTCATATCGTCGGAATAAATCGAGTGTATTACAGTCTGCTCTGCAAGGGAACTGAAAGAATTAGAAACATAATCCATATTGTCACTGACCGAAACAATTGCAGTTGCCCCATCAGGTTAAAGATGACGTAGTGTGAATTGGTAAATGCACATCAATTAAAGTCTCAGTCGATTTAACAATTTCTGAATTGATGTCGGATGTAGTTATTTTCATCTGGTTATCAGTCTTTGAAGATAAGTTTTCTGAATAAATCATCGTGTTATTGATACTATCCGATTTAAGCTCCATGTCAAAAACAGTGTTTAATGTTGAACCAATTTGATATTCAGTAGAAAATGTTTCTGTATGAACACTTTCATTTGTTTTGTGCGTTTGCATTAATGTGTCCGTCTGTTCACTCATTGATTTGGTTGTGGTGAAGATTACATTACTTGATTCGTGTGATGAAGACGAAGAAGTTGATTTCGTGTCGATAAGTTCATTAGTCCATGCTGATGATATCATAACCTCTGATTCAAGTGTCGTACTAAAGGAGCCGAAGAACTGCTATGAGTGTTGTTGATATCTGTTGAAGTGTTGATTGCGATATAGGATCTGATAAATTTGGTGCTTGATATAGATGCTGATTTCACAAACGTACTCAATGTGTTTGAAGTTGCAGGAAATGACGCCAATATATCATTTGTGGTTTTGTACGAAGAATGTGTGAGTGTTGTTGATATCTGATGGAGTGTTGATTGCGATATAGAATCTGATAAAGTTGGTTTTGATATAGATGCTGATTTCACAAACGCACTCAATATGTTTGAAGTTGCAGGAAATGATGTCAATATATCATTTGCCGTTGTGTATGAAATACTTGGATGTATGAAATGTTTAGATGTTGAAGAAAGTGGACTGTAATATTGCAGTTGTGTATGAACCACTTGAGAGCAGAAATTGTTCAGTTTTAGGTGGAAAAGTGCTTAAATGATCGAACATAGTTGTAAGAGGTATTGTTGTTTGACTTTCTGTTTGTTGAAGACCTATAGAGAATCGGATTGAAGAAAACATCTCGTTGATATTTGCTTCTGGTAAAATATGCTTTGTATCAGTGGCCATAGACTTCATAATAATGTATGATCCTGAAAATGCAGTTACTGTCGATGTTATAATCGGTAGTTGTTTTTTCAACGTGGCTCGGTATAATGATTGGTAATAATGTCGATACGCTCTGTACAATATTTGAATGAAACTCTGCACTATAACTGTCTATTTCTGTAGTTTGTGACAAAGGTAAAGTTTGTATCTGATACAACTCTAAGTCACTATCAAAATGAGTTTTGATCCATGTATTATTGACACTTGAATAAGAAGTTTTTGTCGGTGAAACAAGCTGGTCTGTGCTGGGAATACTAGAGGTTTGTTTTACATCCAGCAAGTCTGTTGGAACAGTAGTTTCTTCTATTATTGTTGATTTTCCATTACCTTCATAGTCTGTAAAATAGAATAAAAGATATTTGTAAACTTTCCAGTATGAAGTCCGGAATTTTATAATTTGTTGTATCAGTATTCATTTGTATTTTACATAGTTTTTTTGTGTGTTATAAATCTATTTTTGTTTTTGGTTGCGACAGCACATATTTTATCAGTTACAGATTTTCTTTTACTACTTTAACTTGATAACCAATTACATTGTTTTATAACATCTTACTCAGCAATTTATATACAATATTAACCGTTTATGAACAATCAGAGAAACAAGACAAAGTAAAAAAAAAAATAAATGACAAACACATCCATCATAAGACCAATGATTTAAAAATTTCAGACTTTTAAAACAAAATAGTATAAATAGCTTAAATATTTACAAAAAGAGTTTAGATTTTAGGTTAAAATAATAACACAAATACCTGTTAAATTTTGATGTGCCAGATGTGCACATTTCGGAAAATTTTTCCCCATCAGTGATACTAGGGACCGATAAGTTTGATATATAAAAACCATAAGCCAAACTCTTGAAAATAAATGAATCTAAAGTTTCAATTATATGAATCCAAATCCAGCTTAGGAATGATTTGCATGAGGGAACAAACCTTAGTTTTAGTTGAATTTTAAAAATTAGAAGGCTGAAATTTTGCTTATATAAAGTACAGTCATAGGGCAATGATCTTTTAAAATGGGTGAGTTTTGTTTTGTTATATCAGTTCTAAGATGTCCTTCCTTTTTACCAATAATTAATTAACCGTGATAAATTTACAGTTGATTATATATGCAATGGTCAACATGTACCGGTGTCTTTGTGTTTGAATCGTATCTAAGAACATTACCAAAATATGTTCAAAAAGACCACAAAATATAAGGACTTATTTTTATCATTAACTGTTTGTCAAGCAAATAAAAGGTTTCTTTGGTGAAGTTTATTTAGTTCTATCCGTTCTATTTTATAAAATATCATTAACTGATTGTCAAGTAAATTAAAAGTAGGTGTCCTCTGGATATTATTGTGTCATTAAAACAAGTGCCCATTAAAAGTTGAAACTTTTATAACCAGCTGGACCAAATATGTTTTTATTTTGTCCGGTCGGTCCAGCTGATTAGGTTTCCATCTGCTTTTTCGTTTTATCCGTTGTCTTCACGCACATACATTGATAGAAACTTTTTTGATTTTTTAAACACGTTTGTTGTCAATAATAGTATCAAAGTAGTATAAATAGTTTATAATTTATATCAAATTAATTCACGATTTTAAATACACGCTAAATAATTCAGATATAAATATTGTTATATATAAACGTTTCTAGGTTTTATTGACATTTATTCCCAGATGTCCAAATTTCGATATGATAGATATAATACAATATAGGTCAGATTCTGGGATTATGGTTAAAACCACATGGCTAAGGTTAAACAGACATTTCATAAGCGGAAAGTCAAATGTATTTGGCACCAGGATCTGTGCGACCGGTATTCTACGTTTGAAACGAACTAAATAATGATAATGAAAAAAAATAAGACACGAGTTGGGAAGTCAGATTCAGTTGTTATTACCTCTGACTAGGTACTTGATAAATTTAGCCAGCTGTTTTGACCAAACATTTTATTTCATTCAGTATATATAGGTCCTTGTCCAAATCTCAATCCAACATGCAAAGCAAAAAGCTAATTCAGTTAAAAACTTGATTATCCTATCTGAGAAGTGAGACCGGGTGCCTCGGACCTCCTCTGTAGCTACCTTCATTTATCTCGTGCGAAAAAAAATTAAAGAAGGAATGGGACACGGGACTATGGAATGTCAAATATATCCAGAAAAAGTTAAGATAGAGCGTCTTCATACTTATTTTAGATTTTAGTTTTGACAATGAGAAAGTAAAATGAATCAAATGATAAGGGGATAAAAATTTACTACTTAAAATGTATATTGTTTTGTTGTCAGATAAGAGTCCTCTCTAATGTCAGAGCTGTTCGACTAGTGGTAGAGCGGCCGTCTCGAGTGTCGGAAGGAAGTCGAGTGTTCGAACCAGTACGGGGTAATACGTATTATCCCGTTACTAGTATAATGTGACTGAGTAGTGGTATGTTTGTCTCCAGCATTTTGACTGCCTGAGCTAGCTTCTTAACCAAAAATGTTACAATTGCGCGCTAATACAAGAGGGGACCGTGTACAAGCTCGCTAGAGTTCCCACACTGAAGATAAATTGTTATAATCAAGAATAAAATAAAAAAGTTTTCATGTTATAAATTGTTTTTCCACTATTGAATAATACAAGTTAACAAGACACACACCATTTAAGCTGTCTTCACATAAGAAGAGAGACTGTCTCTCCTCACGCTTTAATTACAATATGAATCAGTTATTATTATTATTATTATTATTATTATTTATTATTATTATTACTTTGAAAACATCTTATTTTACTTAAAGCTGCATTACGTTTTCCTAAAGAAAAAAATGAAACGGTGCTTATCTAATTAATGATGTTCTTAATGAACAATATTACATTTGGTTCAACGATAAAAGCTCGAATGAATACAGAAACAACAATAATTTCCCAATATTTCTAATATTAGAACATGGTTACGTAATGAAAAAAACCGGCCCATTTTAACACAACTTTCAAAACGGTGAAATACGATCAATAAACCACAGAAATTCGTTGAATTTGTCATTTTTGACTCAGTAAGGGATACATAACACCATTTCAAATACATCTGGATATTAATGACGGACAATTAATGCAATTTGTCATGTTTCACCTTCGATTCATGGTTTTTTCCGTACATCCGTGTGCATGCTTTAAGCTCATAATAATCATCGTTAAACACTGACCAATCGGTCAGAGGATTCCGTTTATTTACAGCCAAAAGGACTGAAATTTTAGAAAATGAATCTCACGGATCGTGGCTGGAAGTTATCTTTTTTTAAAAATATATATTTTTTCAAAAAAAAAAAAAAAAAAAAAAAAAAAAAAAAAAAAAAAATCAGAAAATTGAAAAACTTAATGCAGCTTTATTTAAATTATAAAATGATTTATTGACCTGATACATTTTTCCGAATTTCAAAGATATTATTCTATTGTGTAAAATTAATTTAACACCATATTTGTTTTATTTTTAAATTATATTTAAGAGGGTGAAAAGGAAAAAAAAACCAGATTTTAACGTAACGTTACGTTAATTAATATTTTAAATGCTTTATGTAGTAAAATTTAAAAGAGATACAAGACTATTATGTTTACTTTGGTTTTCCTTTTTTGTTTGAACAGTCTGTTTTAAAAAGCAATACAATATAATCAGTGAGTCCGGTATGTATTGCCGTGTTCCTGGTTTCATCAGACCTACCCCGGTAAATATTCATAAAAGTGATAATCAGTGAGTCCAGTATGTATTGCCGTGTTCCTGGTTTTTTCAGACTTACCCCGGTAAATATTCATAAAAGTGATAATCAGCGAGTCCGGTATGTATTGCCGTGTTCCTGGTTTTGTCAGACCTACCCCGGTAAATATTTATAAAAGTGATAATCAGTGAGTCCGGTATGTATTGCCGTGTTCCTGGTTTTGTCAGAACTACCCCAGTAAATATTTATAAAAGTGATAATCAGTGAGTCCAGTATGTATTGCCGTGTTCCTGGTTTTGTCAGACCTACCCCGGTAAATATTTATAAAAGTGATAATCAGTGAGTCCAGTATGTATTGCCGTGTTCCTGGTTTTTTTTTCAGACCTACCCCGGTAAATATTTATAAAGGTGATAATCAGTGAGCCCAGTATGTATTGCCGTGTTCCTGGTTTTGTCAGACCTACCCCGGTAAATATTCATAAAAGTGATAATCAGTAAATCCAGTATGTATTGACGTGTTCCTGTTTTTTTTCAGACCTACCCCAGTAAATGTTCATAAAAGTGATAATCAGCGAGTCCGGTATGCATTGGCGTGTTCCTGGTTTTGTCAGACCTACCCCGGTAAATATTCATAAAAGTGATAATCAGTGAGTCTAGCATGTATTGACGTGTTCTGGTTTTTTTTAGACCTACCCCGGTTAATATTAATAAAAGTGATAATCAGTGAGTCCGGTATGTATTGACGTGTTCCTGGTTTTTTCAGACCTACCCCGGTAAATATTTATAAAAGTGATAATCAGTGAGTCCGGTATGTATTGACGTGTTCCTGGTTTTGTCAGACCTACCCCGGTAAATATTCATAAAAGTGATAATCAGTGAGTCCGGTATGTATTGCCGTGTTCCTGGTTTTTTCAGACCTACCCCGGTAAATATTTATAAAAGTGATAATCAGTAAGTCCAGTATGTATTGCCGTGTTCCTGGTTTTGTCAGACCTACCCCGGTAGATATTTATAAAAGTGATTATCAGTAAGCCCGGTATGTATTGCCGTGTTCCTGTTTTTTTCAGACCTACCCCGGTAAAATAATTATAAAAGTGATAATCAGTGAGCCCAGTTTTGCGTGTTACATGTTTCGTTTTCTTATTTTACTTTTTTCTGAATTTTACATTTGACAGTGCCAGCTAATAGTAAATTTGATTAATTAAGCTGAGAAGTTATACAGAATATGCCTTTTCGGTGGGACTTTGTAAAAAATTATGACAATGTATGTTAATCAGTATACCTTTCACATAGTGTTTCCATCCATCTATATCATCTACCTTATCTATATCAAGAGAGGTGACGTTAAACACTATTAGAATACAGCATACATTGGCTTGATATTGCTTTGAAGGAAAATGACTTGCATTTAGCGTGAGCATGACACAGCTCACAACAGTCCGTGATTGTTACACAACAACCTATATGATGTTCTAGTTTATTATTGCGAATAAACTTATTTGTTAGTCTCGTATCTTCTCCACAACCCCCGCCTTGATCCATCACGTACTCCTGTACAAAACATAATACAAAAAATAAAACAAACCTGTTCGTATTAAAAGCAATCATTGTTTATATGTACGGCGAATGTCTCAAAGACACAATATAAAAATTCCATTGCATTCATTGACAAAACAGACTTCATTAATCTTATTACTCAGAAACGCTTTTAACAAAAACTTTGTAGAATAAGTCATTTGTTGTTTGTCCTAAACGTGCAAATTTTATCAAAAAACAACTGTGCGTTTTACTGTCATGTGTAGAAATGTATACATAAAACAACACGCGAAGAAACACAAATGTTTGTTGCTAAGCATGCTTGAAGCGGATTTTATTTCCAGAATAAGCTGCAAAAATATTTAACTTCTCAAACAATTTACTATGTTTGAACATCAACCGAGTAAAAACACGCCAGAACTATATCCATGAAAGTGTACAAAACAAAAATTTGTAAACATGTCATTACACAAAGTTGTGGAATTCAATCATATCAAAATATTCAAATAAGTAATGAAAACTTATATCCAAAAACAAGCGAGGCAGTTCTCCAATCTGTTATTGTCTATTGATGACCCTATATGAGTACAAATCTAATTTATACACCTGGCTACACTAAAATTCAGGTTTGTTTAGGACAGAACGAACTCGAATTGCTTGATTTCCTTGCAAATCCATTGACAATACTGATCCATTATTTTTATTAGTTTCAGTTATTGATATAGTTTCATAATTGACCTTGCATTTGGAAATGCTTGTATCAACGCTAATTAATTAATTATAACTAGTTAATCAAATCGATCACATAGACATAGCAATAATATTGGCATGGCCTTGTTGATTTAGAAGTTTTGTAATTCAGTATAATGATTGAAAGTACACACGTTTTGTTGACAATAAAAATACATTTTTTCAATATTTCCTATTATTTATTTTCCGGGATATTGGGAATTCAATCTCCATTACCGATGCTAAGATACTCGTTTTAAACTTCGCAAAAAGACTTTGTAGAAATTTGGTTAAGACTGACATGACTAGCAAGAAATCAAACTTCAAAATTATTGATAATTATGAATACTGTCAGAAGGAAACCGTCGGTTTACCTATATAGTTATATTCATATATATTTTGTATATTTTTTAAATAAAATATGAGATAAATTTTCTTTACTAAATGTGCTTAGAAGACACATACTCAAAGAACTAGAATTACGTATTTATTGTAAAATGGCGCTGGGTAATCAATTTTAGCGCCAAAATCAATATTCTTCAACTTATGGGTGCATTCTTTTGTACTATTTTTTTAAATTTCGGATCTATAAGACTTTAACAAAATGATTTATAAAGAAAAACATATAGCAAGGTAGTACATTTTGCTAGGATTGTGTTGACATACTACATTTTCATTCTACATATTTACATAAAATAAATAAATAAATAAAAATCAGTTTTTCATAATACTTTTTTATAAATTTTGATGTAAGAGTTTTATGTTGTTTTTTCTTGTTCAAATTAGAAGTAGAAAACATTTTCGTAAGAATTTTGTTTTTCGATCTTTTTTAAACAAAAACAATGTTATTATTTTGTGATGAATTATTGTAAAAATACAAAGTTAAGAATTTTGACTAGGTAAATGAGAAATGGGGTGTATACTACTTTGTAAAGTCTGTGTGTTTGAACCTCCCCCCACCTCGTTTTCTTCATATTTTGTACTAAAGAACTACTTTTCTTTTTCAAAACATTTTAATGAGATCATCAAAGTATTAAAATTTATTTAATATTTTCATCGTATATTGGAAATGAATTTCAATTAAGATTTTAACAAGACTGTTGTAATATCAGAGATTATAGATTCTGTTATCATAGAAGTCAATCTAGAAATGGTAAAAAAAATACAATGGGCCAAACAACAATTTACCTGACATAGTTCTCACATTTGGGTTTTTCCGAAGTTGGAATCGAATCTTTGCGGCGAGAGGCTACAGAGTGGAGTGTAATAATGAAAATTATAACCCTACTCGGAATTTTCTTTCACTTACGTCTAGACGATCAGTTCTGGAATGGTTGAGGAAACCGGAGTACCTTCAGTAAACCATTTTCCTTCATCATGTGAACTGACCAAGTTTTTCCTACTTGGGTATGTCCTTAACGGTTAGAGACGCGATGTTCCGTTAACGCGATCATTAGACAACTTATTCATCGTGGCTTCGGCAATAAACGTTAAGAGACACGATGTATCGTAAAATTAACAAGGTGTATTATAAACTGATAACCAGACTTTAAAATACGTGTAACCTTATTGTAATTATTGAAAGTTTACACCAACTTCTCGTGTTCTGTTTTAAGTATAATTTACCTGTAAAACAACTGCACCAAAATGTCAATAAACTATAATGAGGAGGGATAATGTTCCATAATTACTAGGCTTATCAGCACGTGCAATCTGATCAAGTATTTTTTATTCCATTTGTTCTTCGTACACTGAACCAAAGATACTGTAATTTCTTGGATAAATTCATATGGAAAATAATTTTTAGCATTAATTTGTGGTCTTTATGTGCATATTGTGTTTCTTTATGGACATTTAAGTAGTTTATGTAGTTTTAAAAAAAAACGCCGTATAAAGAAATTATCATCTAAAAAGGAATAATACAAACTAACTTGGTGATGCACACCAGGTAGCTCAATGGTCATTCCGATTGTCGCCATGCTCAAGCCATTCGCATGATTCCCCAATCGGGACAAATCTTAACAAATTGTGATAAAGTTTGTCCGTGCGTTTAGCAAAGGTTAAATATACCCAAGTTTCCTTCCGCATCTGACTACGTCCATATAAGTTAAAGAATCTCGACTTGGAGGTAAAACGCCATTGCTCCTCCGAACTCCATCATTGAAGTCGAGATCAACTGTACTCTAGTTTATTACCACAACAAGTGGCAGGCCAAACATGGCTAAAAAATTACCCACCTAGAAACCTCTATTTATAGTAACAGCGACCATCTTAGATTAAGGTTCAAACCGAACTTTAATCTACTTAACCTAGGGAACTTCCACACCAAATTTGGTTTCATTTGGTCATGTGGTTTCAGAGAAGATGTTAAAAAAATTTGCTATATTCAGCTGCTAATTTGCATTTTGTGCAAGTAACATGCCAATTAAAAAGTTAAGTGAAAAGCCGTTTAATATATTTAATGGCCAAAGTTCTACATTCCATATACCAAATTTGAACCAAATTGATCGACAAATAAATATGTTATGGCAATTTTCCTGTTTTCTTCTATTTATAATAACAGAGGTCATCTTGGATTTAGGATCGGGCTGTAAATCGCATTTAATCTACATGTACTCTACCTAGGGACCATCCAAATTTGGTTTCATTTGGTCATGTGGTTTCGGAAAAGAAGATTGAAGTTTACGCATGCCCACCAGATGAGCTAACAAACATATCAAAAAATGAAAAATATTATGAACAAACATTTTTTAATTCTTATATAGTTTTATTGTTTGCTTTAATACTTAATATCACATTCAAACGCGTTCATTTATAACCAACGTAATAAATTAGTTTCATATTCATTGTCACAAATACGCTCATGGGTCTAATAACTAACAATCATTACTATTGATTCCGTTTATATTTACATAAATATTTAAATTAAAAGGATTCAAAATCAAAAGCAATAACCAGGGCTAATTAAGTTTCTTGCATCCAAAGTAGGATTTATATAGAAAAAAATATTAAAAAGGCTACTTCTATAACCAAATGAGGAACCCGGGCGATAGATTTGTCACAATCGTCGACTTGCTGTGGTAGATTTAAGTAAAGACCATGTTTTAATTCGCTTTCCGAAGTAACGTATTCATTAACTCAATACTTTTACAAGTCCGTTTCTATAACTTTCAAAAGCGTGCCGAATTAAAAATATTATAGATAACAAATCTTCCAAATTTTTAATTGTAAATAGTTTTGTGTCATTCGATGATTGATTTTGCTTAAAAGAACAAGACCTTTACATTGAAATGGACTTGTACAGGCCCCAGTTTCACAATCATTCACTCAGCTAAGTGTGCACTCAACTCAAATTCGGGAATATTTCAATGTCAATTTCTAAGACATTACAAAGTTAAAATTGAATATCTAATGTAATATTTAAATTGTTTAATGAAGGTTTGTTGAACAAAACGAAACATTCGCTAATAAAACTTAAAATTTTTAAAATATTGATGAGAGAAAAATGGTAATATTTGAGTTGAGTGTACACTCAACTGAGTGAATGATTGTGAAACTGGGGCCTGGTCTATGTCTACTACATGGAAACCAAACTGGTATGTGGAAAGACACAACAGAAAAAGAATGGGAATAATTATTGTATGAACCTTTATTATTCGGGTTTTGACCGTTTTGCATGATGCCGTAGATTGATTTAAAAATTCATTGATTTATCGTCTTTGCATGTTAAACAAAAAACCAATATGATATCGTGTATATTGTATGCCTACCATATCTTAGACTGAATTAACAAATATAAAACGATATAAAAAACTTGAACTCGCCTCATAGTCATAACACCAGAACAGAAAAAGATATTGAGATTAAATCATCCATGTATGTCAGACTAGAATCTTCATCAATTTTACCCAAAAATATGGCATGTTTTATTCCGAAACCAACTGCACGCATTTATTATACGATAACAGAAAACGGATAGATACAAAACGTATGTAAGGCAAATGAGGATTGATTCCTGATTTATAATTCTCAAGCCTGGCTGCACTTATTAACTTTACTGAATGTTAAAATTTCACATTAAAATGACTTTGAATAATTAATGTCTTGTAGATAGAAGTTTAATTCCGAACTTGTATGGTTTAACAGTTCGTTTTTCGTTTATTATATTATTGAGTGTCACATGTTTGTATTCCTCCCAATTCGATTGGACAAACAACTTTTCTTGTAAGACTTCATCTGTAGGATAAGGACTTAACTGAAAAGGTAAAAAAAATCATAAAATGTCAAGAATCCAGGTTAACACCTCAATGTACTTTAAAACAACAACAAAAGTAGCGTTTTTTCTCATTGAAAGCATTAGTTAAACTTTGTTTTTGATATTTAAAGAAGAACTAGAAGAATTAATGGGATTCTCGTTTGTCTGTCCTTATTTTGTCTGTTTGTTTTTTTAAAATTAACTTTTATCAGGACAAGTAAGAACATGTTTCAGTACATATTGTATCGATAATTCTGGATTATATACAATTCAAGTGTGTCACTAAGACTTAGTATTATTGATAAGTAAGTTTTTTATTTTTACAATATCTACCTCTCTCTCTCTCTCTCCCCTCTTTCTCTCTACATTATATATATATATATATATATATATATATATATATATATATATATATATATATATATAATAGGAGTCTGTTGTTCATAACAAAGTGTCAAGGGCCAAGCATAATTTAATTTAAATAGCCATAATTCTTTATAGGTATTGCAAATGCACTCTTATTCCTTGCTAGGGGTAATTTCAGGACTTTTTATAAGCCTGATTTTGTTATAACAGACTTTGTTATAACCGGAGTCTAAGGTATATGGCCATAAAATGACAAGTAATTCTGATCAATAAGTTATATCACTACAGTTTTTATAGTGATGTACTTACATCATTTCTAAGTCGTCGACGATGGTGTTCTGTAAGATGTGCCTCGAAAAGTTTCCGTTTTATCATGATACATTCTGCACCACCACTTACAACTAACAGTGATGGTTGAGGTTCATCGTTAAAAATTACAAACTGCAATCCCTTTAAGTACAAAAAAATACCATTAAAGTTTTATATATATATATATATATATATATATATATATATATATATATATATATATATATATATATATATATATATGAATTGAAATGAAAAAAAAAAACGAAATGAAATTAAGTAATTTCATGTATCTTTATACAACTCCTTTAAGTTTATTTAAGAAATAGCTTGTGTTCTTAACAAGTTTATTGAGTCATAACTGGAAAAATGGTGTCCATAAACAGTGTTTTGTTTCTTTTTTTAAAATTTGTTTAACAATAAAAAAATAAATTTTCTTCGCGTACGAACTATCAACAAACAATTGTAGCCAATAAAATGGGACATGACATAATATACACCCTGCACGTTTTGCGTTACTATGGTTGCGTAGTTTATTGGAGTATAACGTGAAAAACAATCGGGTGAGTTTACGTTAATAATTTTTTCTATTGAAGTATGATATAAATGAATTTAGAAATTAATTGATTTAAAATTATTTAGGATAACTGTTCATTGATCACGTTGTCAATTCTATCGATAAATGAGTTTTCCCCCTATTGAGTTTATTGTTATAACAGATTTATTGTGATTATCATCTGACGGTTTAACTGTCCTGTTTATAAATATCACCATGTATTTTGTCCCGCGTTTAGTTTTAGGACTTTACGGATAATGCCGGATAATGCCGACTCTCAACTAAGATTCAAGATAGGACAAAAGTCGCATAATTTCTGGGTTATCTTAATTTCTAATAACTGTATATAAAGAAATAAAAGAAAAATCAAAATTCGTTACTATCACAGCTGAAAATGAAACAATGTACAGGCTAAAATAACTGCAGGTTCATCATAAAAGTATTCCGGTAAGTATACTTACAAATATATCCCCTTTTTCTAATGTTTGAATCTTGACAAATTCTGGATATAAATCAGCTTCTGTTAAAGTCTTTTCCTATAATAAAATTTTACAAATAAGAATTACAACCAATTGTCTGTTTATATTTTTGTGACTCGCGTTTAATGAGATAATTGAAAAGATTTGTATCCATAGTGATAAAATTAAACTGGTCTTGTCAGTATTTATCCACTGGGGATTTTGTAATTTTTATCCAATATTCTATAAATAGTTTGCGACAAAAGAAATGCATTAATGTTATGAAATAAGAAAATGGGAAAGGCTATAGTTAAGCAATTTCGCAACACTGCATGAAAATTGAAGGTCACACGGTTATATTTAAAACATGGATTATAAAGTCTCCTAGAGGAACAGATATCCAAATAAAAATAGTATGTTTGACTTTGTAAGAATCTTACCATTTTACAAAACCAGTCGTTTTTAAGAAATAAACAATTCTATTTTAATATAAACAAAATAACATTATACCTAGAAACATGAAATTGGCATTAGCTGAAACAATTAAACACAAAGATGCCAGTTCATGACAAATTCATAATCCCAAAAAAAACAAATCACAACTTTGAAAAAATATATTTGCACACGTAAACTTTCATCAAGGAAGTGAAGCCGGGTGCTCTGGAATGGTAAGCACCTCCTGTCTAGCTAGCTACTCCGCCAGGTGCAAGGTCAATTTTGGGAATGAAAGGAACAAGGAACTATGGTTAGTCAAATATATCCAGTATAAATTTGGATACTGAAACTCCATGATTATCTACAATATTGTGATGACGGTCACAAAACTTTTAAGGACCCTGGTTAGCCTAGGCTTGCAATATCCTTGAGTCAACAATTTAATTGTAATCAGTTTGCTTGGTTGTAGAAAGTCCCCGTAGTGGGAACAAGCTCTACTATAACGTATTAACTTTGAAACATACACACCATGCGCAGGAGAAGCAGGGATATTACTGCAAAGAAACGGAAAGTTGACAATAGAACAATTGAGGTCATCACGTTTGACGTATAGCTTCAGATGTAACATTTTGTTGGTGTCATAATTGAGGTATAAGACCAAATATGAAACAGAACATGAAGAATACAAACAAAAGAAAACAAAACAGTAAACGATTACGAAGAAAAGAATTCAAACAAGCCGAGAAAAGACAAACAAGAGGAATAATAATTACCGAATCCCACGAGCACAGTAGTTAATTACAATAATGTATTCCACTCACCTGATCGTCAGTACTTTCCATGTCATCAAATATTGTACGTATTCCGACTTTCCTCTGGGGAGGTAATGACTCCTCCTGTATAACTGAAATCATCAAAGCAAATATAAGAACACTATTAAAATCTTCTAAAACCTGAAAAAATTTTGGCCTTAGTTTTACAATTATTTCTTAATTAAGCTTTTCCTAAACTTAAAACTGGAAAATTGTTATCTAAATATTTTTGTTAAATGTTAAGATATGTATGAATTTCGAGAGTCTTTTTGAAGATCAGTTTATTTGCATTTGGTTTTGTCAAAATTTTATTTGTAAAAAAAAAAAAAAAGATTGCCAAGTTGAAGTTAAGTGGAATATCTGTTAAGGAATGAAACTGGGGACATAACCAAAGCGGTGATTGTAAACTGAATAGTTGACTATTTCTGGAGTTGATAGCAAATGCTGTCCATCACAATTGTAACAAATTTATTCAAAATCAAGGAATTACATTCCCCTAGCTTTGCTAGCTAAGTATACATGTCGTAAATATGATAAATCATAATATCAGAGGACAAATAACTTTATAACGTGATATACGGAACCGGAAACGAAACCGGAATAATAAAATAAGACACGAGATAAACAAACATTGACAGTCAGACACATTTTAATAAAAGTATAAATAAGAATGCATATTTATAATCAAGAAAAAAAAAACAGGTTTCATTAGAAATATTGTCAAATGTTAAACAATAGGCCCATGGGCCTTAACGCTCACCTGAAGATATGTCCAATATTGTTTGCAAAGTGCAATAGGCAATATATTAAGTACTGAAACTTTACAAGTTTTCTCAAATTAAGAACTGTCACAAAACTTAATCAGAAATATATTTACTCACATTTCATTTTAAGTAGCTTATATAATATGCATGAAGTAACTGTAGTGCAATGAATAATTTCCAAATCATTAATCAATTTCAGTATAATTATGCAGCTTTGTCCTTGACCTTTGAACATATATGACCTCGAACCATATATGATTGTCATGTCAATACCGACAATATTCTAATATACATGCCTATGAATGAAATAAATAGCTTTCAAGATAATTAATAATTTTAGTATTTCTATGTTGATATGACCTTGACCTTTGAACATATAACCTTGAACCATATATCAAAATGACCATCATGTCAATACCTACAGTATTCTAATATACATGCCTATACAAAAGTTAATAGTTTTCAAGATAATTAGTAATTTAAGTCTTCTTCTGCAGCTGTGACCTTGACCTTTCAACATATGACCTTGAACCTTATATCAAAATGATCACTGTAGCAATACCTACGATATTCTAAAATACATGCCTATACAAAAAGTTAATAGTTTTCAAGATAATTAGCAATTCAGGTCTTCTATTGCAGCTGTGACCTTGACCTTTCAACATATGACCTTGAGCCATATATCAAAATGACTGTCATGTCAATACCTACAATATTTGAATATACATGCCTATACAAAAAGTTAATAGTTTTCAAGATAATTAGCAATTGAGGTCTTCTATTGCAGCTATGACCTTGACCTTTCAACATATGACCTTGATCCATATATCAAAATGATTGTCATGTCAATACCTACAATATTTAAATATACATGCCTATACAAAAAGTTAATAGTTTTCAAGATATAGTGACAAATATATAATTTTTAGCAATTTCCCCACTCAGTGCCTTACAATTTCCCCATTTTTAGCCCCATGGCTACCATTTGTGCAAATCTGAAAATAGATAACCTAAGGATGTTATAAACTAAATAACTGAGATATATCTCTTGTAGATTCAGAGGAGAAGATTTTTAAAGTTTTTCACTATTTCCTCCCTTATGGGGCCCCAAGGGGACATCCTTCATTTGTGCAAATCTGAAAGGGCTACAGGCATGATAGTTACCAAGTTTCATTAAATTTGGCCCAGTGGTTTTGGAGGAGAAGATTAAAATGCAAAAAGTTTACGCACGACGGACGACGCACGACGGACGAAGATGGATAGCAATAGCTCATCTGAGCTTTCAGCTCAGGTGAGCTAAAAATGAACGAATACTTAAATTATTATCATTATAAGTTTTTTATTATGTCAAAGTATATTGTATTTTTCATAGATTACCGGAAGTACTTTACCCACCGTTTTCACTTGTGTTTTCTTTATCCCCCTCCTTCAACACTGTAGGTGTTTCTATATGAAAATTCACTGATGAACCTGCAACTCTGTTGTCCTTTAAATATTTAGAAAGTAAGTTTTATACAATGTTTGATGTAATTTTGTAATCGGACAGGTACCGTCGCTTTTTTTTTAATCTCTGATGTTTATTAACGAGATCCCTCATGAACTTATAAAATAATTTAAGGAAATAATTGTAATTATAAAAAATAGGCGCAATCAAAAATATAATGCACAAGCAATGAAGTGGGTATAAAAACACTTGCTTAGGATCAAGTTAAAAAGAATTTGTAGTGTTGAATGTAGACTTTTATGAAAAATTTAGGCAGAAGTTTGGAGCCAACAAGAATTGAAAACAAGAAGATATATAACATCAATATATCATTTAATCAAAACATATGTTTTGATTTCAAATTAAATTAAATTAATTGACCTACATACTAACTTTTAACGTAGGTCTTGCCTTTTTCTCAGAAAAACCTGCTCTATTACCGGTTAGAAAGGCAGACTGACTATTTCGTTTATTTTCCCCATCTGTTGAAGTAAGCGGTCCTGTTGTCGTTAAAATTGGCAATGCTGTGTGGGGCCGTAAAATCATATCTAAACGTTTTAACAGTGGATATGAATGTAGACTAGAACTTCCGGAAATATGTGAATAATTGAATTCTTTATCACTAAAACTATCCGATAGTCCATGCACAGGTGTAGGTACGTGATTTTTATGGAAACGGTTGTACCGGATATAGTCAATATTTCGAGAAAGAAAAGCAATATATCCATCCTCGTGTGCGGATCGATAATGAAGTCCTGTTCTCGGATTTAAGTCTGGATCTACCTTTTTTAACTTTTTCAAAACTGTTAATGTTCCCTGAAAGAGATAATTGTTTCATGTTATTACAATAAAAAAATAAATGGTCTAAAAAGTACTTGGTGGTCTAAAAGTGTGTATTAGAAAAACATGTACAATTCAATACAAAGATTAAAATAACATATTCGTGTCGTGTTTACATACATTGACAACTTGAGTGAAATTCTGCATTCTGCAGGAAAACATTATTCTTGGGGGAAAGATAGGACATTTAACAGAACATTTTCCAGACTTTGATGTGTTAACTTTTGAAACCACCAATTGCAAGTTTTTGTATAAATTATTTAGAAATATAGACTTATATGCAACAACTAAATAGACAGGAAAATAGCTAACTGTTGCTGCTGCGAAATACTCAGTGAAAGTAAACATCTCTTGTACATGCAAACATAGCCATCCACACACACACACACACACACACACACACACACACACACACAATTATTACACACACTCTCACTAGGTAATCATTTCTGTTCTTTTCCAATAAACTCTTCTTCCTGTTCATCTCTATCTTTACAATTGCATCACAACACAAATCATTTATATAATCACTATCAATTATGTATATAGTATTTATTCTTTCTTTTTTATGTAAATATCTTATTCTCACTTTCATTTCTACCTACTCTCCCGTGAGGAGGAAATAAAGATTATATATATATATATATATATATATATATATATATATATATATATATATTATTAAATTCAGTACTTGGCTAACAATTCAGAGGTGTGGTCAAAGTAAATATGAAGACCATCAACGATTTTACTAATTTTACAACTAGTGAAGACTTTAAAAACGCACATCTAAAAAAATAAAAACAGCATTATTTAACCGAATAATAAATCGAATAAGGCGATTCAGTAGCTTTTTGTCATGTTTGGTTTATTTGGAGATGTTATTAAAGAAATTTCCAATAACAAAAAAAGTTACAAAGCTTATATAATTATAGTATAATAGGTAACGATACATGGTAAATGTTTGATAGTGTTTAGAATACGAAAAATATCTCCCAGAACTAAGAGAAAGAAAGACAACTCGAAAACTTATACGTGTTGAATGTAAACTAGATATGTTTCTTTGAATCAGATGTGTCGCCTGACACTGCATAGTACAGTCGGGTCCCGATTTCGAGGGATTCAGTTTTGAGAGGTACTCAATTTTGAGAGGTATTTTTCAGGTCCCAACAATATTTATTCTTAACTCTATATTAAAAAGGTCTCAATTTTTGGAGGTCCTATTTTGAGAAGTATTTGATTTTGCAAACAAATTTGCAGGTCCCAAAAGCCAATAATCAACTGATTTGGGACTCGATGGTGAGAGGTATTGTCTCACCTATTGTTGTAAGCAGCCATTGTATCAAATCACACCTTACAATTACTCAGGCATCCAAGTGTGTTAAGGTGTTTTTAATATAGAAGTGATTAATAAATGTCAAACTGAAGTTAACAATATAAAATGTATAAGTTCTGCTGTAATCACTTTGTCAGCAAAACACAAAACTGATATCATATGTCGTATTCCCTGCATACGGTTGTAATTTTGTTCTGGGACCCAGTCTACCTAGGAGATAACTGGATCAGGACAATTCACTGGTGTATCATTCTTATGAAGAAATGGCAACTGAAATGAGGAGTGTAAAGAGAAAGATGTACTCAATAGATGTCAGGTACAATGCCATCATGCTACTTTTCCTTAGGTCAATGAACTGAGTTGTTATCTCTGAATTTCTGTCCAGATGCCTGAAACTGCTAATGTCCCTGGAATAAAACTAGGACAAAACTTTTGAAAACAAATCCAAATGAAGGGCATTTTTTCCTTCAAATCCACAGCACTCATTGCTCACATTTCTTGTAAAAATCAATCAAAGGGAAATAATTCAAAAAGGAACAAGTTAGAGTTGTGGTTCTTGTGCACTGCACTTCGAGTCATTGCCAGAAACATGTACACCAAGTTTGGAGTCATTTGAACATACTACGCCAAAGTTATGCTCCGGACAAGAAATACTCTATAAAAATCAATCAAAGGGAAATAATTCAAAAACGGAAAAAGATAGAGTTGCGGTTCTTGTGCACTGCACTTAGAGTCATTGCCAGAAACATGCACACCAAGTTTGGAGTCATTTGAACGTACAACACTAATGTTATGCTCCGGACAAGGAAATCCGGACGCCGCAGACACCGCCGACGCCGCCGACGAAAGTAATCCCTATATGTCACCTAGTCAGGGACACAAAAACTTTGTCCGAATTACCTTTATTTGAGAGTAATTTATTTTTTTAAAAGTAATATAGAAATAAAAATGAAAAAAAAATGTTTACAGGTAGATAAAAGAACTTACCGACTTTACTATGTAAATCCAGTTCACGTTACCGTCCATTACTTTGTTTCTTCTAAAAAAAAGGAATAAAACTATATACGTTTTAATTGTTCATTAAAAGCAATATTATAGAGTGTTGTGGGGCCACTTTAATTATTTTCGGCTACACTACATGGAAACATAAATTCATTATCTTAACGTAACTGTTTTACAGTTTAATTGTTTAAAATCAATGTTATATCAATTTTGGAATTGTAATAAATAATGCGTTCAGAAAGTTGAGTTGAGTTAAGTAATGGTGTTTAACGTCACAGTCAAGAATATTTCACTTATATCGAGACGTCGCCAGCTATGGGCGAAAGTGCAGAACTTTTGCCTGTGCGTTGCGCTGATGACATTATACAGCAGGGTTCTTTATCGTGACAAGTACTCGTGTACTTTAAGTTCCCATCCGAAAGAACCGTAACTTTCATTTCGTAATGATGAGTACTTGGCGAAAGAAAAGGCATTGCCTGTTTCACGTCTTGAGTCAGACCGGGTCGGGGTTCGAACCCACGACCTCCCACTTACGGAGCGAGCAGTCTACCAACTGAGCTACCGCAGTGGTCCATTCAGGAAGATGTCTATGACATACATCTCTATAAATGTATCTGACCTTGTCCTCTTTTCTAGCTTCATTCTCGTGTTTTTCTTGTTCTTGTCAATATAAGCTAGCAGTAGAATTATGTACTTTTTTCCCCTTACATTATTATTTAACTTTATTGTAATTTTAAAAGATCTAAAATTCTTTTTAAGTTTAGATTGTAGTATAAAAATCGTTAGAAATTTCATTTTACCAAACAAGTACGTTTTCTGAACGATTTTAATATATATATATATATATATATATATATATATATATATATATATATATATATATATATATATATATATATATATATATATATACTTCATGTTACTATTTATATGTGTAAACTGTCATATTAGAACTCTGAATGATTCAAGCACTGTAAAGTAGATGTAGTATTTATATTTTACTTACTGAATATAGTTACATTTAAACGATTTAGGATTTTCTCTCAAGACACCCAAAGGCCATCCTTTTAGTGGCGACAAACTTCTGTACAATGAAAATGATAGTGTGTAATTGAAAAAAAACGCCAATGATAGGTGAGATCACACACACACACACACACACACACACACACACACACACACACACACACACTCTCTCTCTCTCTCTCTCTCTCTCTAAAAGAAGATTCTTTTACTGCTCATGTTACAATGTTACAAACTTTCTCAACTGTAGGAGTTGTCTTGCTTTAATCCGTTCAAAACTAACCTTAAAGTTGGAATTTTTGTCATAAAGATATCGAATGAAACATCTAAACAGACTAAATAGATCTAGAATAATCATCTACATTCAAAACAATTACATTTAATAAAAAATTCAATTTTTTAACGTGTTTATGATTCTGATTCGTATTTATCTTTCAGAAGTTTTATTTCAATAATATAATTTTGGGGTTCATTTTCAGCGACATGGTTTTTAAATTTATGAATTGATTGACGCCGTTACTTAAGTCACAACATGATCGCAGTTCAAAAGTAGAAAAAATTGTTGCTTTGCACCCGACTTGAACCACTGACTACGTAATATAACGATGATGTTTCAGTTTAGAATGATAAAAAATTAGAATTGTGCATACTATACCCAACCTAATGACTTTGGTCAAAGTCGGCATGTATTTGGTTCATAGAGTTGTATAAAACGAATGGCTATCATTATAAAATAGTAAATTATAATTAGAAAATTTAGAAAGAATATGTAAATCACACGTGGGTCAGTATATAACTATGATTACCTTAGTAAAGGATCTTTTTCTGGATCGAATATTCCCCCTCCCATGTAGATTTTAATATAGTCCTGTAAAGTTTAATTAAAAGTAAAAATAAATATTAAAAAAGTGGTAAAAAGCAGACCATAAGTTTAGCATTGCTAGTAGAAAGACTTTAAATAGATTAGACACATGTTAATGTGTAACAGTTTCAAAAGCCAAAAGAATCAAGCAAAAATACACCGCGATAAAAATAAAGTTATGACTTACACAGTATGGTATTCTACAGATATGGTCCACGAACAATGTCAAAAAATCCCAATCAACATTTTTTATAACAAATTTTGGTAGATCAACCCCGAATGGCATTTTATAATTGGATAATAAGATGAGCTTAGCCAACAATTCGGCATGTGTAACTTAAATAAAGAAGGACAACGTCAAATGTAATGAAGATTTCAACAGCAGTTTGGATAATAATCTAATAGAGGTTTATTAGAATTTTGGCACTTTTAATTTCATAAAGTGCTTATTATTACACCACAGGACCATTAACAAGATTAATGTTTAGTACAAGTATCGAAGAAAATTTAATTACTTCGAAAAAATGAAACATTTTACCAAAGTGTATGGGAGTGCTTAAGGGCGCAAATTTTCACTCCAATTTAACATTTCTGCAGTAAAGTGAAAAGCTTAATAGCTAATATTCAGCATGTATCCCTGGTATTCTGTTCTTTGAATTCATAACGTTAAATGTTTTTTTTTTTTAAATCCAAAAATGTATTTTTCAAAAATTTGTTTTATATTTCCAAAAGTCTTAAAACACGAGCTGAATCTTACAATGTCAAATATTTTGAAATACATCAAGTAGTGATAGTAGTTACAGTAGAATCGCTGTAATTTGACACGTGTTATATGATTTTATGTTGATAAAACAACCATTCCAGGTTTATAAACGTTAAGATATAATCATGACTGGAACCCAAAAATCAAACAGGAGAGAGTGAGGTATTTAATTTACACAACTATCTATAGCTATGGAACATTAGCTATTTCCAGAGCATTCTCTCTTTTGTAATGCCTTATACATGTCTACTTGAAGTTTACAACATTAAAATATAGTAGATCAATCTATGTAATAACTATCATATATATATATATATATATATATATATATATATATATATATATATATATATATATATATATATATATATATATCCTACCTCTGCTGATAACTTGAGTACTTCAGTATATTCCTCCGTGATAATACTGCCATTACGTGGAGTTCTGTTTACGATACCAAGCTCCTGGTAGAATATAAGATTTATTTCACCTTTTACATTTCACAGAGTTTGAAAAGTTATGCAGTACTTATTTATATTTTATATGTTTAAATTTTTATCAAATACAAATACATTCAATAGAATGTTTTCTGCTCAACAGCAAAATCACTAGAACGCATGCTGTTTAAGTATTACAACAAAAATAGCTAGAACGTTTGTTGTTCAAGAACAACAAAATCATTGGAACATTTTCCTCAGGTGTAAATAACTGTTGCTTGTTAAGAGCAATAGTAGCGACCATGTGCTCTAAAACGTTGAGAGAGAGAGAGAGAGAGAGAGAGAGAGAGAGAGAGAGAGAGAGAGGAGTCGAGTAATGGTGTTTTACGACCCAGTCAAGATTCTTTCACTTATTTCGAGGCGGTCAGTTCTGGGATGGTGGAGGAAATCGGAGTGCTTTAGAGGCCCCCATGTTCTAAAAAGTTTTGAGAGAGAGAGAGAGAGAGAGAGAGAGAGAGAGAGAGAGAGAGAGAGAGAGAGAGAGAGAGTATGTGTTACCCCGAAACTGTCTCCTCTTTTCAGATGATGCACAGTTTGTGCTGAAACATCACCTGGGCTACTTGTTGCTATGAGAACTGAAAAAAAAATTGTGGTTAAAACCAATGAACAGAAACTTTTTTATTTTGAAATTATATATCAACATTCTAGTTCGTCAAAGTTTTGTGTATATCATACTGCTTGTGCATTCATTGAAATATAACACATTTTATTTTCAGCAAAACATGGGTTTTTTCAATCATTACAATTGCTCAATAAAACCATTACATTTGGTAGTGTCTCTTTCATTACTAGTGACGGTTACTTTAGAAAAAGACCTTGAAAGACTGATGCCAAGTATCACTATGGGCGAAACATACTTAAGAACTCTCTCGCCAAATTACCAAAACTATATACATATATATCACTTGCATTTGTTTAACCGTTATACTGCGACGCACAAATAAAAGTGCGCGATTATCTTCACGAAAGTTAGAGGACACAAAAGTCTCTGAATTTACAACAGTTAAAACCCTTATATTTTTTCAAAAGTCTAAAGTGTTTTTGAAGTAATAACAAGGTCTAAGGTATGATTGTGGTCATTTTAAATCATTAAACATTAGTTGTATTTACCTTTTCCACATATAATGGTATAAAAACTCTCTGATCTTTGTCCTTGTTTGACAATAAATCTTTTGGACTGAAATCTGTTTAAAAAAGCAAGTTTGCTTTATATATAAGATGCTTTTACGTAAGTGTGCTACTTTTGAATTTTTATTTAACAAATATGCAATTCAAAAGTAAATTGCCATGTGCTATTTTTGAGTTGCATTAACTTACAAAAATTCAGTAGTAGCACATGACACAAGTATCATAAATAATCCTTAAAATGGAGAAAAAAAAAAAAAACTCAACAGAACAGTTCATTTGACAAGTATAATGATTGATTTGTCAAGGGATGTACAAGGATATCCGTGGTTAGATATTCCAACACTATAGTTTAGGTCTGTGACATGTTTACATGCTGTTTAATTCCTAAACGCCCTTTTTACAGTGTACAGATAATAAACCACGCCATCTTTTACTACTAAGGTTCATATCCAACTTAGGCAGACGATAGTTTTAAGAAAGTGGTTAGTTCACTTGTCGAAGGTCGGAGGTTTTCTCTTACGTTAACAACTCAGAAGGGACAACCTCGATATAAGAATGTCTGTAGGTTAAGTAAAAAAACTATTATTATTTATTTCTAGAAAAAATATCTGCAGAAAAGACCGGCTGTATCAAAAGATGTCACGTGATTTTTGAGTTTTTACATTGCAAAATAGTTAGCTAATGTGTTTATCAAGTTAATGAAAAGATTTAGAATAAAAGGACAAGTATTTGATTGCCATAGTATATGAAAAGATAAATAAATAAATAAGAAAAGTAAATTCTCTATAAAATATCCCTAAACAACTTTATAAATAAATAAACCTATCAAAGACAATTACCTTTCGAAATACCCGTATGTTGCAAGCATTTTTTGTAAGTCCTTTCGAAGCTCAGATATGGTTTCTACACTCTGTAATGCTATGGTAGCCTGTAACAAATAAATCTATAACATAAGAAATATATATTTTATTAATCATAATTACAGAATTTAAGTCAAATTATCTTGTCTGAGGCATAAAAAACATACATCTCCACTCCGCAAACCTCGAATTCGTCTGCAACCAGGAAGTTTGATAGTTGTCATAGTAACAAACTGATATATACATCACATTGCCAGCAAACCGTCTCTCGATACGGAAAACAAATTAGTTACATTCTTCTGATATTCATATTTAATCTTGTTTAAAATCAAAACCAAGAGTGAGGAATTTAATAGGCAAGACCGCTAATGAAGTTCACAAAAATGAAGAGAATTTTAAAAACGAAAGCTGCTTATTAAAGAGTCTTGTCAAAAATGAAAATTAAATAACACCGAAAAAAGATTCATTAATATTGAAACTCTTCTGTTAAGGAAATGTAAAGAAGGGTTTCAAAATTGAGAAATCGAAAGAGGGTTGTTTTAAACTACACATGTATTGTTTGTGTTAAAATTATATCAGTGACCTCTTTAAATTCAATTGTTGGTGTAGGTATGACCTAGATTTAAAAACAAATATGTATAAAAAACAAGGAAAGAAATATAAGAAAAAAAATTAATTAATCTACATTCATTTAGCAAAATCCAGTTAGACATTAATTAGTGTGAAAATTATGGCTGTTTCAAGTCTCCGTGGGCGCTTATTTGCTTTTGGATGTCCCGGCCACACCATCATCATTTATTTGACCGATATGATAAAAATGAAATAATCTTGACTTGTACGTCAAACGCCATTATTTTAAATCATTATCTCTGCCGCTGCTCCGCTCCTTAATCTCCTCCGCTCCACTATCTCTGTCGCTCCTCCACTCCTTTATCTCCTACGCTCCTTTATTTCTCCTTTATCTCCTCCGCTCTTTTATCTCTGTCGCTCCTTCGCTTCTTAATCTCCTCCGCTCCATTATCTCTGTCGCTCCTACATTCCTTTATCTCCTCCGCTCTATTATCTCTGTCGCTCCTCCACTCCTTTATCTCCTTCATCTCTGTCGCTTCTTTATCTCCTCCGCTCCTTTATCTCTGTCGCTCCTCCACTCCTTTATCTCCTCCGCTCCATTATCTCTGTCGCTCCTCCACTCCTTTATCTCTTCCGCTTTATTATCTCTGTCGCTCCTCCACTCCTTTATCTTCTCCGCTCTAATATCTCTGTCGCTCCTCCATTCCTTTATCTCCTCCGCTCTATTATCTCTGTCGCTCCTCCACTCCTTTATCTCCTTCATCTCTGTCGCTTCTTTATCTCCTCCGCTCCTTTATCTCTGTCGCTCCTCCACTCCTTTATCTCCTCCGCTCCATTATCTCTGTCGCTCCTCCACTCCTTTATCTCTTCCGCTTTATTATCTCTGTCGCTCCTCCGCTCCTTTATCTCCTTCGCTCCATTATCTCTGTCGCTCCTCCACTCCTTTATCTCCTCCGCTCTATTATCTCTGTCGCTCCTTCGCTCCTTTATCTCCTCCGCTCTATTATCTCTGTTGCTCCTCCGCTCTTTTATCTCTTCCGCTCCATTATCTCTTTCATGCCTTTGAAAAATAAATTAGAATGGTTTTTTCACTTAACGGACTACATTTTTACATACGTAATAAATTTCAGATTCTGTTCTTTTTTCTGTTGGTTTTGTAAGAATTCTTCTTCCTTCTAACGACATGCGTCTCTGAAAAATATATAAAGAAACCAATTATATAGTTTTTTCTACACACAGTGGAAAAGTATTATTATTTCAATAATTGCTGTACACATTTAAAGGGATTTTAAATGCATGTATGTAAATTTTACCAAAATGAAAAAAAAATGAATGGCCTTGTTATTCTGATTAATAAACACTAATTGTTTCACCTTTGAAAAAACAAGATAGCAATTGGCCTTTTTGCGAACTTTAGTTGCCAATCATTCCATAAAAACTTTACATTTCGAGAAACTACGCCGACTTTGTTTTCTGATTGAATCATGTTGTAGTATTTGATATGATATACAAACAGTCTTATCGGACTTATCCTTTATGTAAAATTTAAATTTTAAATTAATTTCATTGATATAAACTTTGATGATATGGGTACCTTAAAATAAAACACTGTTAATAAGAAATAAATTATGCATGTAGGCTACAAAAACTCAGCGATAAAACTGGCTTGTTCGTTTACGGTTTAATCTGTAACAATGTATTGAAAAATGCATAAAATGAATAAATAAAGAGTTTTAAATGAATGAATAAATAAATAAATAAATAAATAAATAAATAAATAAATAAATAAATAAATAAATAAAACGAGTAAATTCTCAATAAAATGTCCCTAAATAACTTTAAAACCTAGCTCATCGTTACAGTATATTTGGAGTTCCGAAGTGTATTTAGTGTAACTTAATGACGAAAAACGTTAGCTAAACAATTTGTGGCAATTAATCGTGAATTTACCATAAGTATAATAATGAGCCAAACTATCTTTCGGCTTTAAGATATATTGTTTACTGGTAATTATTATGGTAAGCATACCTGTCTGTCGGCCTTAAAGTAAGCCTCGTTTATCCTTTTGGACTTATATACATTGACCACTATAAAGGTAAGCATACCTGTCTGTCGGCTTTGAAGTAAGCCACGTTTATCCTTTTGACGTATACATTAACCCCTATTATGGTAAACATACCTGTCTGTCGGCCTTAAAGAAAGCCACGTTTATTCTTTTGAACATATACACTGACCCCTATTATAGTAAGCTTATCTGTCTTTCGGCCATAAAGTAAGCCACGTTTATCCTTTCGGACATATACATTGACCACTAATATGGTAACCATACCTGTCTGTCGGCCTTAAAGTAAGTCACGTTTATCCTTTTGGACATATACATTGACCACTATTATGGTAAGCTTATCTGTCTTTCGGCCATAAAGTAAGCCACGTTTATCCTTTCAGACATATACATTGACCACTATTATGGTAAGCTTACCTGTCTGTCGGCCTTGAAGTAAGGCACGTTTATCCTTTTAGACATATACATTGACCACTAATATGGTAAGCTTACCTGTCTGTCGGCTTTACAGCAAGTCACGTTTATCCTTTTGGACATATACATTGACCCCTATTATGGTAAGCTTACCTGTCTGTCGGCTTTACAGCAAGTCACGTTTATCATTTTGGACATATACATTGACCCCTATTATGGTAAGCTTACCTGTCTGTCGGCTTTACAGCAAGTCACGTTTATCCTTTTAGACATATACATTGACCCCTATTATGGTAAGCTTACCTGTCTGTCGGCTTTACAGCAAGTCACGTTTATCCTTTTGGACATATACATTGACCCCTATTATGGTAAGCTTACCTGTCTGTCGGCTTTACAGCAAGTCACGTTTATCCTTTTGGACATATACATTGACCACTATTATGGTAAGCATTCCTGTCTGTCGGCTTTAAAGTAAGTCACGTTTATCCTTTTGGACATATACATTGACCCCTATTATGGTAACCATACCTGTCTGTCGGCCTTAAAGTAAGGCACGTTTATCCTTTTGGACATATACATTGACCCCTTTAATGGTAAGCTTACCTGTCTGTCGGCCTTGAAGTAAGGCACGTTTATTCTTTAGTGGTATACATTGACCCCTATTATGGTAAACATACCTGTCTGTCGGCTTTGAAGTAAGCCACGTTTATCCTTTTGACGTATACATTAACCCCTATTATGGTAAACATACCTGTCTGTCGGCCTTGAAGTAAGGCACGTTTATCCTTTTGGACATATACATTGACCCCTATTATGGTAAACATACCTGTCTGTCGGCTTTGAAGTAAGCCACGTTTATCCTTTTGACGTATACATTAACCCCTATTATGGTAAACATACCTGTCTGTCGGCCTTAAAGTAAGCCACGTTTATCCTTTTGGACATATACATAGATTCGTCTACTGGTTCAGCATCCCTGTCTATGTCTTTTAATTGCCTTTTATATAACACATCTTCTAAACTAAAATACAATAATAGAAAAAAATAAATAATGTTTACAGTAACCAACACAAACAAACAAACATGGGACATGAAAATATAAACACGACAGTATAGAGACCACAAGGATTATAATTAACACTACTTAGATTACTGTGGATGGTCACTGATATAATAACAAGATTATGTAGAATTTTCAAGTTATGCTGATGGACCAAAACTTTTCTTTTTTAACATTCATTATTTTTTAAGCAAGCAGCAAATAGTATGAAAATCCCGACATACATGTATATCTATTATCGGTAGTACTTTAATTTCTTTAACAACAAATTTCATCACTTCAACATTTTAATTTAGCAAAACCATTTAGATTTTTACTTAAATATATAGGCACTTATTGGTAGAATTTCATTCTCAAGCATATAATTATTAGTATAACTTTAACAATATAACAATATTTCCTTTGTGTCCCGGTTTTTTATGTTGCTAAACTAAAGATACAAAAAACTTTCTCTTTTTCAAACCTGTTTCCATAGAGGTTTAAAAATATTAAAAACAAATTTTATTTTTTAATCAACCAAAATAAACCATGTTTGGGTTTAATTAAACGTTACTAATATAAACGGCAATGATTGATTTTAAAATCTATCAGTTCATTTAAAAATTGTTTTAAATTGTAATGAAATCCATTTTGAGAAAACTTTTTAAATGATAAAATAGTTATGTCTGAATAAGGAAAAAAGTAAAATCACATAATTACATGATTATTTATGGAAAAAGACAAAAGGGACATATTATTCCAAATTTGCAAATAGTTTTTGACTATTTTGGAAGATTTGTATATATTTAATGATATGTTACTTACTTTGATTCTATCGTTCGTTTTTCTAAATTTATGAAGTAACAAACAATCTTAGCCCACATTCGGAATTTAAATGCCATCTTCTACAATAAAGTATAATAAAAAATACTCATAACTGAATTACTTAATAAAAAAGAAATTAGTTATAGTCAATTAAACAAGGAATAAATATAAAATTTAAAAATTAAATATAATTACAAATTGCTTTTTAACAGGTAAGTTACCCAAAAAAGGTTGCAAACTTGTCAATTGGAAAAATTGAAAGTGTGTAATAAGGACTTACAAATGTAAGTTATGCTATAGTATGATGTATATTAAAATTTGTCACATGATTGAAAAGCCTACCTACTTTTCTTGTCAAAAAATTGTAAACAAAACGATCACTATATATATGTTATATTGCAATTGAATACTGATTTAATTTCAGTTAAAAATTCCTTTTGTAAAGACTTCAACAAAAACTTTTAATACTGTATAAAGTAAATAATCAGTAGATTGTGAAAAATAGGTCATTGTGACCTTCTTTGTATTGCATCAAATAGAACATCTAAAGATGTACCTATAAACCATGTTTCTTGTAATTTATCATAAAACATCCATTCTACATTTCAAAATCAGCAGAACATAATACTTATATCATTACCTGCCCCGTTATTTCACCAAACCTCTAAAGCACAACTACCAATTTAAAATAACCTATATACGAAGTTTTATTTGATTTTATCAAACAGTTTTAAAGCTTAATTGTTTACAAAACTGTTGCGGAATAAATTTAAAGAAATGTCTAAAATATTCTAACCGAATGCTTGACAGGACTTTGTAAAAAACAGTGATCTAAAACATTATTATTGGGGTTTTTATGTCCTCTACGGAGACGGTAGGTTCTACCCCCTTCACTGCGCTGTTTAAAACATTCAAACTATGTTCCTTAATTATATGTAGACACTAAGTGAAAAAAGAAAATGTAATACTAAAGTATTTATTGATCAAATATATGCATGATGAAGCAGTTGTTAGTTTAGTGCACTTTCCATGTCTAGTAATTTCAGTGTTTTTTTTTTTTATATATATATATTTGTCTTTTGTTTAATTTGCTTTGTATTGTTTTGTACACTTGTTTCAAACATTTAGTTTTTACTGTGAAACAATCTTGGTGGCGCTAGCTGTTAAATTGTTAGCTGTTTTGTAGATTCAGATATGTTTTGTTTCATTTGTGCTTATTTCATTTTATTGTATTCTTAGTTTCTTTCCGTATAGGTTTCAATTACAATTTTCTTTTGAACATCAAAAAGGAATTTTGAAATTTGCGAAAAGATAAAAATTATTTGATATATACTACAAGAGCCTAATAGAACGCGCCATAACAAACGCAAAAAATACATACATTTTCGTCCAAATATTGTTATAAACATTTGGCACATATATAATATTACATTATAAGTACGATTAAAGGTATGCATTTGTATGTACAGGTGCACACTTACTAATTCAATAAAATTAGGGCATACCAATTAATTTGTTACCAATAAAGAGAAAAATAACATCATTTAAATTACATATTCATTTATTTGAAAGTGAGGTTGTTCTTGACAAGATATAATCTTATATAAGGAATGGGAAATGCATTTAGGATCAATACAATGCATTAATATTGCAAAGCATTGTGGAGGTACTAAAGGAATGTCTTCCATTAATTCCATTCTACCCGCTGAGCTACATTAGGATACATAATATCATGTGGAGGGGTGTGTGACAACTTAAGTCCCTTAGATCTTTATTATCAAGTATTACTTTAAGAGAGATACTTCTGGTAAATAAACCTTGTCAATCAATATTAAGGTCGATATTTTATGAAGGACACCAAGTGATATAGAATTAATGTCTTAGTTTCATTAAACTCTCACTGCAGATTTAATCATTTGTAAAAAATAATTTAATAATAATAATAATAATAATAATAATAATAATAATAAATAAATAAATAAATAAATAAATGGTTAAGTAAAACAATTATAAAAAAGCTCATTACTTGACTCCTTTTGAAGAAAACATTGAAACTAAATACTTTTCATTTTAACATTTTCAAATAGTGAACATGAAGTAATTTGGATTAAATTATCTTCAAAAAAAAAAAAAAAAAAAAAAAAAAAAAAAAGATATTTGAATTTGACCTCATTTTGAAGGGCATTTCAAGAAAACTTCAAAACTATTTTGTTTATGTGAAAGTAATCAAGAAATACTATATTGAAGTATTTTACAATTTTGTACTTTAAATTTAGTATTTGTTTGTATGAATTATTACGAGATAAAAATTAACTAGTCTTAAGACCATAGAATAGCACAATATCACATCAGAAATTGGCTAATTCTATCAGTTTTTGAAAAGTTTTTTTTTCAAATTTGTTTTGACTATACGGCCAAGTAATCTTGCCTTTGATGCAGTGGCCTATCGAAATTTGGTAACCTAGTAACTGTAATTTACGAAAACTGGTTTAAGTAGGTGTATGACAATACTATCATACTGACAATTACTGGTGTATTGCGGTAAATTCAGTATAACTTATGGACCAATAAAAAGGATGTTGAAAAACATTATTTAATTTTTACACTACCTCATTTTTCTCGTCATGGATACTATCTCGTAATATCTGTATAAAACCTTTGGACTTTCCCCCTAAGAAACTGCATTTCTATCCTCTTTTTAAGGAGCCGTCCCTGTAGGGAAACCTGATTTCCATGTACCGTTCCTCTACGAGCTCGTAGTGCGCTTGTAGCATCCATTACGTCATTAGTGGTAAGTCTTAAGGCTCCCGATGTCTTTGAAGCATAAAGAGCTAAAGTTCCAAACTTCCTGAACTTGCTTGCAGAACTTGTTGGTGATATTTGGTTATTTATAATGGGTTCGGATACGTTCCGTCGAATATTTCCAGCCTCTTCGGAAACATCACCGTATGATTTTCTTTTGTTTTTCCGTTGTTCACCACCCAACTCATTCCTGTTATCTGTTAAAATTAAATTTTCAGTCATTAGTTTTCGAAATAAACTCAGTCGTCTATTTTTGTCCATCCCTGTCATTGTAAGAGAATCTTTACGGTTCTTGTTTTCTGTCATAGTTTTGTCAAAACCTGACACAGTTAAAGAACCTTTACGATTTTTCACTTCCGTCATGATTTCGGTTAATTCCAGGTAGATTATCGGTACTTTGGTTAAATCTGTGATGAATTAAGGTAATTTACAGGTAAGTTCAGGTAGCTGTACGTTATTAAAAGGTAATCAACCCATATTTTTTTGACTAATATTATCTCTAATACTGGACATTAAATGCTGAAATCACGTTTTAATAAGTTTGATCTAAGTTAAAACATCGGTAAAAATTAACGACATTCACTATTGCAACAAATATGATTTTTCCGATATCCTTAACCAATGTTAATCGTCATTGGATCCACTATACTTCACATAACTATAAATATCCACAACTAAAGTTAATTATAATACATCCACAAAGTTAATTATAATACATCCACAATTCATGATTCATCTTTATGAATAAATAGTAAAGGTACATTTTAAAAAAATTTATATAAAACTGCAATTTACTAAATAGTAGTTCTTTTCCTCAGGGGAGAAATTTCGTGTAATGGTACTTAATGACAAAACTTAATTGAACTGTTGGCTTTGTCATGACAATTACACGTAGTCCCAATCAACATGACAAGTAATTAAATCTATCCACTTAAAATCTGAATGTTAAAATCAACACAGAGTGTGTAGACGTACATACATAATGTGTATATATATGTAGATATTTGCACGTTCAAGAAACACAGTTGGTTGATTTATGAACAATTTTCAAGTATCTTCTACAATTTAAAGTTTAAACAACACAAGGGGGGAACGTTAGGTGTGCTCACTCCAAACTTTATTATTAAGATAAAAATTATATATACCATTCTTATAAGTTTTTATGTAAACATTTTTACATGTTGTGGTAAATCTTAACGGGTAGATTGTAGATTATTACTTGATCTTTATATTATATCATATCACAAAAACTATGAAATGTGTATTTCCTTAAAGCTATGAAGAATGTTGTATCAAGTCTAGGAATTATAAATTGACAATTCTTATCAATCAAAACATTTATTTGATTCGTTAAACCGTCAAACCAAAATTACTAAACAGAATGGCGGTAAATGTCTCGTGGCCAAATTTGATCGAATAAAAACAATAAAAGTGATTGAACGTTCAATTGAAATTTTCGGATTATTCGCAGAAGTTAAAATCACAGATGGAATTATTTAAGTTATATAAAGAAGTTCATTATTGGTGTCGTTATATATATATATATATATATATATATATATATGCCATATTTCATTTTACTTTAGCTTAATTAAGAAGTAATATATTTATCATATAAATGCAGGAGTTTTTGGCTATTTGTTTGTTAATAAGACTTTTTTCAATGTCTAAATTTATTGACAAATGGTAATGCAATTAGCGGATTGGTAACGGTGGGCTCAAAATTAAAACCAAACCACTGGACATTTTACCTGTGCCCATTCAAAGTCAGGATTTGGTAATTATATCTTTTCATTGTCTGGTTGTGTTAGACGTTGGTAATTAATTTCCCCCACTTCCTACTTTTATTATATAGGTAAAGGGTAATCGGCTTGATATAGAACACTTCTTACAGGTCTTTATCTAAGAGCAAAGGCTCTTTGATTCGATGTAGAAGGAGAGTACACGGTATTTGCAATAAAAAAAAAATAAATAAAAAAAAAAATAAAAATAAAAAAAAAAAAACAAAAAACTAGGAACTGGCAATGTTTAAGATAACCACGATTTCTAAAATCACACGTACAGGTAAGTGATAAAAAAGCTAAACTAGGCTACAAAAAGAAAAAAGAAATTTAAAAGAAACGTATAAGGACTGTGAGACTGATTATAAAGTCCTGACTTTGGACTTGCATTGTCACGTAGTTTGGCTAAAGTATTTCACCACTAACAATAAAATCCTGACTTTGGACGGCACTGTTAGTAGTTTAGCTTAAGAGTTTCGCCACTAATAAGAAAATTCTGAACCATCCAACTCACATTCAAACTGTTTATCAGTTAAACAAAATCTTTTAATTGACAAAATTTAAAAAAGTTCAAATTTATAATATTACTTTAAGTAGTGTCCTTTACCACTTTTGAACGCATACAAAAGTGGTACATGACAATATTATCAATGTTATACCGGATTTAAATAGACCAAAAATGGATTTTATATTACAATTATAAATTGATCAAAATTTGTTCATTTGGTGGACAGAATTAGAACCTTTTAGAAAACACAATGTATGTGTTATTATAGTATTATAAAATTTTGTGTCGAATTAAAACGACAAAATGACCGTTAACAATTCAGTGTATATCTTTATAAGTAACCATTCTTCCTTAAATCACCCCCACATTAACTCAAAAACATGAGGTCAGGTGGATTATCTGTTCAATATTGGATATAATCAAGTTTTTGTCGCTTAAAGAAATCTAAACACGTTCTTTTTATCTGATTTTAAAGAGTTTATTTTCTTTTGAATTTGAAAATGTCGGAATAATTTGTTCTTAATGTTTTAAAAACTTAAAAATCCCTTAGATAAATATTTGTATCTATTGTTAATTTAGCTGACAAGTACGTAATAAACAAACACATGTCCTCGTTTTGGCATTAACGAGTTAATTCACACTACATATTTAAACATTGTCTGTAATTGCTATCACTTGCTCTTACTACTTTAAAATTTATATTTTTAGAGAAATTTTATCCTATAAATTTATGTTTCACTGTGGTCGGAAGACAAACTATAGGGAAGTCTATAAATTCCACTTGTATTAGAAATAAGTAATGCACTTAGTTGTCGTTAATGTATAGGCCTACTGCATGAATGTACATTACTAATGCTACCAAAACATTTATCAATATACAAGTTGAAGAAATTGGTATTGCATTAATACTGTTATGAAATTAGTGGACTAGAGTGTTTGTATATTTCAAGTACTATGTACTTCTGTAAAATCACCACTCATTTAAAATTTATGTAGCTTTCAAATTCGTTAAAATTACTGCATACATGTTATTTCAATGTTTGATATGCATGTACACTGAATTGAGTTGCCAGTCGCTATATTGAGCTGATCGTTAAAACAGGTGCGACTTTAATGTCGTTTTCAATTATACTATTTATATCTACAAGAATACCCGTATGTTATAAATATTAGAAATATTTCAATGTCATAAATCATAGAAGAGCTTCACTTATTGATTCAATTTAATATTCTAAATTACTTAACTGGTGTTAAAAATATTGAAAGGATCTGATTGTCTGTGTGTTATCTAGGGGCACTGTGCGGGGCAGACGGGGACGTGGAGGCAGATTGAAGACATTACTTATATCGTACGTTGATAAATATAAAGTAGATTTGTTAGGACTATAAGTTTTGATAAGACATGCCCTACACTAGAGGATAATAATCCTGAAATTGAGTATAATGGGACAAACCAACAGCATGTTTTCTTATTTTAGACGCTTTATGTTTCAGGTCTTGACGTAAGAGGGGTTATACAATCAAACACAGAGCTTGTTTTCTCATTTTAGACGCTTTATGTTTCAGGTCTTGACGTAAGAGGGGTTAGACAATCAAACACAGAGCTTGTTTTCTCATTTTAGACTCTTTATGTTTCAGGCATTGACGTAAGAGGGGTAAGACAATCAAACACAGAGCTTGTTTTCTCATTTTAGACGCTTTATGTTTCAGGTCTTGACGTAAGAGGGGTTAGACAATCAAACACAGAGCTTGTTTTCTCATTTTAGACGCTTTATGTTTCAGGTCTTGACGTAAGAGGGGTAAGACAATCAAACACAGAGCTTGTTTTCTCATTTTAGACGCTTTATGTTTCAAGTCTTGACGTAAGAAGGGTTAGACAATCAAACACAGAGCTTGTTTTCTCATTTTAGACGCTTTATGTTTCAGGCATTGACCTAAGAGGGGTAAGACAATCAAACACAGAGCTTGTTTTCTCATTTTAGACGCTTTATGTTTCAGGTCTTGACGTAAGAGGGGATAGACAATCAAACACAGAGCTTGTTTTCTCATTTTAGACGCTTTATGTTTCAGGCATTGACGTAAGAGGGGTTAGACAATCAAACACAGAGCTTGTTCTCTCATTTTAGACGCTTTATGTTTCAGGTCTTGACGTAAGAGGGGTTAGACAATCAAACACAGAGCTTGTTTTCTCATTTTAGACGCTTTATGTTTCAGGCATTGACGTAAGAGGGGTTAGACAATCAAACACAGAGCTTGTTTTCTCATTTTAGACGCTTTATGTTTCAGGTCTTGACGTAAGAGGGGTTAGACAATCAAACACAGAGCTTTTTTTCTCATTTTAGACGCTTTATGTTTCAGGTCTTGACGTAAGAGGGGTTAGACAATCAAACACAGAGCTTGTTTTCTTATTTTAGACGCTTTATGTTTCAGGTCTTGACGTAAGAGGGGTAAGACAATCAAACACAGAGCTTGTTTTCTCATTTTAGACGCTTTATGTTTCAGGTCTTGACGTAAGAGGGGTTAGACAATCAAACACAGAGCTTGTTTTCTTAGTTTAGACGCTTTGTGTTTCAGGCATTGACGTAAGAGGGGTTAGACAATCAAACACAGAGCTTGTTTTCTCATTTTAGACGCTTTATGTTTCAGGTCTTGACGTAAGAATGGTTAGACAATCAAACACAGAGCTTGTTTTCTCATTTTAGACGCTTTATGTTTCAGGCATTGACGTAAGAGGGGTTAGACAATCAAACACAGAGCTTGTTTTCTCATTTTAGACGCTTTATGTTTCAGGCATTGACGTAAGAGGGGTAAGACAATCAAACACAGAGCTTGTTTTCTCATTTTAGACGCTTTATGTTTCAGGTCTTGACGTAAGAGGGGATAGACAATCAAACACAGAGCTTGTTTTCTCATTTTAGACGCTTTGTGTTTCAGGCATTGACGTAAGAGGGGTTAGACAATCAAACACAGAGCTTGTTATCTCATTTTAGACGCTTTATGTTTCAGGTCTTGACGTAAGAGGGGTTAGACAATCAAACACAGAGCTTGTTTTCTCATTTTAGACGCTTTATGTTTCAGGCATTGACGTAAGAGGGGTTAGACAATCAAACACAGAGCTTGTTTTCTCATTTTAGACGCTTTATGTTTCAGGCATTGACGTAAGAGGGGTAAGACAATCAAACACAGAGCTTGTTTTCTCATTTTAGACGCTTTATGTTTCAGGCATTGACGTAAGAGGGGTTAGACAATCAAACACAGAGCTTGTTTTCTCATTTTAGACGCTTTCTGTTTCAGGTCTTGACGTAAGAAGGGTAAGACAATCAAACACAGAGCTTGTTTTCTTATTTTAGACGCTTTATGTTTCAGGTCTTGACGTAAGAGGGGTTAGACAATCAAACACAGAGCTTGTTTTCTCATTTTAGACGCTTTATGTTTCAGGTCTTGACGTAAGAGGGGTAAGACAATCAAACACAGAGCTTGTTTTCTCATTTTAGACGCTTTATGTTTCAGGTCTTGACGTAAGAGGGGTTAGGCAATCAAACACAGAGCTTGTTTTCTCATTTTAGACGCTTTATGTTTCAGGTCTTGACGTAAGAGGGGTAAGACAATCAAACACAGAGCTTGTTTTCTCATTTTAGACGCTTTATGTTTCAGGTCTTGACGTAAGAGGGGTTAGACAATCAAACACAGAGCTTGTTTTCTTAGTTTAGACGCTTTATGTTTCAGGCATTGACGTAAGAGGGGTTAGACAATCAAACACAGAGCTTGTTTTCTCATTTTAGACGCTTTGTGTTTCAGGTCTTGACGTAAGAGGGGTTAGACAATCAAACACAGAGCTTGTTTTCTCATTTTAGACGCTTTATGTTTCAGGTCTTGACGTAAGAGGGGTTAGACAATCAAACACAGAGCTTGTTTTCTCATTTTAGACGCTTTATGTTTCAGGTCTTGACGTAAGAGGGGTAAGACAATCAAACACAGAGCTTGTTTTCTCATTTTAGACGCTTTATGTTTCAGGTCTTGACGTAAGAGGGGTTAGACAATCAAACACAGAGCTTGTTTTCTTAGTTTAGACGCTTTATGTTTCTGGCATTGACGTAAGAGGGGTTAGACAATCAAACACAGAGCTTGTTTTCTCATTTTAGACGCTTTGTGTTTCAGGCATTGACGTAAGAGGGGTTAGACAATCAAACACAGAGCTTGTTTTCTCATTTTAGACGCTTTATGTTTCAGGTCTTGACGTAAGAGGGGTTAGACAATCAAACACAGAGCTTGTTTTCTCATTTTAGACGCTTTATGTTTCAGGTCTTGACGTAAGAGGGGTTAGACAATCAAACACAGAGCTTGTTTTCTCATTTTAGACGCTTTATGTTTCAGGCATTGACGTAAGAGGGGTTAGACAATCAAACACAGAGCTTGTTTCTCATTTTAGACGCTTTATGTTTCAGGCATTGACGTAAGAGGGGTAAGACAATCAAACACAGAGCTTGTTTTCTCATTTTAGACGCTTTATGTTTCAGGCATTGACGTAAGAGGGGTTAGACAATCAAACACAGAGCTTGTTTTCTCATTTTAGACGCTTTATGTTTCAGGTCTTGACGTAAGAGGGGTAAGACAATCAAACACAGAGCTTGCTTTCTTATTTTAGACGCTTTATGTTTCAGGTCTTGACGTAAGAGGGGTTAGACAATCAAACACAGAGCTTGTTTTCTCATTTTAGACGCTTTATGTTTCAGGTCTTGACGTAAGAGGGGTAAGACAATCAAACACAGAGCTTGTTTTCTCATTTTAGACGCTTTATGTTTCAGGTCTTGACGTAAGAGGGGTAAGACAATCAAACACAGAGCTTGTTTTCTCATTTTAGACGCTTTATGTTTCAGGTCTTGACGTAAGAGGGGTTAGGCAATCAAACACAGAGCTTGTTTTCTCATTTTAGACGCTTTATGTTTCAGGTCTTGACGTAAGAGGGGTTAGACAATCAAACACAGAGCTTGTTTTCTTATTTTAGACGCTTCATGTTTCAGGTCTTGACGTAAGAGGGGTTAGACAATTAAACACAGAGGACACAAATTTATCTTGTTTTCTCATTTTAGACGCTTTATGTTTCAGGTCTTGACGTAAGAGGGGTTAGACAATCAAACACAGAGCTTGTTTTCTCATTTTAGACGCTTTATGTTTCAGGTCTTGACGTAAGAGGGGATAGACAATCAAACACAGAGCTTGTTTTCTCATTTTAGACGCTTTATGTTTCAGGCATTGACGTAAGAGGGGTTAGACAATCAAACACAGAGCTTGTTTTCTCATTTTAGACGCTTTATGTTTCAGGCAATGACGTAAGAGGGGTTAGACAATCAAACACAGAGCTTGTTTTCTCATTTTAGACGCTTTATGTTTCAGGTCTTGACGTAAGAGGGGTTAGACAATCAAACACAGAGCTTTTTTTCTCATTTTGGACGCTTTATGTTTCAGGTCTTGACGTAAGAGGGGTTAGACAATCAAACACAGAGCTTGTTTTCTTATTTTAGACGCTTTATGTTTCAGGTCTTGACGTAAGAGGGGTAAGACAATCAAACACAGAGCTTGTTTTCTCATTTTAGACGCTTTATGTTTCAGGTCTTGACGTAAGAGGGGTTAGACAATCAAACACAGAGCTTGTTTTCTTAGTTTAGACGCTTTATGTTTCAGGCATTGACGTAAGAGGGGTTAGACAATCAAACACAGAGCTTGTTTTCTCATTTTAGACGCTTTGTGTTTCAGGCATTGACGTAAGAGGGGTTAGACAATCAAACACAGAGCTTGTTTTCTCATTTTAGACGCTTTATGTTTCAGGTCTTGACGTAAGAGGGGTTAGACAATCAAACACAGAGCTTGTTTTCTCATTTTAGACGCTTTATGTTTCAGGCATTGACGTAAGAGGGGTTAGACAATCAAACACAGAGCTTGTTTTCTCATTTTAGACGCTTTATGTTTCAGGCATTGACGTAAGAGGGGTAAGACAATCAAACACAGAGCTTGTTTTCTCATTTTAGACGCTTTATGTTTCAGGCATTGACGTAAGAGGGGTTAGACAATCAAACACAGAGCTTGTTTTCTCATTTTAGACGCTTTATGTTTCAGGTCTTGACGTAAGAAGGGTAAGACAATCAAACACAGAGCTTGTTTTCTTATTTTAGACGCTTTATGTTTCAGGTCTTGACGTAAGAGGGGTAAGACAATCAAACACAGAGCTTGTTTTCTCATTTTAGACGCTTTATGTTTCAGGTCTTGACGTAAGAGGGGTAAGACAATCAAACACAGAGCTTGTTTTCTCATTTTAGACGCTATATGTTTCAGGTCTTGACGTAAGAGGGGTTAGACAATCAAACACAGAGCTTGTTTTCTTAGTTTAGACGCTTTATGTTTCAGGCATTGACGTAAGAGGGGTTAGACAATCAAACACAGAGCTTGTTTTCTCATTTTAGACGCTTTGTGTTTCAGGCATTGACGTAAGAGGGGTTAGACAATCAAACACAGAGCTTGTTTTCTCATTTTAGACGCTTCATGTTTCAGGTCTTGACGTAAGAGGGGTTAGACAATCAAACACAGAGCTTGTTTTCTCATTTTAGACGCTTTATGTTTCAGGCATTGACGTAAGAGGGGCTAGACAATCAAACACAGAGCTTGTTTTCTCATTTTAGACGCTTTATGTTTCAGGCATTGACGTAAGAGGGGTAAGACAATCAAACACAGAGCTTGTTTTCTCATTTTAGACGCTTTATGTTTCAGGCATTGACGTAAGAGGGGTTAGACAATCAAACACAGAGCTTGTTTTCTCATTTTAGACGCTTTATGTTTCAGGTCTTGACGTAAGAGGGGTAAGACAATCAAACACAGAGATTGCTTTCTTATTTTAGACGCTTTATGTTTCAGGTCTTGACGTAAGAGGGGTTAGACAATCAAACACAGAGCTTGTTTTCTCATTTTAGACGCTTTATGTTTCAGGTCTTGACGTAAGAGGGGTAAGACAATCAAACACAGAGCTTGTTTTCTCATTTTAGACGCTTTATGTTTCAGGTCTTGACGTAAGAGGGGTAAGACAATCAAACACAGTGCTTGTTTTCTCATTTTAGACGCTTTATGTTTCAGGTCTTGACGTAAGAGGGGTTAGGCAATCAAACACAGAGCTTGTTTTCTCATTTTAGACGCTTTATGTTTCAGGTCTTGACGTAAGAGGGGTTAGACAATCAAACACAGAGCTTGTTTTCTTATTTTAGACGCTTCATGTTTCAGGTCTTGACGTAAGAGGGGTTAGACAATTAAACACAGAGGACACAAATTTATCTTGTTTTCTCATTTTAGACGCTTTATGTTTCAGGTCTTGACGTAAGAGGGGTTAGACAATCAAACACAGAGCTTGTTTTCTCATTTTAGACGCTTTATGTTTCAGGTCTTGACGTAAGAGGGGATAGACAATCAAACACAGAGCTTGTTTTCTCATTTTAGACGCTTTATGTTTCAGGCATTGACGTAAGAGGGGTTAGACAATCAAACACAGAGCTTGTTTTCTCATTTTAGACGCTTTATGTTTCAGGTCATTGACGTAAGAGGGGTTAGACAATCAAACACAGAGCTTGTTTTCTCATTTTAGACGCTTTATGTTTCAGGCATTGACGTAAGAGGGGTTAGACAATCAAACACAGAGCTTGTTTTCTCATTTTAGACGCTTTATGTTTCAGGTCTTGACGTAAGAGGGGTTAGACAATCAAACACAGAGCTTGTTTTCTCATTTTAGACGCTTTATGTTTCAGGTCTTGACGTAAGAGGGGTTAGACAATCAAACACAGAGCTTGTTTTCTCATTTTAGACGCTTTATGTTTCAGGTCATTGACGTAAGAGGGGTTAGACAATCAAACACAGAGCTTGTTTTCTTATTTTAGACGCTTTATGTTTCAGGTCTTGACGTAAGAGGGGTAAGACAATCAAACACAGAGCTTGTTTTCTCATTTTAGACGCTTTATGTTTCAGGTCTTGACGTAAGAGGGGTTAGACAATCAAACACAGAGCTTGTTTTCTTAGTTTAGACGCTTTATGTTTCAGGCATTGACGTAAGAGGGGTTAGACAATCAAACACAGAGCTTGTTTTCTCATTTTAGACGCTTTATGTTTCAGGCATTGACGTAAGAGGGGTTAGACAATCAAACACAGAGCTTGTTTTCTCATTTTAGACGCTTTATGTTTCAGGTCTTGACGTAAGAGGGGTTAGACAATCAAACACAGAGCTTGTTTTCTTAGTTTAGACGCTTTATGTTTCAGGTCTTGACGTAAGAGGGGTTAGACAATCAAACACAGAGCTTGTTTTCTCATTTTAGACGCTTTATGTTTCAGGCATTGACGTAAGAGGGGTTAGGCAATCAAACACAGAGCTTGTTTTCTCATTTTAGACGCTTTATGTTTCAGGCATTGACGTAAGAGGGGTAAGACAATCAAACACAGAGCTTGTTTTCTCATTTTAGACGCTTTATGTTTCAGGCATTGACGTAAGAGGGGTTAGACAATCACACACAGAGCTTGTTTTCTCATTTTAGACGCTTTATGTTTCAGGTCTTGACGTAAGAAGGGTAAGACAATCAAACACAGAGCTTGTTTTCTTATTTTAGACGCTTTATGTTTCAGGTCTTGACGTAAGAGGGGTTAGACAATCAAACACAGAGCTTGTTTTCTCATTTTAGACGCTTTATGTTTCAGGCATTGACGTAAGAGGGGTAAGACAATCAAACACAGAGCTTGTTTTCTCATTTTAGACGCTTTATGTTTCAGGTCTTGACGTAAGAGGGGTAAGACAATCAAACACAGAGCTTGTTTTCTCATTTTAGACGCTTTATATTTCAGGTCTTGACGTTAGAGGGGTTAGGCAATCAAACACAGAGCTTGTTTTCTCATTTTAGACGCTTTATGTTTCAGGTCTTGACGTAAGAGGGGTTAGACAATCAAACACAGAGCTTGTTTTCTTATTTTAGACGCTTCATGTTTCAGGTCTTGACGTAAGAGGGGTTAGACAATTAAACACAGAGGACACAAATTTATCTTGTTTTCTCATTTTAGACGCTTTATGTTTCAGGGCTGACGTAAGAGGGGTGGGGGTGGGGTGGGGGGGTTAAGATAATCAGACATGGAGGACACAATTTTATCGACACATTTATCATGCCAGATGTTGTAATTTGTGCTGGGTGATCGAAATTTAAATAATTGGACTATCTTTTTTACTTCCCTGATACCGAGCTCAATCATAAAATGCAGTCTAAATTAGTTTCCAATTTTCTTAAAACCTTCGGAATTTTAGAGCACAGATTAAAATTTTGATTAAAAAGTTTAACGAAACTTTTAAAACATATAACGAGGTTTTTGTATGATTTATAATGTTAGAAAAATTAAGTTTAATTCTTCTACAAAAACTTCCACACAAAATACAACAAAAGACTTCGAAGTTCTATAATTAAAAAATGTTAACGTTTTGTGTTTGTTATAAACTTTAGTATTTAGTCTTTTGAAAAAAGGCTGACCTAAGACACAGTTATTAAGAATTAGAATTCTATGAAAATCAAATTACCCAGACTCCCATCTAAATTTTCTTTGTCCTCATTTACACGTACGGAATGATTAAGGACTTATCATGCCATACACTTACAGACAACCTGTGATTTAGTACTAATTCTTCCCCGTCTCTTACTTGTACGTTATTAAGGTGTTCAATAAATACTTGACATGTAAATTTGATTTTATCCTGTAACTACACCGTAGGAGAGGGTCGTCTAGCTATATGTAAAAAAAAACACCTTGTATCATACTGAAGACGTCATTATGCATTATATTACCGACTAGATGAATATCTCAAATCAAACTACAGACGTGAAATGCCTAAATCATTGCTAGTTAGGTTTTTTTTTGGATATTTTTTTAAATTTCATTTTATCATTGCTAACAGTTTACATAAGATTTTGTAATTTTGTTTAAAACGTCATGTATTTTCGCAAGCTTGTGGTACATTTTATAAAATCCTGTTAAGTGACGTTTTATTAATAAATACTCTGCATCACAAAATACTTGTAACTTTGAACTTTATCTGTGTTAAGCTTGCTATTTAACACAATGTGACATGTGATCTGAACCAATTAAAAATTTTTGCTTTGTTTATGTTTGTTATAACGTTTACACTTAGTAAAATAACGCATAAACATGATACTGACGTCCAAAGTATGAATGACAGGGTGCTTAAAGATTAATTCAAATTTGAGGTCGAGTCACTATTGATTTTAAATTGAATTAAGTAATCAACATGTACTCTCCAACAGACAATGTAACCGAGAACACAAACCAATAACCAAAATGAAACCGGAAGTCCTAACAGAATATCAAGATCATCGATTATAAACCTCGCGTTTTACACGAGTACTGCGTCAAATGGTACCGGAAAACTAGTGGTGGGTTAACTACTTTTTTTAGGACATTAAAGTTATAATTGCCAAGTACTAGACATCATGGTACTGATGCACATTTTTCAAACCTAAATTTGAGACAAGGTTCAAATAAAAAATAATCACTATGCACTTCATATGCATAACATGCAACATCGTCATCTTTAACTGATTGAACTCCAACCAACTGATCGATACAAAACACAAGGTCAAAGGTCAACCTGACAAGTCAATCTTTACAACATGATGTTATAAATTATATAACTAATGCAACTGATTTCCGAAGATGTTTTAGGTATTAATTATCCTCGCGATATATTTAAATATTTCCAATACTAGAGATTTTACGTCCATAAAATCTTCTTATCTGATTGGATCTAAATGCGGGATAAACAGGGTACCGCTGAGTGCAGATATTGGAAATTCATGTTATCTTTTGGCTAACAGCATGTTGTGTTTTATAAAATCTACCAATACACTAGAACTAAATCCTTATGAAGTCCCTGTGGTAATATATATTTTAAAAAACTTACATTTTAAATATGCAAGTCTATTACAGTAAAATATAGCAAAATATAACAATTGCTTCCTAATAGCTTATGTTACACAACACACACGAGTCAATTGGTGGTCAAGTTACAGTGTACATGGTCAGAGCTCTCGCATACCATCAATGTCGCGTGTTCTACTTTCGATCCTTGCGTGTGATAAGGCGCGCTTCAAAAACAGCTTTTCAACAGGTTCTCCTGTTTTTTTCGTGCATACTTCGGTCTAACGCAAACTAAATAAAACCCACGAACTAGAAACATCATAGCTGTGTCAACTTGTTTCTTAATCATTGTAAAATTGATAAAGAATTTTATTTCTCTTTATTAAAAAATAAAATTATATATATATATATATATATATATATATATATATATATATATATATATATATATATATAATGATTTGATTCAGCGACAGTTAAAACGATCCACTGTTTGATTGACAAATAGGAAATTCGAAACTAACATGAGTTTGGGAAAATTTGACAAAATTCAAATAAATGATCAAAATAAATAAATGACCATAAAATATAAATAAAACTTTCCTAACACACGTAACACCGATTCCGTTTGCTGTTTAGATAATGTCTTGTTTGTCTCTATGTTGTTTTATCTTTAACAATTTTTGTATATTCGTCACGTGGAAATCTGTATTTTTTGTATCTCCTCTTTAAAATACCGATATTTATAATCTTGAATTGGAAAAACAATACTCTACGATGCATGGTAGGATAAACAAGTTCAAGGTTGGACATGTAAATCACTTTTAAACAAAACGATTTCATTTTTGCGAACATTTTAGTAGAAATTTCGTTACTTCTTAACTTTTTAAATAAAGTGTCAAAAAAAAAAAAACAAAAAAAAAACGCAAAAACAAAAAGGAGTCTGACTCTAATTCATGAAGTCATTTGCATTTCAAACAGTGGACCTAATCCATAAGTTCATCAGATTAAATTACAGTTTAATCTTGATAAACCACACCACTGGACATGCATTTGTTATAACGTCATACAAGTGAACAATACAGGTTAATGAAACAAGAATTCTACTTATGTGTTATGTGCTACTTTTGATATGCATTATTTCATTAAGTTTCAAAAGTAGCACAAGACAAATGAATAAAAACAGAAATATTGCGAGAAATTGTTTCGTTTTTTTTAATTGTAGTATTTGTTTCTTTTAAAATGTATATCAAAAACTTTTAACATTTTATTTTGAGTAAATTTTTATCAACTTAGTTATGTTCGTATTATCTGAAAAGCTTAAATAAGCATAAAAACTGATGTTTATGTAGAATCAATTCCTGCTGTTGATGTTCATTTGCGGTTTAATTAATTAATTAATTAAGTTATTTATTTATTTATTATTATTATCTGCACACTTACCTTTTAATTTTTGTCTTTTTCCATCATCTACTAAGCAGAAGAATTAATTACCAAATGAATCAAATAAAGTCTTTCTTAAGATATTTAAATTATGGAAATGTATATCACCGATAATTCAATACGGCGACAAGCATCAGGATCAATTGATAAAAAAGTATTCTTGTTTTCAAAAGTTCTCGAGTGTTTGATCAAACATAGCACTTCCTAACGACACTTCGTGTGGTTTCCACTTAATTAATTCCTTGCAGGACATCCGATGATTGTTCAATACAAAAAGAAAAGCCACTTTACAGGTGTCTAAAGTAGGGGTTGTGTGTTTGTGTTCGTGACAATTCCCGGTCATGTTTAACGACATCAGAATAAACATTTGATTAAAATCAAATTTTCTACGGAGACCAATTTGTGCCGGTTTTTGTCTGCTTTGGGTTATTTTGCGTATGAAAGACTTTGAGAGAAAAGATATATTTTCCTTACTAAAATTAAAAGAAAATAAAACATGAAAAAAGGATATTTCAATAGACAAAAATAAAATTAAAACATTGTCATACGAAATAAAGTAAAAGCAAAATTTTATGCTGGCGAAAAAGTTGATGACACAAATGAGCCGCCAGACGTTTACCGTTAAATGAAGTGATTGGACTTCTCGTAGATATTAGAGTAAATTTATTTAAGACTTTTCTTTGACTTAGATATTCTTATTGCATTGTTTATTCATTGTTATGATATCACATGTGCAAACAAAATTTGTTATCTGAAATAAGACGGAAAATGAAATTAAATATGCTTAAAAACAAATACGGGTCTACTGTTACAGTAAAACGTGTAAAACATGACAGTAACTTTAAAAGTTAAAATGAAAATGAAAATAACCAATGATCTCCGTGAAAAATGTTAGTGAATGTAACAAACATCCACTAACACATGTGTGTATATGTTGAAACTTTCCACGGACCGTTTGTTCTGATAAAATTACATGTTATTAAACATCTAAATGTGTATTACAAAAAGTCATTTTTTTAAATCAATTTTTATCAATGACCACTTAAATCTTCCTTCACCTCATATGATTTACACCACCAGTTTTGTTTAGTATACGTCACAAAAGTTCTTGAACTACTATTGGTCAATTTCTAATCAGGTGGTATGAACAAAATCACTTTGCTTGACACAGCGATAAACATTACCGTGAGATATTGCAATGTTCGGCCCTAGGTACAGAAACTTTCGACTGTCCATCACGGAAACCACTGAGTATTCCTACGTCTGTCTGTATATATTCACCCTTTCTGGTTAGGAGTTCATGTACCTAAACATCCTAACCTCGTATAATAAAGTAAACAGTGACCTTGTTAAAGGAAAAATGGAAGATTGTCTCCCCTCGGGAATTTTAAATAAATAAAAGAATTGATTTTTCGGGGAGACAATTCTCCATATTTTTTCTCAATCAAGGACATTATTATATACTGTCGCCTTATCACAACTGTAGACAACCAACCAATGGAACTCACCAGAGTATCACGTGACCAATACTTCTTAACGTTTGTGCGGAATGAAATGGATAACGTTTACATCAAATATTCCCGAAAAAAACGTCATTATTACGGGAAAACGTAACTTTATACGATTCCATTGCCAATGGAAATATTTGCCTTGCACAAATGCTAAGAGGTATCACATGGTACGCTGGGGAATTCCATTATCTTTAGTTCATTTAAGGAGATACCATGCATGAATTAAAATAAAATCGAGATTTTTTTTTAGCTATTTTTACCATTCTTAACACCCACCGAAATTGTGTTTTAACGTAAAAAATGATAAAGCCAAATATTAATAACGACTTGGAACGTGAAAGTATAGGAAATATTGACTTGTATCCGTCCCATTTAAAATTTGTAAAATATTTGCGCTTTTGCTTTCTATGAAGTATTTTTGGACCTGTCTAATACAAGATGAGGTCTTTCTCTTAATAGATTACTTCGGTTTATCATGTCCGTAAGATTGTTCACACGGAAGAGTGGGGACTGAGATAATTTGTAATACAGCGTAGAATATTTGTACTACATTCATTGGCGGCTTCTGCTAGTTTCCGTTCATTGTTTTTCATGCTGTAAGAAGCATTGGACAACGAATCTAATACTAAACAATATGAAGTATTAGACATCGTATGTAAGTTAATTAAATTTACAATTACCATGATCACTACTGTGGAAAATTAACATTTACCACAACTGTTATAGTTTTGTAGTTTCTTAATTAAGAGTCGACAATTAGAATAAGTAATGTAGGAACTAATGTTGAAATGTTATAACAAAAATATACTCGCAGAATTTGTTTGTATGAAAAGTTTAATTTACTGACTAAAAATGAATAATAATAAAAAGTAAATATAATAAAAAGAAATATAAAATAAAATAAAATAAAATAAAATAAAATAAAATAAAATAAAATAAAATAAATAAATAGATAAATAAATAAATAAATAAATAAATGAATGAATAAATAAATAAATACATGTAAATTAGTAAATTTGAAAAAAAAAAAAAACAAACAAACAACAAACAAATCCAATAGAGGCGGTGGATTTCTTCTGATATTCTTTTCCTGATATATAACCAATTAATGTACAACAGATTTGGCGCGGGGTTTTTTTTTTTTTTAATTTTTTTTTTTTTTTTTTTAACTTTTTTTTTTATTTTATTTTTTTTTTTAAATTTTTGAAAATTTTATTTTATTTATCATGTTTTTATTTACGGCTTACGGGAATCACGGTAACGTAGAGAAGTGATTTCTGATTGACCATACATAAATAAATTTAACATCTGTAGAGAAAATGAAACTGACTATTGGTGGTCCGACATAATAACTAAAATGCAACTTTTATAATGCTTCCTGTCCATGCCAACTCGAACTCGAATACAATGTTAATTGATCGAAAGTGCCCGGACAGATTACATTGATACATAATCTTGACTATGACGTAAAACACAATTCTAACACACCAACATTTCCCGCACAAAAGACGGATATTTTATGTTTGACTGTAATTAATACTCCAACAAACCCACTGATATATCATTTACTGAATAAACAACTTTAAGTGTTAGTTTAAACTGACAGAAAATAGTCCATAATGATTAATATTACAAGTGGATTTTACACACAGAATTAAATACCATTTTACTTAGTATAAATCAGTTAACCGATGTTAAATATTGCCCTTCTGCTCAAAAATCCACATACAATGTCTTATCAGGTTTCTCTGTATACATAGAAATACGGATATAACTCTCTCTTTGCATAGTTCACTTATCTTCATTTATTAAAAAATTTAATCTAAATTTTATAAATTTGATTTATTTCAATTTTAATATTTAATAAATGTGTTAAATTTTTATTTTATATTTTATAAATTCGATTTATTTCAATTTTAATATTTTGTAATTAAGAAATACAGACAAGAAAACTGGAATACCTATATATTTATGTTGTCTATATCTGATATATGTATACAGGTATTTTATATCTAAAATAAAAGTTGAAATGTCAATTTCTGAATTCAAATAAAATGGTGTTAAAATTGAAAAAAAAATGACTTTAATGTTTCTGACACAACAAGGGGATAAAGGTAAAATACAAAACTGTTAGTTTGATTTAGATTTATGTTGCGATGGTAATGGAATTCCAATTAAAGAAATCTAACATATTTGAAAAAAAAAAGTCCCCTGCAAACATCATACCCTTATTAGGTGTTTTCAACAACTAAATGTTAAAGGTTATTGTCTTTTAAAAGTGACTAATGACTTTTCAATCTAATTAGTTAAATATTGGTGCAAATAATAAAAAACCCAAAAACATTATTTACAGCAAAGATTACCAGAAAAATTAAAAGTGGCAAAATGGGATTTCAGTAATTATGATAGAGATGTATTCCAATAAATGTCAATTGTGTAATTTAAGAAATGTTTTAATTGTACATTTGGTAAAAAAAAAGAATGAAAGAAGGAAGGAAGGAGGAAGAAAAAAAATCACATTTTGTTGATAAGATCTCTATTGATCTGTTCGGTTGTATGAGACAAAATGCTTCTTTAAAAGGATAAACTCGATGTTTTGTTGTTATTTTTCAATGTTTATTTCTAAACTGTAATTTCAGTTGTTTTAGTTCTACTGTAACCCTGTTATAAACATTTTAATACAAATGATATTGACAGCTAATACAGACTTTGAAGAGATTTAAATGCTTGTCACGTAAACCATCAAGATGAAGGCAATATAACAAACAAAATTATGATGAAAAACAAATTTACTTCAAGAAAAACACAGACTGTTTGAAAAAGGAACAAGAAGCGATGTGAATGTTTGAGTGGTTGATTATCCCTGTAATTGGGCACTGATTTGATATTGAAGTGCATTGAAAACACACTTTTATAGGAAGTGGAAGCCACTCAATTAGTAAGAAATTCTTATTTTACCACATTTTTTATCCTCTAATGAAGCTTTAAATATTATTTGACTGTAAAATCTATAAATCCAAAAATCAATCCGTAGTGTAACCCCTTAATGTAATTGAAGAAAATTCTGGTTTTGAATTATAATGGATTCTGTTATGTAAAGTACGGGTTTATATCTATCTGGCTAGAATGTCTGGACGGTATTTACTGTTTAAATTCCGTTAAAGTGACTGAGTGAAAAAGGTATAGAATTTGATATATATTCACTAATATATGTTGTTCTTGGTAATGTCCATACAAAACGTTATATCACATATCATGAATTTTTTATCGTTAAACAGTCACCTGTAATAAAAACCAAATGACACCAGTATTAGGTAAGAATATAACCATTGTATTGACAAAACAAAACGCATGTAGAAATAACATCGTCATCGTTATATGTCGAGTACACGTCAGGAACTGCGTCACCGTCACATATCGACGACATTTCAGGATCTGCGTCACCGTGATATTTCGATAACATGTCTGGACCGGCGTCTTTGTTAAGATTCCATGACGTTTCTGGATCTGCGTCACCGTGATATTTCGATAACATGTCTGGACCGGCGTCTTTGTTAAGATTCCATGACGTTTCTGGATCTGCGTCACCGTCTTATTTCGGTGACATGTCGGGATCTGCGTCACCGTCTTTTTTTGATGATATGTCATGATCTGCGTCACCGTCGTATTCTGATGACATATCGGGATCTGCGTCACCGTCATATTTCGATGACATGTCTGGATCTGCGGTACTATTTTGTGATGATGACATGTCTGGATTTGCGTCACGGATAAAAATCTTTTACATTATTACAATTACTACGATAACGATACTTCACCGACCATTAAAATTAATTAATAACTCAGTTTTTTTTATCTTAGATGCCGATGTCATTAGCTTCAACTTTATTTTTCTGTCTTAAATTCAACTTTTAGACCCTTTGCTAACGCGGGTTTAACTGATCGACCCATCGGTAACTAGCTAACGCGAGATACATTTTATCACCCCCTCTCGACAACTAGTAAGCTAGTGGTATAACTTGGCAGTCAATAGTTTGAATGAGCGCCGTACTTTTAGCTGCTAAAGCTGTCGAAAGGCCGAAAAACAATAGCTTTTTGGCAACAATAAATCCCTATATTGAACTCGGCATTTGAGCTTCACAAAATAGAAGATATATATCATCGGATCATCGGATAAGAATATTTTGCAAAGTTTGGAAAGCTACAATACAGGCAGACATACACATGACGAAAAGTATACTTTCCTTGTAACATAATGTTAATATGTACAAATACCGTTTACTGTACATTTCTTTGATGCTTAACGTGCATGCTGTGTCACTTCTTACGTCACTTTACGTATTCCTATGACGTAATATACAATAAAGAAGCTGGAACACATATTAGCTATGATATTAGCTTTTATATTTTTCACCACTAGCTGTGATGATAGAATGCACGGACGAAGGCATGAACTTAGATATTTTTCATATGTTTTGCACACGCATGCGCGCTATAACACGTACATGCTGTTCTACAAAATAATATCTACATAAAATTGTTGTTTTACAGGAAACCTTCCAGACATTTGTCTTACTTCAAATAATATTTTTTGCTAAAAAAGAGAAGATGGAAAAAATCTAAAAGAAATCTTCATAAAAACGAACCATAAAATATGATTAACCGTGACTGGTCATCTTTTTGTATTTATGATTAATTTTTCTAAGATAAACTTTACAAAGATGTTTACACTTGCTGTATGGTTATTACGTTTTTTTTAATAGTATGTACTATTTGTAATATATAGATCTATATAATTCCTTATTTGAACTCTTTTTGTATTTAAATCTGTGACATTTTCGAATGATCCGTATTTTTATTTCGCGGAAAATACAATTTTTTTTCGATCACCATTCTATTTTTTGTTTTCTGCATTGGAATTTATTTTTGATATACAAAACAATAACAGACTTTTATAATAGTCAACCAGCTATGTTAGTTTTAAAAGACGAGAAATTATCTACATTTGTATTCATTTATTTATTAATTTTTTTTTTTGGGGGGGATATTATTCGTTCAGTATTGATGAACTGTTTCGTTTAATTAGGTAGATTGACATACAGTGTGCCTAAGACAAAATCCATTTCATGGGCGGAGTTTAAATATGACAGATCGACTGTTTTATTTCTACGTCACGACCTCCTTTAATTCTTTTTTTTTTTTTTTCGAAACATCGAATTTTCCTTTTTGTTAAACGGAATTAGAAGTTTTGTAAATCAATGTAAAAAGAAAATAAAAATATAAGATTTGACTGTCATTTTTCTAGGTCATCAAGTAATTGATCAGATTTAAAACCAGCAGATTTGATACTTTAAAAACTGTTGTTTTTTTTTTTTTTTTTTTTTTTGTCAATTCTTAATTGCATTGTTATGTGCTACTTTTGGATATTTATGAAAATAATGCACAAAAAAGGCAAATGACAATGCTTTAATGCATTATAACATAAAAATGACCTTACAGAGCAAGTTAAGTTTTCCCTTCGTAACGCTGTATATACGGATGTTATCATTCAATCTAAGTTGATTACCGCTATAGCGTTGATCTCAACTACCAGTTTTGACGGTTGTATGTAACCAGTGTTAGAGTAAAGAAGTGTTCCGAATGGCTTTGATCTCAACTACCGAATTTGTTGTTTCTATGTAACCAATGCAAGAACAAAAGTAGTGTTCGAAATGGCTTTGATCTGAACTACCAAATGTGTGGTTTCTATGTAGCCAGGGTTAGAGTACAGATGGGTTCCGAATGGCTTTGATCTGAACTACTATACCGGTTGTGTTGTTTTTATGTAACCAGAGTTAAAGATGTGTTTCGAATGGCTTTAAGACATTTCATTATTTGCTTTACTTTCCTGACAATATTTCTCTACTTTCTAGGAGAGTCTAGTTGCTCACAATGGTAAACAGGTGTATTGTACATTTAAATGACAGATTTAATAAACATATTTAATGAAGTCAGTGTTCAGGAATTACGTTTACTTTATATAATGAAATCAAAGATGTTCAGGAATTACGTTTACTTTATATAATGAAATCAAAGATGTTCAGGAATTACGTTAACTTTATATAATGAAATCAAAGATGTTCAGGAATTACGTTTACTCTATATAATGAAATCAAAGATGTTCAGGAATTACGTTTACTTTATATAATGAAATCAAAGATGTTCAGGAATTACGTTTACTTTATATAATGAAATCAAAGATGTTCAGGAATTACGTTTACTTTATATAATGAAATCAAAGATGTTCAGGAATTACGTTTACTTTATATAATGAAATCAAAGATGTTCAGGAATTACGTTTACTTTATATAATGAAATCAAAGATGTTCAGGAATTACGTTTACTTTATATAATGAAATCAAAGATGTTCAGGAATTACGTTTACTTTATATAATGAAATCAAAGATGTTCAGGAATTACGTTTACTTTATATAATGAAATCAAAGATGTTCAGGAATTACGTTTACTTTATATAATGATGTCAAAGATGTTCAGGAATTACGTTTACTTTATATAATGAAATCAAAGATGTTCAGGAATTACGTTTACTCTATATAATGTATGATTATTTTGATAAAGTTTTCCAGAAGTTTGTATAACTGAATAAATTTGTTGATTGAAGTCAATTGTGTTTTAACTTTACTGATGTATGTCTTTAAAATAATCACGATATGTCTCTGATTATGTTCGTTGTGATATCTTAATACATTACAACATTAACCGCTGTGTACATCAATTTGTCGAAACAGTTTTTCCGTTGAGAAATCGGGACAAAATTGTTAGAAGTCGTATTTATTTGTTCATTGATATTTTGATATTATTTAAAAAATCTTTTTTTCTGTTAAAGAATTAATGTGTGGTTACAATCTTCCTATGCTTAAGAAATGCATTTCACACAAAAGACATATACTTTTGTAAATAAATGAGGTAGGTAATTGAAGACACACTGGATTTTAAGAGTCTCTTTAGCCACGATAAGCTCAGACATAAAGGAATATTGATGAGGCTAATAGGATATTACAAAACCAGATTGATGATGACGTGAACAGTCGTACATAAGTATTCATGCAAAAATAACTCGAAAAAAAAGATTGAGCAATAATGTGTTACGTACGTGAATTATATAAAATGTCAAGGAGACTTAAAGTCTTTTTTTCGAGTAATCATTTTTGTGTTTTAGTGCTTTCAGTTTAAGAAAATAAAAGATTTTTTCCTGCGGCAAAAATGTTTTATTTTTATAAACCATACCAGAAGTGACATACAGTAACTGTTGCATTCTGACAACTCTCTGGACGTATTGATGAAAGCGGCCAGCAGGTGGAACATAATGATAACTTGAGTTCATTTCTTTTTTTTTTTTTTCAATACCGTACTTATCACAAGATTTATGTATGATTCATGTATCTCTTGTTAAAATGACATGTTGTTTATTTCTATGTGTGTGTGTGTGTGTGTGTGTGTGTGTGTGTGTGTGTGTGTGTGTGTGTTTCTTTTTTCCTTTTCTATTTTTTTTTAAAATTTCTTCAAGAATTTTTGTTTTTTTTTTTGTCAGAGGTGTTTGATAACAGGTTCAAGGCATGCGCCATTCTTTTTGTAGATAAAATTATTATTCACGTTTAGAGGCTAGGAGTGTCAACTTGTTTAATATAATAATAGACAGAATAGATGAACGTTTCTGATCAAATTAAATTTTAGATTTACATTATGATAATATGGGTCTGATTCATAAAAAGTTTTTTAAAACACTGAAAAACGTTTGATTTATTGATGCTAGTTACAGAGTTAGAAATATAATTTGAATTCATTGATATTTTAAATAGATTGAATTTATATGTTTTATTTCACCCAGCTGCCTCATGAATGTGGTTATTACAATAAGAAATACTAAAGAATTTGAAATCGAATATTCTGTATTATTCAGTCACATTAAAATACAATTAATCTTTTTGACTTGGAATTTCTAATTTAGATTTATAGCCATGGCCAGATAAAAAGTTAATGTTTGGATACTGAGATAATTTTACCAGGAAAAGCTCAAATGAGATACAAGATGTCACATTATAAGGGCTATTTTAGAAGATTTAATTTTTTTTCAATTTTTTTATCTGTCAAAATTAGTTTTGTTTCCATTATTAATGGAATTTAAACTAAGTTTTATATCCTGTTTTGACCAATTATGAAAACTGTTTAAATAGCATGTCGTGTAGTATCAGTATGGATTAAGACGTCAGATATCTCCACACGGGATAGACAAATAAATATGTGTGAAAAGATGAGTGGCTTGTTAGGATCAAGTTGAGGTATTATCTAACATGCATTGAGAAAATCAGAGTGCCAGGGAAAAGAACCGTTAACCCCAAAACCTTCCGAAGGCCACCTTTTTCCAGGATATCACATAATGTATACCAAATAAGATTAAATACGTTCATTGTAATGTAATTAAAAGTTGCACAAGAACAAGCTCACAGATCTGCACCAGACAAGTTTAGCAATCCCAAAATTTTATTATCCTGACACAGAGTGAACCGGCCAATACTCTGACCTTTAAATGTCGAATTCAGAAGAAACAGTTTGTAAAATTCTTTTGTATGATTCGAACCAACGACATCTCGATGCCGAGATAGATTCTCTATCTCTGATCTGAAAAGACTGCATGCTTCTAAATAAACAATGAAAAATGATTAATGTTTAATTTTTAACATTTAGTTACCAAGTGATCCGAAGCGTCTGTTGACTGATCAATGTCTTCAATCGCCTTGGTTCAAATTTCTTATCAGTTATGTTTAGCAACATGAGCCGAAGGCTCAAGTGAGCCTTTCTGAACAAAGTTTACCTGCCGTTGTTTTCGTCGTCGTTGTCGGTCTCGTCGTCGTTGTCTTCTGCGGTGTAATCTTTTACATTTTCGACTCTCCTCCAAAACTACAGGGAAGATTTCAATTAAACTTAGTCAGAAGCATATATACGGGTTTGTACAGTTCAGATTTGTTCGTGGCGTAGGTCAAGGTGATCTATGGGTCCAAAGGTCTTAAAAATTTTCTTCTATGAAAGGATGATGGGAGAAGAATATTTTGATTTGATATTTGGCTTCTCTAGAGTCTTAAGCCTATTCTTTTAAGTTGAAAATTTCGTAAAATGGCTTCAAATTGTTATTACTTGACTAAACAGATGACTTGAGGTTTTCAGTTTTTTATTTTTTTATTTTTTGGGAAATACCTTTAAATTGGGTCAAGGTAAAAGATCAAGGTCATTACCTAGTTCGTGATTTTTTTGCAGTTTTAGACTATTTTCTTAAAACAATGACAGATAAATAAAAACAATACATTGCAAAAATATTCAGAATGACAATATTTATCGAAGACAAAGTTTGGTAACTATACGATAATCCATGTATGAGTTGTTTGCTCTGAAATATTATTTTTTCTTTTAAATACTTAAACTGTACATCATCTTAAAAAATATAAACTTTTTGTTAAAGCATGTATATTAAAAAAAACTGTAGGCATTGAAATGGCGATCATTTTGATCAAGATCAAACGTTCAAAGGTCAAGATCATAAGTCATAAAAACTGAAATCGTTAATTATCTTGAAAACTAACTTTTTGTAGAGGCATGCATATTCTAAAATTTTAGGTATTGATATGATGATTATTTTGATATATGGTTTAAGGTTATATATTCAAAGATCAAGGTCATACCTACATAAGTATACTACAATGGTTAATTATCTGGAAACTATTTATTGTACTTAAGTTATTTTGTGCATTTTAGATATTTAAAAATGAGTTGTGACAAATATTTCCGAATATCTATTGTGGCAGTTTCAAACTGGCAAAACTTTTAGAAAGTTTTTGTAATTTCAGCAATTGTCTATTTTACTTTGCAAACGATTTTGGACATATCCTCAGGTGAGTTTAAGGCCCCAAGGGCCTCTTTTTCGCTCTGTAACCGAGTGGTTTAAAGCGTTGACGGAAACGTTATTAGCATCAAATCGCCTTGGTTTGAATCACCTATCGAACAATCTTGTTAAGGAAGATTGAAAACTAATCAGCAGTTTTATCCAGGTTTTCCTGTTTGCTATAAAATTATTATTTTTTATGTTTAATATTATCATGTAAAGGAAACCATTGCTTCTCTAACCTTAGTATTTTGCCATTGTCATCTTCATGTTAGTTTTAAGAATCGATAAATATGAATTTCTGTTGATAATCATATTGTAAATTGTTAACCATACATGTTTTAACAATAGGTATGAATTTACTTCCGAAATTTGCACATATGGCATATCAAAATTAAACAGGTGTTCTTGTTAAATATATACTCATTTTTCATATAAACCATATAGAATGATATAAAGTTTAGACAAGAGGTGTCTAATGTCATAGCAACTGACTTAATTACAATATCAAATCAACCAGATTGAGTGTATATTGTTATATGGTCAATCGAACAAGAAATATTTTTGTTCATATTATTAATCATGATAAAAAAGACGCACAGTAATTTGGTTTTTATTGTTATCGGTAACAGTGGTCCATAAAAACACCACACGGTAAGCTATTTGGTTTACAGAACTACATGTGGTTCTAGTCAAATAAAACACCACATGGTAAGCTATTTGGTTAACAGAACTACCCATGGTTCTAATCAAAGAAAACGCCACACGGTAACCTATTTGGTTTGCAGAACTACCTGTGGTTCTGGTCAAAGAAAATACCACACGGTAAGCTATTTGGTATACAGAACTACCTGTAATTCCAATCAAAGAAAACACCACACGGTAAGCTATTTGGTTTACAGAACTACCTGTGGTTCTAGTCAAAGAAAACGACAAACGGTAAGCTATATGGTTAACAGAACTACCTGTGGTTCTGGTCAAAGAAAACACCACACGGTAACCTATATGGTTTACAAAACTACCTGTGGTTCTAGTCAAGGAAAACACAACGCGGTAAGCTATTTGGTTTACAGTACTACCCATGGTTTAGTCAAAGACAACACCACACGGTAAGCTATTTGGTTTGCAGAACTACCTGTGGTCCTAGTCAAAGAAAACACAACACAGTAAGCTATTTGGTATACAGAGCTATCTGTGATTCTAGTCAAAGAAAACACCACACGGTAAGCTATTTAGTTAACAGAACTACTCATGGTTCAAATAAAAAAACTTCACACGTTAACCTATTTGGTTTGAAAAATTACCTGTTGTTCTGGTCAAAGAAAACTCCACACAGTAAGCTATTTGGTATACAGAACCACCTGTAATTCAAATCAAAGAAAACACCACACGGTAAGCTATTTGGTTTACAGAACTACATGTGGTTCTAGTCAAAGAAAACACCACATGGTAAGCTATTTGGTTAACAGAACTACCCATGGTTCTAATCAAAGAAAACACCACACGGTAACCTTTTTGGTTTACAGAACTACCTGTGGTTCTAGTCAAAGAAAACACAACACGGTAAGCTATTTGGTTTACAGGACTACTCTTGGTTCTAGTCAAAGACAACACCACACAGTAACCTATTTGGTTTGCAGAACTACCCTTGGTTCTAGTCAAAGACAACACCACACGGTAACCTATTTGGTTTGCAGAACTACCTGTAATTCTAGTCAAAGAACACACCACACGGTAAGCCACTTGGTTTGCAGAACTACCTGTGATTCTAGTCAAAGAAAACACCACACGGTAAGCTATTTGGTTAACAGAACTACCCTTGGTTCTAATCATAGAAAACACCACACGGTAACCTATTTGGTTTGCAGAACTACCTGTGGTTCTGGTCAAAGAAAACACCACACAGTAAGGTATTTGGTATACAGAACCACCTGTAATTCTAGTCAAAGAAAACACCACACGGTAAGCTACTTGGTTTGCAGAACTACCTGTGATTCTAGTCAAAGAAAACACCACACGGTAAGCTATTTGGTTAACAGAACTAAATGTGGTTCTGGTCAAAGAAAACACCACACGGTAACCTATTTGGTTAACAGAACTAAATGTGGTTCTGGTCAAAGAAAACACCACACGGTAAGCTATTTGGTATCCAGAACCACCTGTTATTCTTGTCAAAGAAAACACCACACGGTAAGCTATTTGGTTTGCAGAACTACCTGTGGTTTTAGTCAAAGAAAACACCACACGGTAAGCTATTTGGTTAACAGAACTACCCATGGTTCTTGTCAAAGAAAACACCACACGTGCACGGTAAGCTATTTGGTTAACAGAACTACCCGTGGGTCTAGTCAAAGAAAACACCACACGGTAACCTATTTGGTTTACAGAACTATCTGTGGTTCTAATCAAAGAAAACACCACACGGTAAGCTATTTGGTTTACAGAACTACCTATGGTTCTACTCAAAGAAAACACCACACGGTAAGCTATTTGGTTAACAGAACTACCTATGGTTCTACTCAAAGAAAACACCACACGGTAAGCTATTTGGTTAACAGAACTACCTATGGTTCTACTCAAAGAAAACACCACACGGTAAGCTATCTGGTTTACAGAACTACCTATGGTTCTACTCAAAGAAAACACCACACGGTAACCTATTTGGTTTACAGAACTACCTATGGTTCTACTCAAAGAAAACACCACACGGTAACCTATTTGGTTAACAGAACCATCGTGGTTCTAGTCAAAGAAAACACCACTAGGTATTACAGAACTACCTGTGGTAACAACAACAACAACAACAACAACAACAACAACAACAACAACAACAACGATAATAATAATAATAATAATAATAATAATAATAATAATAATAATAATAATAATAACGACAACAACAACAACGACAACACTAACAACACCAATAATAATAAAAATAACAATAACATCATCATCATCAACAACAACAACAAAAACATCAATAATAATAATGATAATAATTATAATAAATAAGAATTAATTTGAATATATTGTAATTGTAAAACAGTTTTCTTTCTCTCCTTGTAATCATAGTTGACATTAATTTCCATTCCACTTTACTCATTGTTGATTTTCTGAATTAAACGATACTTGTGTGTATATAAATGACCTAGATAAATAATTAATTCTTTTTGAATGTAAATGTCAAGTATTTAACCGAAATAACACATGTAATTTGGAGTAACATGGGCAAATAACACTTGTGTTTACTCATCTGAAGAGAATTATTGATAAAATCATAATTAGTTGTATTAACATCAATATAAGACATACATAATATACTAGCGGAAAAAAATTACTGTGCATGATTGAAATGTGAGATTATAAAATAATTTGAAAATGCAAAGCAATGAATAATTTCGGATTTGTTTATTAGATATTTCTTTACAAATTCATGTCATTGAAAAGGTTACAGATACTGTTAATTCATACGCCATGTACGTGTACGTAGGGGACTAGAAACATAGCAGATAGTAAACGTCAGTTCACAAGATCAGTATCGTGTGTGACCACCATTAGCATTGACACAGGACTGACAGCGACGCCTCATAGAGTTGATTAAATGCCCAAAGAATGCTTGAGGGATGTTGTTCCATATCTGGTCTAACGCTTGGACCAACCCTTGCAATGTAACAGGCTGATTGGGCAGATGATGTAATCGGCGTTCCATTTCATCCCATACGTGTTCAATTGGAGAAAGGTCGGGTGAAAGGGTGAAACGGCTGGCCACGGTAACACATTGACGTTTTGCTGCGCCAGAAAATCCATTGCAACCCGTGCGACGTGTGGTCTTGCATTATCATGCTGAAAAGTGACGTTACGTTGCTGTCCTTGAATGAATGGGATGACATGGGTCTGTAGGATTTCAGCACGGTACCGTACACCGGTCAAATTCCCGTCGATGACTACCAGAGGAGTTCTGTCATTCGCTGTGATGCCACCCCAAACCATTACACTGCCCCCCCCCCCCCCACCGAACGAACGCCGTTCCACCACACACGCGTCATGGAAACATTCTCCAATGCGCCGATACACTCTGGAGCGTCCGTCACTGCTGTCCAAGTGAAATCTGGACTCATCGGTGAACATAATTTGTGCCCAGTCTCGTCGATTGAAGCGTAAATGTGTTCTGCACCATGCAAGACGAGCTGTGAGATGACGTCGTTGTAGAATTGGACGGATTGCCGGACGTCGTGGGCGCATATGTCTTTCAAGTAAACGATTCCGTACTGTTCTGGGGCTGATTGGGCGTAGTCCAGGAATGCTCCGGGCAGTAGTACTGGCAGTTTGGAAACGGTTCCGGAGGTGCACAAGCCGGATATGGTTGTCTTGCTGACGCGTGGACGTCCAGAACGAGGGCGGTCTCTAGTGGTGCCAAACTGTTGGTATCGTCTCCATAAAGCATAAACAGTGTTTCTGTGGACACCAAAATGTCTAGTGACAAAGCTTTGGGTCATACCAGCCTCAAGCATACCAATTGCGCGAAGGCGATCATTTTCATTTAGGCTATTATTATTTAACATACAAGATTTTAGATATGGTGATTTTTTTTTACTTTGTACATTACGTTTATGCCGGCTACAGAAACATATCAGAGGCATGATTTTTTTTTTTTTTTTTTTTATATTTTAAATATTTTTAAATTTTTTAATGATAATCATTTTACTATTTGTCTTGGTCTTTTGACGTTTTTAACTGAAACATTTTGAATTTTAACCATTGTTGAAAAAGAGTTTCGAATCGTAAGCTGCTTATTTATAAACAATAAAAGACACAATACACAAAGGCATTAAACACCTGGGAAAAAGACATGGGGCAAAAGACACACAATGTAAAAGAGGCACGAGGAATTGATACAAACATCTGGAGTAAAACGTGAGATAAAAACAATTACCCTACCTCTGACTAAATTCTATGATAGTGATTGGCTAAATTGAATCACATGACCAACCCAGTATCATTCCGTACATAGCCGCACGCACAAAAATACTGGGTCAGCAAGGCTGATACCGGGTGGGTTAGAGTTACGTCCCCTGTCGCTAACGTAAACGTCAACAAAAATGGCCTAGTTTTAACTCTTTGTATACGTCACAAGTACGTCATTTTACAAATTTCTACTGTGAAGGGTCGGTTCAAAACACTTAAATGACAGTTCAAAATTTTTTTTATTATTTCTTATTTATTTATTTATTTATTTATTTTGAAGTGCATTAAACCTTATTAAGTGATATTCCATATTGTAATATTCTATTTCAGTCGGATATTTTTTTTTACTTTCTTTCATCAGCATTATTTCTATTTTTTTAAAAAATAGATCTAGCATTGGGTCATCGGTAGGGTAAAAAAGTTACATGGTTTATAAGTGTCCGGTACGGAATGATACAGGGTCAGTAAAAAAGATACCGGGTTCGTCTCACGCCTCACCCGGTATCTTTTCTACTGACCCTGTATCATTCCGTACCGGACACTTACAAACCATGTAACTTATAATACACCAGGAACACGACGCAAGGTAAAAACACGCACTGGCAGAGAATAACGGGATAAATATGCACACTCATGTACATGAGTACCGGAGTTAATTAAATACGCAAGCTTTGAACAAACATAAAAAAGTACACGATAGAAAAAAGTCTCAAAATTATGATACAAACAAACGATTCGAAACTCAAAGAAAAAACAAAGACGCTGGCAACAAGACATGAGTTAAAATCACACAGTGGAACAAAACAGACACAAAATACACATACTAAAAATACGACACAAGATTAAATCATCATCTTGGAACAGGACATTTAATAAAAATAAACACATGGGGACAAAACATGAGATAAAACACATTAATACACTGGAATAAAGACACGTGATGTAAAACACAACAATAGCGAAACATGAATGAAAAAAAATGTTCGTTAAAAACACATTGCGAGCAAGACGTGAGATAAAACACACATTGTGCATAAGACGTGAGATAAAACTCACATTGTGAATAAGACGTGAGATAAAACACACATTGTGAATAAGACGTGAAATAAACCACACATTGTGAATAAGACGTGAGATAAAACAAACATTGTGAAGAAGACGTGAGATAAAACACATACTGTAAAAAAGGCGTGAGATTAAACACACAATGTGAATAGGACGTGAGATAAAACACACATTGTGAATAAGACGTGAGATAAAACACACATTGTGAAAAAGACGTAAGATAAAACACACATTGTGAATAAGACGTGAGATAAAACACACATTGTGAAGAAGACGTGAGATAAAACACATACTGTAAAAAAGGCGTGAGATTAAACACACATTGTGAATACGACGTGAGATAAAACACACATTGTGAATAAGACGTGAGATAAAACAAACATTGTGAAGAAGACGTGAGATAAAACACATACTGTAAAAAAGGCGTGAGATTAAACACACATTGTGATTAGGACGTGAGATAAAACACACATTGTGAAAAAGACGTAAGATAAAACCCACATTGTGAATAAGACGTGAGATAAAACACACATTATGAATAAGACGTGGATAAACACACATTGTGAATAAGACGTGAGATAAAACACACATTGTGAAAAAGACGTGAGATAAAACACATGTTGTGCATAAGACGTAAGATAAAAAACACATTGTGAATAAGAGGTGAGATAAAACACACATTGTGAAAAAGACGTGAGATAAAACACATGTTGTGCATAAGACGTGAGATAAAACACATGTTTAGAAAAGGCCGTGAGATAAAACACATGTTGTGCATAAGACGTGAGATAAAACACACATTGTGAATAAGACGTGAGACAAAAAACATACTGTAAATAAGGCGTTAGATTAAACACACATTGTGAATAAGACGTTAGATAAAACACATACTGTAAATAAGACGTGAGATAAAAAAAACACATTGTGAATAAGACGTGAGATAAAACACATACTGTAAATAAGACGTAAGATAAAACACATTGTGAAAAACACGTGAGATAAAACGCACATTGTGAATAAGATATGAGATAAAACGCACATTGTAAATAAAATATTAGATAAAACGCACATTGTGAATAAGACGTGAGATAAAACTAACATTGTAAATAAGACATAAGATAAAACATATACATGTATTTTGACTAACACGTGAAATTAAAAACACATTGTGAATAAGGCGTGAGATAAAACTAACATTGTGAATAAGACGTGAGATAAAACAAACATTGTGATCTAGACGTAAGATAAAACACACATTGTGAATAAGTCGTGAGATAAAACATATATTATGTATAGGCATGAGATAAAACACATACTGTAAATAAGACGTGAGATGAATACATATTGTGAATAAGACGTTAGATAAACCACAGTTTGTGAATAAGACGTGAGATAAAACACACATTGTGAAAAAGACGTGAGATAAAACACACATTGTGAAAAAGACGTGAGATAAAACGCACATTGTGAATAAGACATGAGATAAAACACACATTGTGAATAAGACGTGAGATAAAACACATTTTGTGAATAAAACGTGAGATAAAACAGATATTATGTATAGGCATGAGATAAAACACATACTGTAAATAAGACGTGAGATGAATACATATTGTGAATAAGACGTTAGATAAACCACAGTTTGTGAATAAGACGTGAGATAAAACACACATTGTGAAAAAGACGTGAGAAAAAACACATACTGTAAAAAAGGCGTGAGATTAAACACACATTGTGAATAAGACGTGACATAAAACACATACTGTAAATAAGACGTGAGATAAAACACATTGTGAAAAACACGTGAGATAAAACGCATATTGTGAATAAGATATGAGATAAAAAGCATATTGTAAATAAAATATTAGATAAAACGCACATTGTGAATAAGACGTGAGATAAAACTAACATTGTGAATAAGACCAAAGATAAAACATATACATGTATTTTGACTAACACGTGAAATTAAGCACACATTGTGATTAAGGCGTGAGATAAAACATATATTATGTATAAGACGTGAGATAAAACACATATTGTAAAAAAGACGTGAGATGAGTACATATTGTGAATAGGACGTGAGATAAAACACAAGTTGTGAATAAGACGTGAGATAAAACACACATTGTGAATAAGACATGAGATAAAACATATATTATGTATAAGACGTGAGATAAAACACATATTGTAAAAAAGACGTGAGATGAGTACATATTGTGAATAGGACGTGAGATAAAACACAAGTTGTGAATAAGACGTGAGATAAAACACACATTGTGAATAAGACATGAGATAAAACATATACATGTATTTTGACTAAGACGTGAAATTAAACACACATTGTGAATAAGGCGTGAGATAAAACTAACATTGTGAATAAGACGTGAGATAAAACAAACATTGTGATCAAGACGTAAGATAAAACACACATTGTGAATAAGTCGTGAGATAAAACATATATTATGTATAGGCATGAGATAAAACACATACTGTAAATAAGACGTGAGATGAATACATATTGTGAATAAGACGTTAGATAAACCACAGTTTGTGAATAATACGTGGGATAAAACACACATTGTGACAAAGACGTGAGATAAAACACATATTGTAAAAAAGACGTGAGATGAGAAAATATTGTGAATAGGACGTGAGATAAAACACAAGTTGTGAATAAGACGTGAGATAAAACACACATTGTGAATAAGACATGAGATAAAACATATACATGTATTTTGACTAAGACGTGAAATTAAACACACATTGTGAATAAGGCGTGAGATAAAACTAACATTGTGAATAAGGCGTGAGATAAAACTAACATTGTGAATAAGACGTGAGATAAAAGAAACATTGTGATCAAGACGTAAGATAAAACACACATTGTGAATCAGTCGTGAGATAAAACATATATTATGTATAGGCATGAGATAAAACACATACTGTAAATAAGACGAGAGATGAGTACATATTGTGAAAAAGACGTGAGATAAAACACATGTTGTGAATAAAACGTTAGATAAAACACACATTGTGAAAAAGACGTGAGATAAAACACACATTGTGAAAAAGACGTGAGATAAAACGCACATTGTGAATAAGACATGAGATAAAACACACATTGTGAATAAGACGTGAGATAAAACACATTTTGTGAATAAGACGCAAGATAAAACAGATATTGTGAATAAGACATGAGATAAAACACATACTGTAAATAAGGCGTGAGATAAAACTAACATTGTGAATAAGACGTGAGATAAAACACATACTGTGAATAAGACGTGAGATAAAACACATACTGTAAATAAGTCGTGAGATTAAACACACATTGTGAATAAGACGTGAGATAAAACACATACTGTAAATAAGACGTGAGATAAAACACATACTGTAAATAAGACGTGAGATAAAACACATACTGTAAATAAGACGTGAGATAAAACACACATTGTGAATAAGACGTGAGATAAAACACATATTGTGAATAAGACGTGAGATAAAACACACATTGTGAATAAGACGGGAGATAAAACAGATATTGTGAACAAGACGTGAGATAAAACATATACATGTATTTTGACTAAGACGTGAAATTAAACACACATTGTGAATAAAACGTGAGATAAAACTAACATTGTGAATAAGGCGTGAGATAAAACTAACATTGTGAATAAGAAGTGAGATAAAAGAAACATTGTGAACAAGATGTAAGATAAAACACACATTGTGAATAAGTCGTGAGATAAAACATATATTAAGTATAGGCGTGAGATAAAACACATACTGTAAATAAGACGTGAGATGAGTACATATTGTGAATAAGACGTGAGATAAAACATATATTAAGTATAGGCGTGAGATAAAACACAAACTGTAAATAAGACGTGAGATAAAACACATGTTGTGAATAAGACGTGAGATAAAACACATTTTGTGAATAAGACGCAAGATAAAACAGATATTGTGAATAAGACGTAAGATAAAACACACATTGTGAATAAGACGGGAGATAAAACAGATATTGTGAACAAGACGTGAGATAAAACATATACATGTATTTTGACTAAGACGTGAAATTAAACACACATTGTGAATAAAACGTGAGATAAAACTAACATTGTGAATAAGTCGTGAGATAAAACATATATTAAGTATAGGCGTGAGATAAAACACATACTGTAAATAAGACGTGAGATGAGTACATATTGTGAATAAGACGTGAGATAAAACATATATTAAGTATAGGCGTGAGATAAAACACAAACTGTAAATAAGACGTGAGATAAAACACATGTTGTGAATAAGACGTGAGATAAAACACATTTTGTGAATAAGACGCAAGATAAAACAGATATTGTGAATAAGACGTAAAATAACACGCACATTGTGAATAAGACATGAGATAAAACACATTTTGTGAATAAGACGTGAGATAAAACAGATATTGTGAAAAAGACGTGAGATAAAACACATACTATAAAAAAGGCTTGAGATTAAACACAAATTGTGAAAAAGACGTGAAATAAAACACACATTGTGAAAAAGAAGTGAGATAACACGCACATTGTGAATAAGACATGAGATAAAACACACATTGTAAATAAGACGTGAGATAAAACAGATATTCTGAATAAGACGTGAGATAAACCATATATTATGTATAGGCGTGAGATAAAACACATACTGTAAATAAGACGTGAGATGAGTACATATTGTAAATAAGAGATAAAACACATGTTGTGAATAAGACGTGGATAAAACACACATTGTGAAAAAGACGTGAAATAAAACACACATTGTGAAAAAGACGTGAGATAACACGCACATTGTGAATAAGACATGAGATAAAACACATTTTGTGAATAAGACATAAGATAAAACAGATATTGTGAATAAGACGTGAGATAAAACACATACTGTAAATAAGACGTGAGATAAAACACATACTGTAAATAAGGCGTGAGATTAAACACAAATTGTGAATAAGACGTGAGATAAAACACATACTGTAAATAAGACGTGAGATAAAACACATACTGTAAATAAGACGTGAGATAAAACACATACTGTAAATAAGGCGTGAAATTAAACATACATTGTGAATAAGACGTGAGATAATACACATACTGTAAATAAGACGTGAGATAAAACACATACTGTAAATAAGGCGTGAGATTAAACATACATTGTGAATAAGACGTGAGATAAAACACATACTGTAAATAAGACGTGAGATAAAACACATACTGTAAATAAGACGTGAGATAAAACACATACTGTAAATAAGACGTGAGATAAAACACATTGTGAATAACACGTGAGATAAAACACACATTGTGAATAAGACATAAGATAAAACATATACATGTATTTTGACTAACACGTGAAATTAAACACACATTGTGAATAAGGCTTGAGATTATAATAATCCATTATGAGTATCCATGTAGGATAGGGAAATCTCACCCGATGGGTTGAATATTTCAGTCAGAGACATTCTATATAAAAACAATATGACCATCGGATAGACTATACTCAATTTTGGTTTATACAAGATGTATAAACTTTAAGAAAAAGTCTGACGTCAAGCCCATGTGAGATACATATTTCTTCCATATCTGCTCATGTGGGCTTGACGTCACAGTTAGGTGACAATCACATGATGTCATCCTTTGTGTAAATGACGTCATCTTGCGGGAAAATGACAGCCGGACCTCCAAAATTTAGAAATTTTAAATGCGTTTCAAATGTTAATACTCAGATTTTATGATAAATAACTTTTTCTTCAAGTTTATACCCTTTGTATAAACCAAAATTAAGTATAGTTTATCCGATGGTCATATTTATTTTTATATAGAATGTTGAATAACAGAGTTAGATTTTGCAAACATGGCGCCCATGGATATGTAAATCATATTTGAAGCCAAAAATTGACATTAAAATGGAAGAAAAAGAATCCATTATGAGTTCATCCATGTAGGATAGGGAAATCTCACCCGATGGGTTGAATATTTATGTCAGAGACTCGGCAAGCATCGTCTCTGACTGAAATATTCAACCCCGAGGGTGAGATTTCCCTATCCTACATGGATACTCATAATGGATTCTTATATTCTCACATAGGGGAAAACCCATCTCACATGAGCAGATATAGAAGAAAAAACTAACATTGTGAATAAGACGTGAGATAAAACAAACATTTTGAACAAGACGTAAGAAAAAACACACATTGTGAATAAGACCTGAGATAAAGCACACATTGTGAATAAGACGTGAGATAAAACACACATTGTGAATAAGACGTGAGATAAAACACATATTGCGAATAAGACGTGAGATAAAACACATATTGCGAATAAGACGTGAGATAAAACACATACTGTAAAAAAGACGTGAGATAAAATACACATTGTGAATAAGACGTAAGATAAAACATATATTGTGAATAAGACGTGAAATGAAACACACATTGTGAATAAGACGTGAGATAAAACACATATTGTGAATAAGACGTGAGATAAAACAAACATTGTTAATAAGACGTAAGATAACAAATTGCAAATAAGACGTGAGATAAAACACATTGTGAATAACCCGTGAGATAAAACAAACATTGTGAATAACACGTGAGATAAAACACACATTGAATAAGATGTGAGATGAAACATATATTGTGAAAAAGATGTGAGATAAAACACACATTGTGAATAAAACGTGAGATAAAACACACATTGAATAAGATGTGAGATAAAACACAGATTGTGAATAAGACGTGAGATAAAACACATTGTGAATAAGACGTAAGATAAAACATATATTATGTATAAGACTTGAGATAAAAAACTTACTGAAAATAAGACGTGAGATGAAACACATACTGTGACTAAGACCTGAGATAAAACACACATTGTGAATAAGACGTGAGAAAAAACACATACTGTGAATAAACGTGAGATAAAACACACATTGTGAATTAGACGTGAGATAAAACACACATTGTGAATATCACGTGAGATAAAACACACATTGTGAATAACACGTAAGATAAAACACACATCGTGAATAAGACGTGAGATAATTCACACGTTGAGAATAATACGTGAGATAACAATCACATTGTGAATAAGACGTGAGATAAATCACACGTTGTGAATAAGACATGAGATAACACACAGATTGTGAATAAGGCGTGAGATAAAACACACATTGTGAATAAGACGTAAGATAAATCACACGTTGTGAATAACACGGGGGATAAAACACACATTGTGAATAACATGTAAGATAAAACACATATTGTGAATAAGACGTGAGATAAAAATCATACTGTAAAAAAGACGTAAGATAGAACACACATTGTGAATAAGACGTGAGATAAAACACACATTGTGAATAAGACGTAAGATAAACACATTGTGAATAACACGTGAGATAAAACACACATCGTGAATAAGACGTGAGATAACACACACATTGTAAATAAGACGTGACATAAAACACATTGTGAATAAGACGTGAGATAAAAAACATATTGTGAACAAGACTATGAGATTAAAAAAAAAAACATACCGACATATTGAAAGCAAGACGTAAAATAAAACACACACTTGGAAATGGTTCATATTCCATTTGGGAACAGGACGGGAATAAGACATGAAATAAAAATACATGCTTGGAAAAAGATGTGAAATAAAAAAAAAACACACATTGGGAACAAGACGTGAGATAAAAAACAAACACGGGAAACAAGACTTGGGATAAAAAAGGAGCTAGATAAAAAACAAAAATACATGTAAATAATGGGAACAAGACGTAAGATATAACACACACATACACACATACACACACATGCACACACACACACACGTAACAAGACGTGAGATATAACACACACACACACACACGCGCACACACACACACACACACACGCACACACACACACAAGTAACAAGACGTGAGAAAAAAATCACACATTGGGAACAAAATGTAAAATAGTAAAACATGCTGGAAGCGAAATTCGAGATAAAACTATAAAACCACGCACACAGGAAAAGAAATGTGAGATAATAAGATACATATGATACAAACAAATAGAACTTTAGAGAGATTAAAATACACATTATGTGTAAAAGACGCGGGATAAAAATACGGGAACTAGAAGTTAGCTAAAAATATACACAGACACAACAAACCCATTAAGAACCAGTTGAAGAAAAAGATAAACAGAAAAGAGATTTTAAAAAAAATCAATCTTTTATGAAATGCAGTTGAATGCCGTTCTTTTTTTTTTTTTTTATTTTATTTTATTTTTTTTTTGGAAGTAAACAGTCCAACAGAAAGAAGGCTTGTGTTAAAGAGCCGTTAAATAAATCATTTTTATCATAAACCAATGTTCTTAATCGTGACGTTTTATCTATTATGATATTTATGCAAATGATTCCATCAGAGGCGCTAATAGTGACAGCGATAGCATCAGAGGACTAGGGATCGATACCCTCTCTGTACAAGTAGTGAGAAATTTGATTTACAATACCAACACAACGCCAATACAAGTAGCACTAGAAATTTGATTAAAATACCAATGTAATTTGATTATATAAACTGATTTATGTAAAGACTTGACAGATAATTTCAACGTATTTAACAGATTATATTGAACATAGTTCCAGATAATTTTTATTTATTACAAAATTTCTTAAAACAACGGAAATTAAACCTCTTCATTAATGGTATTAATCTCTATTCATTTGACAAAACAGATAACTCCAATCGTTACTGATTTCTAGATACTTTATTATCACATAATAATAAACAACTATTTTTTGTTTTGCAAATATTTGTTGAAATAAACTTTACATTAAAACAAAGGATAAATAAATAGATAATCAATATAAATAAATAAATATATAAATAAAAAAATAAATAAATAAATAAATAAATAAATAAATAAATAAATAAATAAATAAATTCAAATTGGATGATTTATAAACAAAAATGTGATAAAAGAGATGAACCGGAATTCTTTGGACGGATAATACATTTTGTCTTATAAATCTATTACTCCCTTGAGTGGTGACAGATGTAACAATAAATCAGATCTGAAAGTTCTGGTCTTCCGTGTGAATATTAAAAGTTCTTATCGGCGTATCTAACTTCTTTGTATTATTATATATTTTATATTTTATTTTATTTATTTATATTTTTTGTACATAATGATATACTTGGACCTGGGTGATAGTCCAATAATTAATAATAATAATAATAATAATAATAATAATAATAATAATAATAATAATAATAATAATGATGATGATGATGATGATGATGATGATGATGATGATGATAATAATAATAATAATAATAATAATAATAATAATAATAAATAACAAATATTATGCTTAAATGTTAATCATATTTCAAACATGGGATGCTCACGCTCATAACAGAAAGGTCAAGACATGACAGTCACGTGGTTGTCGATGTCGTCGACGTCAATATTAACTTTTTGACTTTTAGATCGATATATTCTTGATTTTAGACTATAACTGATACCGAAAACGAACCTTGGAAAACATAATCAATCTTTAAATTATCAATACATTTACAACTAGAGAACTGTTTTCTACAATCTTGTGCTTTGAAAATATGATGGGTATAAATATAGTTAATTACCTAAACACAAACATGTTATAACATCACCCAAACACCATTACAGTTCAGATCCCCATGATTTCATTTTCTATGCACTTAAAATCAGATTTTTTTTAATGCAAGTAGCAAGGAACCAACAAATCAAAAGATACTTTAATTAGAATACTCATGTCTCAAACGGGTGCTTATTAAAAAAGGTGTCGAAGTTGATAATGTTACGTACTATATTGTAAACATGTATCGAAAATGTTTTGTACTGATGTTGTTTTTTTGGGGTGTTACTTAGTACGATTGGTTAAAAAACAAGCCAATCTTAATTGGATTTAAAGCATGTTTTGCTATATTTACATTTCATTTCTTTAATTACGTAATGCCTTTACAACGAATTTATACTCCGCTGTCGGAGTGTTCAATTGAGCATGCGCTAATAAAACAAACACCGCCAAGATCAAATCCGACTAAAAACAGTTCATAGTTCAAGAATTTTGTCAGTTCTCTTGCCAATGGTCATTTCGTTCATTTTTGGTTTCCTTCGCTGACCCTGAACTAACTTCTTCCATATACATACAGTTAAAAGATTCTTAACTCGTACAACTTCGTTACTTTTATCTACTGAACTTTCAAAATAAATATTATATCTTTATATATATCCGTTTTTTTTAAGTATTGGCTCTTTCTGTAAGTATAGTATTCAAAGATGCCTTGATACCTTATTATATTATGTACCCCTGATAATTGTTTATTGTTTATTTGTGACTTCTTTTATACGTAATGTTTACTACTGTTTTACCATTAACTAGTACTGTTTTATGTTCCTGGTTGCGTTGTGTATCAAAGTACATGTTTATATCAATTTCAAATTCCATTCTGCTTTTTTTTTAATATTAGGTAACAAATAAACAGCTGAATGATTAGGAATAACTATAACAAAGCTATTTTAAGAAAGCGAATAGATAACACTGGTATCATACAAATCTAGATTGTGAAACATTGATCGTAAAACACAAGGAACGATTATCGCCACAAGCAAGCTACTTCCCAAAGTCAGGTAAGTTATATTTAGTTATTTAAATGTGTTTTCCGTGTTTTAATGTTTATATTGTTGCTTAACACTAACTTGTGTTGTGTCGTGGTTATTTTGGATATTGCCTAGTCCATGCTTTCAAATACAAACTTCCTTCTTCTATTAATTCTGGATAATTATTCATGGTAGCTAGCCAGGGTCTTCTCACTTTTAAACATAAAGGAAAAATTAAGAGAAGACAAATTTCTCCACTTTGTATAACAAATCTTCATGAAACTAAATTTGGGCGTTAAAAAGCCATTTCTTTACAATGTTAACCTAATCAAATAAAATAAAAACTTAACCGAGTCGAAAAAGACATTTGTCCATTGATTGTAAGGATAAGTTACAACTAATGATAAATATTCTTTAATAAAGACACCCAAGTGTATAGCTTTTATATGATAATTGTAAGAGAGAGTCAGAGATAGAGAGAGCGGTTTGTCTATAAATCATACATAGCATAAATTGTACTCTGTAATATCGTATACATCATACGTAATACTAACATCTTATCTAGAACCTGTATCAATCTTTAACATTAATACGTTTTAAATTTTCAACACGTATAAAAATTCGCATTCATTTGAGAAGAACCACGTGTTCTATGACTGTAAAATGTACGTGACTAATGTCTTTTAGAACCAAAAATATGGATTTTGGATTTTCTAAAAGCTTTAACGGAAATAATTCAGGTAAGTTTTTTTAGATTTTATTTAATTTTTAAATTCAGAGGATAAAATGAATGTGAATATGCATATTTAAGTAAAATTTATAATAACAATAAATAAATGATTTATTTTATTTAAGTAAAACATAATGATGCTGATACACCTGACATTTTGAAAGATAATTTACTATTCAACATCGGCTGTATGTATCCTAATAAAAATCAATTATTGGTACAGTTAATGTTCAAGTTGCCTATTTTGATTGTATGAAAACTAAGATTTAGAGTTATCATATACTTTAAAGCAATCATGCCATTATGTGTTTCTAATAGTTAATTATACAGGGATGTTCAGAAAAGTGTTTGTAATGATCGTTTACAATAATGAGGTCAGGTTTGAGTCGTTTTGTAACTTATTGTAGCGTACAAAGGTGTATTGAAGATTTCATGTAGACCGGCTAGATGAACGTTTTCAATAAAACCCAAGTTGATAAGCTAATTGACCCATATTATGATATTTAGTCCTCTTTCATTTTCAAAATCTTTATTCTACCAATTTTCATTTGAAGCCTTATAAAAACCAAGTAACAAAAATAAGCTATAGATTTCATCGATCACGTGATTTATTTATACACATATGTGCATGTTGAAAGCAGATGTTTAAAGGTTAAATATCGAATAAATCTTAAAAAATAAATCACAAAATTGTAATACGTTAAAACTGTGTATGAAGAGTAACATTATTTTTCAACCTGATAATTGGAGAATAAATTGGCACTATATTCATCTAGACGAGTAAGAGAAATATTTTCTTTGGTATATACTTTCTTATTTTAGTAATTGATTCTTAAAGTAAAAGCCTACAGTACAGATCTGCAGAAGTTAGGCTAACCGGCTATGTGTGGAATCGAAGCTCATCTCTACCTCTCATTAGCTGCATCTTAACCCCTTGTAAGCTATATGTCGGTAGCTTTTTTGGCAGCATCTATCCATTTCGGCAGCTTTTCGTACACTCGACCGTTCTCTCCTCTCCTCGGCCAATCGTTAGCTTCTGTCGGCTGCTCGACATCTCGTTAGCTTTTTGGCCCCTCGGCAGGAAAGGAAGATCTGCTTAGTTGGTGACCGAGACATAGATAACTACTCAATCACTAGCTACAACTTATCTCCACGAACCTTTGCTCTTCAGTTTCACTTTCGACAGGTCTGTACTTTTTCAAATTGTTAAATGTAAAGTTAAAACTTGACGTTATACACTACTACTTTTTTCTCTCTCGTTATAAACCTAAGATTCACATTAAGATAAATAAATCATGAATACCTTGTGCTTTGATCACCCTTTGTTATCTATGATGTCGTAATGACGAATGATAAATAAATAATTAATTTACACAGGTTGTTAATAAAACAATATATGTCAATCATATATATATATATATATATATATATATATATATATATATATATATATATATATATATATATATATATATATATAAAACGATCTCTTCTAAAAAATAAATTTAATCGATATTTCAATCTTTTTATAAACTTTTTATTTCAGGAAAATTGTAATGTTTCATTCGATCTAAATTTTCTATGTTATTATCTTTGTTTTCTTAAAGGTCATATAAAACATGTTACATGTATTCTACGTTTTATACATGTAACTTCAATATGATTGAGTTACAAAAAGACATATAGAAAAGAAAGAAACAATCTTATAAAGAATGGTTTGAATTTTATCAATAAGTAGATTTTAACAATGGAATATGATATAACCACAATATTTCTTTAATCAAGCACATATTTTATAGTGAGCCATATAAAGATTCTTATAGCTTTGTAATTAATATTTACGATTTTAATGACGAGATATATTGAAAATCACACAACAATACCGAAACAATAAAACGGATGTACAAAATATGAAACGCAAAGTGAGGAGAAATATAACCACTTAAATAAATCCTCTTATTTTGGACAGTGACTTGCTAAATAAAGTAAACAACATGTACTTCTAAAAAGTCTTTGCAGTTTAATAGAGTTTTGCACGATTTTACTGTCCATAACCATTGAACCAATTATGCATTATCCTGGGTCAAGGGATAGGTTCGTTTACATCTTAAGATTTGGATAGTATTGTGTCATTCTTTAAGTAAAACAATTTGAATTGCGTTGAGATTGCGTAAAAGCGTTTGTACGCCATGCGCAATCAAGCCATTGGAATGATTTAGGCTGGTGTTACCTGTACTGCAAGGCGGTTTGAAGTGTATAAAAACACTTATTAAAAACCAGATACATCCACAAATCGGGTCGCCCTTGAAGCAGTTATTCCAGAAATCCAGCTATCTGTACAGTACTTCAGCGTCATCATGATGCACGCACCTGGTTTCGGACAGGAAACATTTACTAGACGTGACTTGGGGGACTTGAGTCGGAGAACCTAAAAAGACAATTGTGTCTTGCGATGTTGTCCATTTACTGGGGGAAATTTAATGGCCTGGGTCGGTATGTCGGCGAATGGTAGAACTAGTAAAACAGTTTTTGATAGGACATTGGCTGGTCACGTTACTGCAATAGAATATTCCGTTTGTTTAACAACATAACGTTACGTTGCAACATGACAACAATAGAATGACATGCTGTCTACGTCTGTTGCAAAATCAGCCGTTGACGTTGATTCAACTTTCCATTTTTAAAAAGATTGCTGAGACATTTTCAAAACCATTGTTTGGTCATTGAGATGTCGATGCTTTGGTTACATTATTGACAATGGTGGACAAGATGGATAAGAGCAGTTGAAAGTAGACTAGAGTAAAAGAATTGTATTGTACGATCATGTGTCTTGTACGTATGTAGGAAGAGTCAGTTCTAGGATGACAAACTTTGTTTTAGAATTTGTCAAAAGTTTAATAGTAGCCTAGGCGGCAAATCGTGTTTTAAGCGGTAAGCCTGTGCCTATAATTACTGTGCCATTTATGCTTAGCGATGAGAGCCTATGCCATCCATTGATGCCATCCATTGATCAGTCTCTCGACCGCCGATACTCCTTTATCAAAGCGTATAAAAAAATCCGTGTTTTGAAAATGAAGCTTATCTCATGTTCATTTCAGTAAAAGAAAAAACAATGTTTACATAAGCTTAAAATAATGTATGCGCAATAACCTACACAACACAGAACAAGAAAGAAAAATAATAAAAAAAACCAAACAAATTGTAAAAGCAAACAAAATAAACATAACTGAAAATACATTGATTGTACAAGGTTTGCTGACTTTGAATAATTTTTGTCTGTATTAACAAAATATTAAAAGCATTCAGTGAATATAATAAAACAACTTATGGTACATAGCGTAATTATCTTATGCAACACTGAAAAAATTAAACATTAAACTGCGTCTTTCCCTAGCTACACAATCAGTTCATATTTAAGATTTTCTTCAATTTCAATTTAGCAACAATGGCGACTTTTTGTTAACTACTATCACGTGCTACTTTGATTTTTTTTTTTTGTAAAATAATACATTATATGTAGCACATGACACTAAAAAAAAATTTGTCAAAACTTAATTTAAATGTTATAAGCGGGAATTTATCTTTAAAATGGAATCTTTAAATTTCTGAATCTAAACTAATAGAATTATCATTATCATTATTATTATTATTATTATTATTATTATTATTATTATTATTATTATTATTATTATTTTTATTATTTTTATTATTTTTTATATTTTTACGAAACTTTTTATGCACTATTTTACATTTATTTTGGATTTGTTATATACATTCACTCTTGTATGTAGTGATATGTATCTGTTTCAGTAAAAGTACAACTGATTACACATTCAGGAAGTTTGAATACATCTAGAAAATAGTTTGTTTTTAATTTACTAATTGTTCTACGTATTAAGATTAAAGTTAGCTTTTCTCGTTGTCTTATGAACTTTCCTGGACGTTTTAGTTGAGATAGTAAAATGTGGATAAAATATTTCTATTTACATATCATATGTACCTTTTATAGTACAGGAAATGCTGCATATGTAAATAAAAAAAGATATATGATAAAATATTTCAATTTAAATCATTTATTTCATTTTTATAGTAAAGTGAAAGTGGGACATGGAACTTCTCAGTTTCACAAAAACTCGTTAAAATTATGACATTTTCGCATAATCAAATAAAATTCTTCGATGTAATTGAGATTAATATTTTAATTTTTATGATAGCGTTCTTGATTAAACGTTTGGAAACAAGCTCAGTCAACCTGAAAGTCAGTTTTTTTACGGAAATAAGTTTTTTATGAAATCCTGTTTTGTTTATTAATGTACTTTTATATGCTGCTTAAATGTTACCAAATATAGCAAGGTCTGATCCTGAAACAGTATCAAGTTTTTCCAACCATACTAGTTTAAGATTATACAAGGAAATCCTTATAATCCCGATTATGGTTCTGTTTTGGTATTCTTGAACATCTGTTGTTTATCAACATTAGGAAGTAAGGCTACAGTTTCTATCTGAGTCGCTGTTTATGATAGTAAATTATGTTTTAGAGAATATTTGGAACTGTTTATTTGAACGTTGACAGGTAGTTTTGTGGTTGATAATCTAATATCTTGATAAACATGCTATTCCCACCTACATTAGCTCATTTGTAACAAGACATTGCTATAGAAAATGAAAAACAATCCATTTTCCGTATCAAAAACACAGTGTATATTAACAGTGTATATTTTTAACAAAAATACTCGTTTATTTTTGTATCTACAAGTAAATGTCAACTAACTTTGAATTATGGAAACGCATCAGATGTATTTTCGTTGAAAACTCTTCATAAATTATTGTCACAGTGAGTCCGACAGTTTGTTCTCTTGTATTCATATTTCTCCCTTTATTGTGTGTTGTTTTGGGTTACAATGGTTACTGTCAATAACTGTTTCTAGGTTCTATAATCTATTATAACAATATTTGTATATATTATAATATACCCGTTTTTAGTCACGTGATCTTGCTTGTTCTTTTGTTACTGTTGTCTTCAGCACGATATAAGAGAACGTGTTTTGCGTTTTCCTTACGCAGCTAAGAAAACCAATCTACGGTCATGTTAATAATTTAAATTTTATGATGTAGATATCGATTTTGATTTCAATGATATAATAGAAAATTTACAGAGAATGTGCTCTAGATGACGTAATAAATAAAAAATAAAAAATAAAAATGGAAAAAAAAGAAATAAAAAAAAATAATAATAAAAGAAACAAGCAAACAAGGAGGGAAGTAACAAATACACAGGTATGTGAAACTTGGTTTAATTTTAATGAACGATATTACATGGTATAGAGTACTGTGTTTAACATTGGAAAAAATAAATTCTGACTAATGACGCAAAAGAAAATCATTGAAAAGCTTACTAACTGCTTTATTTATGTACGTGGGTTTTTTCCCTATTTTATTAGATTGGTGTAGCTAGCTTGACAGGAACTGCTTACTCTTTCGGAGCACTCGGTCTCACTTCCTAATGGAAGTTCACGTGTATCATTGAATTAGCAAGTTTTCAAAGTTTGTTCTTTTTTTTATTGTAATTTGAAGAGGGACTAGTGTGTTTGTATTTAAGGTCTTATTCTTACAATATCCTCTCATTAGCGTCTTCTACAAATAGTTTGGCATTGTTTTTGTTTAATTCAGTGCTTTTCTGTAAAATTAGTTTTTTAATTTTTATTGTTCAAGTTTTCAGTGTTCTATTACAGAAACAAAAACATTTTATTACAATCTTCAAAAGTATTTAGAGACAGTAACTAACGCTGTATTCGGTTACTCATGAATCACATTTCATAATAAAATATTGTAGAGATCTGTATAGTAGAGATCTGTATAGTGATAGATTTACTTCAGTAACTATGTAAAAAATACATTTGTTTGAGCTGTATTTCATATTTATGTTTTATACGAGTATTGTAAATGTTCTATTATACTGAGATCAGCGATTATGGTTCCCCTGAACCATTTCCCTTGGTTTCTATAAACAGTGTTTGCATGGTTGTATTTTTATAAAATGAACAGTTTTTTTTTGTCAGAATGTCAAAGTTGCATGCAGATGAAACATTGTAAAATCCTTATAGAAAGCTATATAATGGAAATGATTTCCTGAGAGTCGTAGTTTCGTAATTATCAACACAATTTATCCGAGTAGACGTCCAACAATTTAGAGTTAAATCGGAAGGACTATAATTAGTATGTTTTGTTAGAAGTAATAATGACCATTGCTGTTTGGTAGTGCTCAGTCACTCAGGAAATAGATTGATGTTGTGTGGCATTTTATTTAAGGCTTATGTATTATACAAGTAATCGATACAGCCGACTCAATACGGCCGGCATGACTTTAGTTTACATTGTTCGTATTTACATCTAATTGACGAGTCTTTAACTAGTATCATTAGTTGTTACCTATGCAGTATTGACCTGACCGTTGACCTCTGTAACTTTTCCCCTTGACCCTTGACTTTTGACAGTTTTTATAATCTGATTGATTTAAATTAAATCTTTTTGACATTTCTACCTTATAATGTATCCTATGAATGCACAAATTTGGACTCAGCAGGATTGAAAAACTGTGGTTTTCACCTATTTAAGGGTTCAAAATTAAGAATTGCGCGGTTGTTAAATTTGGCACGAAAAACATTTGATCATTGCTCCAATAAAAAACATTTTACGGGTAAAATGCAATAGATCTTGCCTTTCAGTTGATGAAACAAAAAGTTTGAGTAACGTGTTTTATATTTAAACGTTCATTTTAATAGATCAGACAATCTACTACATGCATTTCGTTGTACATCACCAATACAACATTAAGGAACTTTTAGGAAATGATACTGGAAATGCTATGTTCTAGAACATTTGACTGGCTCTGAATCTCATATTAAAAGTCAATGTTAAAGAAATAAAAACAAAGTCAATACCCATGAAAAAGAGATTCGACATAGCTACACTTTAATAACAGATAATTCAATTTGTACTAAAACTGCAATAAAATGTTATCATCTCATGTAATGACTTATTATTACTTGATGTTATACGTTATTGGGGTCCTTTTAAAGAATACTTTATATCTGCACTGTCTACATATACATACAGAGCAATCATAGTTTAAAAAGCATTTCACATATCGATGCCTTCGAATCAGGAGTGAAAGGAAAAACCTAAGTTTTTCTTTTATTTAAGGAATAATTGTAAATTTGTTTCCGCCTATGGGGTCATAGACGGAAAAAATTACAATTATTCCTTATAACTAAATTCAAATTATAATTAAATTCAAAAATAAATACAATATTTATAACATTAACCTTATCTTTTTATACAACTTCTCACATAAATCTCAATGCAATGCAGCTGGATGCCCATAACTACTGCCGGTACCTTTGCACGCTAGTTTCACCGCCATTTCTAAATCGTTCGGTGTGCATGTGTGTATTACGTACATGTATCACTTGCATATATTTAAATTAATTTCAAACGGAGCTTGCAAACATGCAACTACATCGGAGAGGTACAACTCACACTAATTGCCCGCGACTGTGCTTTAAAATATAAATGACGATGGCTTCAAGCTGAGGGAGGGGCAAGATATGTTTGGACAAAAATGAGGCATCCGAGTTCGAAGCAGAAATGTTAACCCGTAGAAAAATATCAATCAATAACACGTTGTTACCACTATCAACAGTACATTAACTTACGGAAGCCAAACATAAGTGGTTCCAGCTGGTAGCAAACTGTTGATGTTCCTGTACTTCAGTGGGGACATTTCCCTGTCATCAGCGTAACATATCCACAAATGATATGATGCACCTGCAGATTCACACAACTCAAATTCGCTGCTGTCATCACGGCCATCATTTATGACTGCAGATCTTAAGACTAATCTGAAATATTTAACAACTTTCACGTTTTTAATGAAGAAAACAAATGACACCTTTCACGTCAAGTCAGACAAATATGGCTGCAGACTGAATATTTGACCTAGTTGTTAGGAAACTGACGTGATGGGTAATGGCGTATGATGCGTGACGTATGCGGTCAAAAAATATTCGTCTATGAGATCATAGACGAAAAAAATTTCCAACGCTGGACTGTTTAAAAATTTAATTATATAAAATATATATCATAGAAAATACATCATATTATAACAACTGAAAATATCTTGTTTAAAAATATTTGGACTATTTTATGTCCAGTGGTGCTTCGACCACATCCCTGGTTGATAGTTTATCACTATTTCCAGTGTCAGTTACAAAGTAAGAAGTTTTATAATAATTTAAACAAATATATTGCCTTTCTTGTTATTTTTTTTTTACTTTTAAAATCTTTTCATTGGTTTTTTCCTTGTTGATGTTGTTGCCTTGGTTGTTATTAAGTACGGGTTTTAGAAACATATTTCTTTTTATTTTCTCATTTATTGAGAAATTCACGCTCTAAGCATGTGTTTGTTATACTGTTAAAAAAGAAAGTGGTGTCAAATTGCTATGGAATTCAGAAAAGTGTGTTATAGGTTAAATAATTGTTGGTTAGATCAGCATCTCCAACCAAACCGGAGATGGTAAGTAAGTCTTTCGCTTATTAATAATTCTGGTCCATTTTTTCAAATTCATTTTCTATTTACTTATTTTATTTATTCTATTTTATTTTGTTGTTACTGAAAATATTACCTTTAATCGTTTAAGTATTGAAATATTATTTATATTAACTTAAAGATACATGATTAAGTTATTGGTATCTCAATAGCTTATTTGGAAAAGGAATATTTATTTATTTAAGAAAAAAGAGCGAAATTATATATATATATATATAAATAAATATATATAATTACATGTAGTTATGTAATTGAGCGACAGCTGCCTGTCAAAGATTTATGCCATCATTAACACATGTTAAGGATGGGAAATCCGGCAAGATATACATGTATTGGTGATTTTTTGACACGCACAGTTTTCACTTGACCTTACACTGAAGGTCAAGAACAGATTCTTATATCGTGTGAAAATACACCACAAGGTCACATTACATAAGTGATATTAAGTGTGTATACAAATAACATGTATAAAAAAGTTACACTAGTGTCTAATTGTAAAAACCTTTGGATATATTAAATTTTTATAAACTTCTTTTGTTAGGAGTCATAAATAATTAAATGTGGCAACTGTGAAAAACGTTTATTGAAAATGAAATAGATTCACGCCAGTTTTAAAGATTTGTGCCTCATTTATTTTTGTTTTAAGGTATTGTTGATTGTTCAGAAATAATAAAGCAAAATGGCAAGCTTCTACCGTTTATGGATTTGTTTAAATACATTGTATCTTGTAACGGCGTAGAAAACAATGATATGGACTTAAAATAAACAATTTTTTCGGAAACAAAGTAAATGAGTAAAAGAAAGTTTTCCAAAGTTTATAATTGTGTGCTTGCTAAGGCACTAACAGCAGCACATTCAATGGAGTAAGATAATGACAGTGATTTGATCAGTATTTTGTAGAAAGTGCTTGCAGGACCTTAAATGAGGTACGTTATTGACTATGATATGATTAATGTGTATTACACAGTGATTGCAGGACCTTCAATGAGGTACGTTATTGACTATGATATGATTAGTGTGTTTTACACAGTGATTGCAGGACATCAAATGCGGTACGTTAATGGCAATGATATAAAAAGTGTGTTTAAGACAGTGATTGTAGGACCTTAAATGAGGTAAGTTAATGGCAATGATATAAAAAGTGTGTTTAAGACAGTGATTGTAGGACCTTAAATGAGGTAAGTTAATGGCAATGATATAATTAGTGTGTTTAAGATTGTGATTGCAGGACCTTAAATGAGGTAAGTTAATGACAATGATTTTATCAGTGTGTTTTAGACAGTGATTGCAGGACCTTAAATGAGGTTAGTTAATGACAATGATTTTATCAGTGTGTTTTACACGGTGATTGCAGGACCTTAAATGAGGTAAGTTAATGACAATGATTTTATCAGTGTGTTTTACACGGTGATTGCAGGACCTTAAATGCGGCATGTTAATGGCAATGATATAAAAAGTGTGTTTTTGACAGTGATTGCAGGACCTTAAATGAGGTAAGTTAATGACAATGATTTTATCAGTGTGTTTTACATGGTGATTGCAGGACCTTAAATGAGGTAAGTTAATGACAATGATTTTATCAGTGTGTTTTACACGGTGATTGCAGGACCTTAAATGAGGTAAGTTAATGGCAACGATATAATTAGTGTGTTTAAGACTGTGATTGCAGGACCTTAAATGAGGTAAGTCAATGACAATGATTTTATCAGTGTGTTTAGACAGTGATTGCAGGACCTTCAATGAGGTAGGGTGATAATAATTACTATTACATATGTTTTGGTTCACTAGTACATGTATATAAATAGTGGTTATTATTTCATTTAGAGACTCGTCTACAATAACTAATATATACGTGACCAGGGACGTTCAATTTAAATCGCTCATCAATAAAGCTTTCATATAAATAAAGCTTCTTACAGTTTCATTAATATATAGTATATTTATATACATGTGTATATATATATATATACGTTATAAACCTGTGATTAGATAGATAGGACGATATCTTACTTAAACTTTAAATAGATAGAATTAATCTTCTAGTAACCTAAGTAGCTTTCACTGAAATAATGCAGATATCACTGTGACCGAATAGATGTCCATCTCCAATCAATCAGGGCCAGTTAGCTTCCGGATATGTTATGAGAAAAAGTTCGTTATCACTTCTCAAAAAAAAAAAAAAAAAAAAAAACAAAGTCGATGTAGAACAAAACGGCACGTGTATAATTGGTTTTAGTAGTTTTTTTGTCATGATCTCTGTAAGGACATGTAACATATCACATGTGTAACACACCGGTATATGATCCTCTTTTAAGTATTTCAGAGCTAATTTTAGTCATCCATCTTCATGAATATGCTAAGCAAAAGAACAATGAGAGGCACTGTTTAGGCAAAATTGACGAAATAACTTCACGAAAAGACGAATAAAATTTAAGGCGTATAAAAATAGTTTTAAAGTGTTGCTTTGAAATTACTCGAAGCGAAATGTATGTTTTAACTAAAACAAGTAAGAAAAGGGTTAAAACACAGCACACAAGATTGAAAATGTAGATTCCATTTCACTGTCAAATAAGGAATGGACTTTAAATTTTGTTGATTTATTATTATTATTATTATTAGCCTTGGTTTTTAATTAACAGTATATATTTAAAAATCCTTACTGATTTATTTAGCTATTTTTATATACATGCATATGATTTTTTTTAAAAAAAAAGAGAGAAAGCAGTGAATGAATCGAATGTCAAGACGCAGGAAAACAAAAATCTGAAATAGTTGTTTCTTTTTTTCTCACAAAATAATTAACTATAAATAAATCAATGTCATAGTAGCCAACGTCTAAAAATGGGAAACTGAAAAAGACAGCTTATTTCAAAGCAACCTCAAAAATGTTTTTATTAAGACTACTAAGTCACTTTCAACTATTTTCGTGATAACCCCTCCATTTAATAAACCCTTTAAAATTTGACAAAGGAGGCAAGAAACTGATGACTCAAATCAGAGTTGATATTATAATATAAAATTGTATATATTGATGTGGGATGTGTACAATCAGAGTTATGAAATGGTACCTATTGATGTGGTATGTGTACAATCAGAGTTGATATTATAATTTGAAATGATACCTATTGATGTGGTATGTGTACAATCAGAGTTGATATTATAATATGAAATGGTACCTATTGATGTGGTATGTGTTTAATCAAAGTTATGAAATGGTACCTATTGATGTGGTATGTGTTTAATCAGAGTTGGTATTATAATTTGAAATGGTACCCATTGATGTGGTACGTGAATAATCAAAGTTATGAAATGGTAACTATTAATGTGGTATGTGTTTAATCAGAGTTGATATTATAATATGAAATGGTACCTATTGATGTGGTATGTATTTAATCAGGATTGATATTTTAATATGAAATTTACATATTTATCTAGTATGTGTTTATTCAGAGTTGATATTATAATATGAAATGGTACCCTTTGATGTGGTATGTGTTTAATCAGAGTCGATATTATAATATGAAATGGTACCTAGTGATGTGGTATGTGTTTAATCAGAGTTGATATTATAATATGAAATGGTATCTAGTGATGTGGTATGTGTTTAATCAGAGTTGATATTATAATATGAAATGGTACCTATTGATGTGGTATGTGTTTAATCAGAGTTGATATTATAATATGAAATGGTAACTAGTGATGTGGTATGTGTTTAATCAGACTTGATATTATAATATGAAATGGTACCTATTGATGTGGTATGTGTTTAATCAGAGTTGATATTACAATTTGAAATGGTACCTATTGATGTGGTATGTGTTTAATCAGACTTGATATTATAATATGAAATGGTACCTATTGATGTGGTATGTGTTTAATCAGAGTTGATATTACAATTTGAAATGGTACCTATTGATGTGGTATGTGTACAATCAGAGTTATGAAATGGTACCTATTGATGTGGTATGTGTTTAATCAGAGTTGGTATTATAATTTGAAATGGTACCCATTGATGTGGTACGTGAATAATCAGAGTTATGAAATGGTAACTATTAATGTGGTATGTGTTTAATCAGAGTTGATATTATAATATGAAATGGTACCTATTGATGTGGTATGTATTTAATCAGGATTGATATTTTAATATGAAATTTACATATTTATCTAGTATGTGTTTATTCAGAGTTGATATTATAATATGAAATGGTACCCTTTGATGTGGTATGTGTTTAATCAGAGTCGATATTATAATATGAAATGGTACCTAGTGATGTGGTATGTGTTTAATCAGAGTTGATATTATAATATGAAATGGTATCTAGTGATGTGGTATGTGTTTAATCAGAGTTGATATTATAATATGAAATGGTACCTATTGATGTGGTATGTGTTTAATCAGAGTTGATATTATAATATGAAATGGTACCTAGTGATGTGGTATGTGTTTAATCAGACTTGATATTATAATATGAAATGGTACCTAGTGATGTGGTATGTGTTTAATCAGAGTTGATATTACAATTTGAAATGGTACCTATTGATGTGGTATGTGTTTAATCAGACTTGATATTATAATATGAAATGGTACCTAGTGATGTGGTATGTGTTTAATCAGAGTTGATATTACAATTTGAAATGGTACCTATTGATGTGGTATGTGTACAATCAGAGTTATGAAATGGTACCTATTGATGTGGTATGTGTTTAATCAGAGTTGGTATTATAATTTGAAATGGTACCCATTGATGTGGTACGTGAATAATCAAAGTTATGAAATGGTAACTATTAATGTGGTATGTGTTTAATCAGGGTTGATATTATAATATGAAATGGTACCTATTGATGTGGTATGTATTTAATCAGGATTGATATTTTAATATGAAATTTACATATTTATCTAGTATGTGTTTATTCAGAGTTGATATTATAATATGAAATGGTACCCTTTGATGTGGTATGTGTTTAATCAGAGTCGATATTATAATATGAAATGGTACCTAGTGATGTGGTATGTGTTTAATCAGAGTTGATATTATAATATGAAATGGTATCTAGTGATGTGGTATGTGTTTAATCAGAGTTGATATTATAATATGAAATGGTACCTATTGATGTGGTATGTGTTTAATCAGAGTTGATATTATAATATGAAATGGTAACTAGTGATGTGGTATGTGTTTAATCAGACTTGATATTATAATATGAAATGGTACCTATTGATGTGGTATGTGTTTAATCAGAGTTGATATTACAATTTGAAATGGTACCTATTGATGTGGTATGTGTTTAATCAGACTTGATATTATAATATGAAATGGTACCTATTGATGTGGTATGTGTTTAATCAGAGTTGATATTACAATTTGAAATGGTACCTATTGATGTGGTATGTGTACAATCAGAGTTATGAAATGGTACCTATTGATGTGGTATGTGTTTAATCAGAGTTGGTATTATAATTTGAAATGGTACCCATTGATGTGGTACGTGAATAATCAGAGTTATGAAATGGTAACTATTAATGTGGTATGTGTTTAATCAGAGTTGATATTATAATATGAAATGGTACCTATTGATGTGGTATGTATTTAATCAGGATTGATATTTTAATATGAAATTTACATATTTATCTAGTATGTGTTTATTCAGAGTTGATATTATAATATGAAATGGTACCCTTTGATGTGGTATGTGTTTAATCAGAGTCGATATTATAATATGAAATGGTACCTAGTGATGTGGTATGTGTTTAATCAGAGTTGATATTATAATATGAAATGGTATCTAGTGATGTGGTATGTGTTTAATCAGAGTTGATATTATAATATGAAATGGTACCTATTGATGTGGTATGTGTTTAATCAGAGTTGATATTATAATATGAAATGGTACCTAGTGATGTGGTATGTGTTTAATCAGACTTGATATTATAATATGAAATGGTACCTAGTGATGTGGTATGTGTTTAATCAGAGTTGATATTACAATTTGAAATGGTACCTATTGATGTGGTATGTGTTTAATCAGACTTGATATTATAATATGAAATGGTACCTATTGATGTGGTATGTGTTTAATCAGAGTTGATATTACAATTTGAAATGGTACCTATTGATGTGGTATGTGTACAATCAGAGTTATGAAATGGTACCTATTGATGTGGTATGTGTTTAATCAGAGTTGGTATTATAATTTGAAATGGTACCCATTGATGTGGTACGTGAATAATCAAAGTTATGAAATGGTAACTATTAATGTGGTATGTGTTTAATCAGAGTTGATATTATAATATGAAATGGTACCTATTGATGTGGTATGTATTTAATCAGGATTGATATTTTAATATGAAATTTACATATTTATCTAGTATGTGTTTATTCAGAGTTGATATTATAATATGAAATGGTACCCTTTGATGTGGTATGTGTTTAATCAGAGTCGATATTATAATATGAAATGGTACCTAGTGATGTGGTATGTGTTTAATCAGAGTTGATATTATAATATGAAATGGTATCTAGTGATGTGGTATGTGTTTAATCAGAGTTGATATTATAATATGAAATGGTACCTATTGATGTGGTATGAGTTTAATCAGAGTTGATATTATAATATGAAATGGTAACTAGTGATGTGGTATGTGTTTAATCAGACTTGATATTATAATATGAAATGGTACCTATTGATGTGGTATGTGTTTAATCAGAGTTGATATTACAATTTGAAATGGTACCTATTGATGTGGTATGTGTTTAATCAGACTTGATATTATAATATGAAATGGTACCTATTGATGTGGTATGTGTTTAATCAGAGTTGATATTACAATTTGAAATGGTACCTATTGATGTGGTATGTGTACAATCAGAGTTATGAAATGGTACCTATTGATGTGGTATGTGTTTAATCAGAGTTGGTATTATAATTTGAAATGGTACCCATTGATGTGGTACGTGAATAATCAGAGTTATGAAATGGTAACTATTAATGTGGTATGTGTTTAATCAGAGTTGATATTATAATATGAAATGGTACCTATTGATGTGGTATGTATTTAATCAGGATTGATATTTTAATATGAAATTTACATATTTATCTAGTATGTGTTTATTCAGAGTTGATATTATAATATGAAATGGTACCCTTTGATGTGGTATGTGTTTAATCAGAGTCGATATTATAATATGAAATGGTACCTAGTGATGTGGTATGTGTTTAATCAGAGTTGATATTATAATATGAAATGGTATCTAGTGATGTGGTATGTGTTTAATCAGAGTTGATATTATAATATGAAATGGTACCTATTGATGTGGTATGTGTTTAATCAGAGTTGATATTATAATATGAAATGGTACCTAGTGATGTGGTATGTGTTTAATCAGACTTGATATTATAATATGAAATGGTACCTAGTGATGTGGTATGTGTTTAATCAGAGTTGATATTACAATTTGAAATGGTACCTATTGATGTGGTATGTGTTTAATCAGACTTGATATTATAATATGAAATGGTACCTAGTGATGTGGTATGTGTTTAATCAGAGTTGATATTACAATTTGAAATGGTACCTATTGATGTGGTATGTGTTTAATCAGACTTGATATTATAATATGAAATGGTACCTAGTGATGTGGTATGTGTTTAATCAGAGTTGATATTACAATTTGAAATGGTACCTATTGATGTGGTATGTGTACAATCAGAGTTATGAAATGGTACCTATTGATGTGGTATGTGTTTAATCAGAGTTGGTATTATAATTTGAAATGGTACCCATTGATGTGGTACGTGAATAATCAAAGTTATGAAATGGTAACTATTAATGTGGTATGTGTTTAATCAGGGTTGATATTATAATATGAAATGGTACCTATTGATGTGGTATGTATTTAATCAGGATTGATATTTTAATATGAAATTTACATATTTATCTAGTATGTGTTTATTCAGAGTTGATATTATAATATGAAATGGTACCCTTTGATGTGGTATGTGTTTAATCAGAGTCGATATTATAATATGAAATGGTACCTAGTGATGTGGTATGTGTTTAATCAGAGTTGATATTATAATATGAAATGGTATCTAGTGATGTGGTATGTGTTTAATCAGAGTTGATATTATAATATGAAATGGTACCTATTGATGTGGTATGTGTTTAATCAGAGTTGATATTATAATATGAAATGGTAACTAGTGATGTGGTATGTGTTTAATCAGACTTGATATTATAATATGAAATGGTACCTATTGATGTGGTATGTGTTTAATCAGAGTTGATATTACAATTTGAAATGGTACCTATTGATGTGGTATGTGTTTAATCAGACTTGATATTATAATATGAAATGGTACCTATTGATGTGGTATGTGTTTAATCAGAGTTGATATTACAATTTGAAATGGTACCTATTGATGTGGTATGTGTACAATCAGAGTTATGAAATGGTACCTATTGATGTGGTATGTGTTTAATCAGAGTTGGTATTATAATTTGAAATGGTACCCATTGATGTGGTACGTGAATAATCAGAGTTATGAAATGGTAACTATTAATGTGGTATGTGTTTAATCAGAGTTGATATTATAATATGAAATGGTACCTATTGATGTGGTATGTATTTAATCAGGATTGATATTTTAATATGAAATTTACATATTTATCTAGTATGTGTTTATTCAGAGTTGATATTATAATATGAAATGGTACCCTTTGATGTGGTATGTGTTTAATCAGAGTCGATATTATAATATGAAATGGTACCTAGTGATGTGGTATGTGTTTAATCAGAGTTGATATTATAATATGAAATGGTATCTAGTGATGTGGTATGTGTTTAATCAGAGTTGATATTATAATATGAAATGGTACCTATTGATGTGGTATGTGTTTAATCAGAGTTGATATTATAATATGAAATGGTACCTAGTGATGTGGTATGTGTTTAATCAGACTTGATATTATAATATGAAATGGTACCTAGTGATGTGGTATGTGTTTAATCAGAGTTGATATTACAATTTGAAATGGTACCTATTGATGTGGTATGTGTTTAATCAGACTTGATATTATAATATGAAATGGTACCTATTGATGTGGTATGTGTTTAATCAGAGTTGATATTACAATTTGAAATGGTACCTATTGATGTGGTATGTGTACAATCAGAGTTATGAAATGGTACCTATTGATGTGGTATGTGTTTAATCAGAGTTGGTATTATAATTTGAAATGGTACCCATTGATGTGGTACGTGAATAATCAAAGTTATGAAATGGTAACTATTAATGTGGTATGTGTTTAATCAGAGTTGATATTATAATATGAAATGGTACCTATTGATGTGGTATGTATTTAATCAGGATTGATATTTTAATATGAAATTTACATATTTATCTAGTATGTGTTTATTCAGAGTTGATATTATAATATGAAATGGTACCCTTTGATGTGGTATGTGTTTAATCAGAGTCGATATTATAATATGAAATGGTACCTAGTGATGTGGTATGTGTTTAATCAGAGTTGATATTATAATATGAAATGGTATCTAGTGATGTGGTATGTGTTTAATCAGAGTTGATATTATAATATGAAATGGTACCTATTGATGTGGTATGAGTTTAATCAGAGTTGATATTATAATATGAAATGGTAACTAGTGATGTGGTATGTGTTTAATCAGACTTGATATTATAATATGAAATGGTACCTATTGATGTGGTATGTGTTTAATCAGAGTTGATATTACAATTTGAAATGGTACCTATTGATGTGGTATGTGTTTAATCAGACTTGATATTATAATATGAAATGGTACCTATTGATGTGGTATGTGTTTAATCAGAGTTGATATTACAATTTGAAATGGTACCTATTGATGTGGTATGTGTACAATCAGAGTTATGAAATGGTACCTATTGATGTGGTATGTGTTTAATCAGAGTTGGTATTATAATTTGAAATGGTACCCATTGATGTGGTACGTGAATAATCAGAGTTATGAAATGGTAACTATTAATGTGGTATGTGTTTAATCAGAGTTGATATTATAATATGAAATGGTACCTATTGATGTGGTATGTATTTAATCAGGATTGATATTTTAATATGAAATTTACATATTTATCTAGTATGTGTTTATTCAGAGTTGATATTATAATATGAAATGGTACCCTTTGATGTGGTATGTGTTTAATCAGAGTCGATATTATAATATGAAATGGTACCTAGTGATGTGGTATGTGTTTAATCAGAGTTGATATTATAATATGAAATGGTATCTAGTGATGTGGTATGTGTTTAATCAGAGTTGATATTATAATATGAAATGGTACCTATTGATGTGGTATGTGTTTAATCAGAGTTGATATTATAATATGAAATGGTACCTAGTGATGTGGTATGTGTTTAATCAGACTTGATATTATAATATGAAATGGTACCTAGTGATGTGGTATGTGTTTAATCAGAGTTGATATTACAATTTGAAATGGTACCTATTGATGTGGTATGTGTTTAATCAGACTTGATATTATAATATGAAATGGTACCTAGTGATGTGGTATGTGTTTAATCAGAGTTGATATTACAATTTGAAATGGTACCTATTGATGTGGTATGTGTACAATCAGAGTTATGAAATGGTACCTATTGATGTGGTATGTGTTTAATCAGAGTTGGTATTATAATTTGAAATGGTACTCATTGATGTGGGACGTGTATAATCAGAGTTATGAAATGGTACCTATTAATGTGGTATGTGTTTAATCAGACTTGATATTATAATATGAAATGGTACCTATTGATGTTGTATGTATTTAATCAGGATTGATATTATAATATGAAATTTTACCTATTTATCTAGTATGTGTTTAATCAGAGTTGATATTATAATATGAAATGGTACCTATTAATATGGTATGTGTTTAATCAGAGTTGATATTATAATATGAAATGGTACCTAGTGATGTGGTATGTGTTTAATCAGAGTTGATATTATAATATGAAATGGTACCTATTGATGTGGTATGTGTTTAATCAGACTTGATTTTATGATATGAAATGGTACCTATTGATGTGGTATGTGTTTTGTTTTTTGAAAGACATTAATGTTTTAACAACAAACTTTCCAAAAACGTGAATTTTTGTTATTGAAGCTCGTTTATTACAAACAATAAACAAAAATGTCACTGATACATATCAATTTTGAAATATTTCTTTTTTTGTAATGTTTTATAAAGAACAAAAGGGGAAAAAGCAATTTATATCATCTACGGACAAACCAATTATACTTTGTTGTGTTTAGTGCCAAACTTATGTAAGGAATGTATATTGTAATTCTTTTATAACTCTACGAAATTACTGCATTTGGTTTTACAAATTCCCTTCCATAAGATAATCCTTCTTTTGGTAACATAAGGATTAATATACCTTTAGGATTATTATACCTTAGGGAATTAATTATATAGGCGTTGTATTGAATACAACTCATCTGCAAAATCAATCTGATAGTTTTAATCAGTTTCTGGTCGCTAATTGAATCTAATATATGAGAAAAATCTTACAACAGCTTGACAGAATAGCACAAAAACTAGAATATTGATTATGTCTGTTTCTACAAAATTAATATGAGATTTTAACTTTTACTAATACGGCTTAATCCGTATATAGGAAATCCTGCTAACAGGGTTAATATTTAGGTTGAAATATATCATCAACAACCCACAGCGCCATATTCATGATATTGGCCATTAATTAAGGAGAGCTGTATTGGTAATTAGCAAATTCTTCAGGTGGTAATTTACCTTAGATATATTGCGATTAACAATTATTTATATTGGAAACAAATTAAAACTTGGAATCCACGAGTCATAAGGATCACCTGAAAAGCTTGCTCAATAGTACAAATTATCCAACCTCCATATCCTGAGGCATTAGTGCAGAAAAACCGTTGTTTTTTTCAATTGGTTGTAATTTTGTATTTATTCAAATGTAAGTGTAAGAAGACGACAGCTTTATAATCAATAGTCACAATACTTGTTCTTTTCTTGTGTTGTTTTTGAGTTATATATTGTGTTGTGTTGTTGTTTGTTTGTTAGCTGTTGTCAAGTACATTTGTTCTGGCACAAGTTTCTATTGTTGCCAACAAATATATATGGATAACAGTTAAGCTGAGGTTTTTTCTTTCTCTCCTTCCTTTTTTTAAAAAAAATTAGTTTTTGAGATGTTATAGAAAAAATCATAGTTTTTGAATGATTTAGATTGACATATTTGGTATTTACAGAGTAGTTTACAAATACAAGTTGTGAACCACGGACAGTTGATATTTCAGATATCAATTTATTAATTCTTTGCAAGAAGTGTCGGTTAAAGAGAACAGATGATGTAATTTACGTTTAATAGAGATGAATAGATAATGTTAAACATCATGCAATACAAAACAAATAAATTAAGACTTGATTTTAGATATAAAAATCAAACGTTTTAATTCAAATTGATTTTGTATTAATAAGCTTTCTTTGTAACTGTAGTGACACTTGTGATCACTGTAACACAGCTTGGAATCAATAAGGGGTAATATTTCACTAGTTATTCTTATACAAATAGTTTGTTTTCTTATAAAAATACTGTTTTGTTATTTGTTGCAAATGTGATAGACTTTTCGGCCAATTGAGTATGAAAATATTGACAATTAGATCGAAAAAAAATCTTGTTTAAAGATTGATAGAATTTTATTACACGTCTGAGCCGGCTAATTTCTAAGTATATTTGTTTTGTTGTTTTGTATACTTACCATAATCAGAAAACGTGGCAGACAAATCATTTATATGTTGTTACTGGATGGCAAGAACACAGGAGTAAAATGAACTAATGGTGTTTAACGCTTCAAGATTCTTTGACTTTTTAACTACCATTAGTTGTAAGTTGGTGTATATTATTTCATTTACATCAGAACTTTTTACTGAATCTTTTATGAAATAATGTATTTAGGTTTCAGAATTTCTGAATGATGACAAGCGACTGATGTCCAGCTACTACATTTTGTGGCGTTGGTACTGACTTTTCACAAGTGTCTGATATTAAACTACAAATTTATGTTTTACATAGATATATAAATATATAGGTATAGATATAGCCACCATTTAGTAAAAAGGAGAGCCGATGATTGTATCTTTATGCAGTAATTTGTTTTATAAAAACATTTTTTATGTTTACAAAAGCAACGACAGTTCCAGTGTTGCATGTATTACTCAATTGGCACTTAAAGTACATTTGAACTTTGCACAGTCATGTACTGCATAAAAAAACTTTAAATCTTTCTAATCAAACATTTCTTTATCGATTTGAACAGCTCCTTTTTTACAACCTCTGTGAAAACTGTCAGGGAAAAATTTAAGAAAAACCGGTTACATTTGTAAAACTTCTAGATTTACTTCCTCTGCCATATTGGTCTTTAACGATATATACATATATTAGTTTTTGCTTTATAAGCTACATATGCTGATTTTAAATGCATTATTTTAATAGAAATTCAAAATCAGCACATGACAAAGCAGATGCCCGTCTTCGATTTCAGATGACTATTGACAAAAACAATTTTTAAGAAACTCCATAAGAGTTTTCAAGCAGTTTGAGGTTTAAAAAACACAATAAATTTTAATGAATATAATACCACAGTACCAATGTTACTGTATGGAATAAAACTTACTTTAAAGCGTCTGAAAACTTTAACCTTGCAGTCCTTCACGAGTTTGAAATTTTTTCTAAACCGTTGTTAGGTTTTGTAAGATCACGTTAATCGGTAAATTGCCTTTTTTTAAAATATTTATTTTTTCAACTAAAACGTCAAATACAATTGCAAGATAGCATAAATTTTTTAAACATATTGATCATTAATGAAACGTTAATTCGATTTAAAACTTCACTTTCAGAATTTGTGACATCACAGTTGTGCAATATTTACACCTTAAAAACAATTAGCTAAACCATCAGTAGAAACATTAATGTAACTAATTAAGATAGAAGTATGTAATCAATGTCTTCTTTAAACACTTTTCTTGATTAAAAGTTGTGAAAACAGACATCTCTTGAAAGAAATTTGAAAATGATTTTTACAAAATCCGTTGTGCATGAGAATTTAATTCCCTTGCCAGAATGACGGCTAAATTACTGAAACGTCATTCTGTTTTACTTTTTTATGTGATCATTTTAGATCACTTAGTTACGTGCTTCATTTTGAATATTGAAAATTTTGCATATGACAATTAACTGAAAAAATGTTAAACAAATTCTAAGAAAATATATTTAAATTTAATTTCTTTTCTAAATATTCACTATTTTGTTCCGATTGAATTTTTTTGGTAAAAAGATTTTTTGTTTTTTTGACTTAAACATTTTCTAATGCTAATGGAAAAAAATGAAAAAGCGCCATAACCAATGTTAACAAAACTCTAATTTGATGCTAATTTTGATCAAAAGACAATATATTATCGTATCATACTTGAAATAAAACACGTTAAATGAACACCTGGCTTAATTAAAAATGATATTATATCTATAGGCGGCTATCCAAAATCTCCAAAAATGCAATCAAGTGTACAAAGTTTAACAATGACTTTGTTCACAAACCTGCTAGTAGGCCTTTTCTAGCTTTAAAATTGAAGCAGATAACTTTCTAACTTTTTTCTTTGATATTTTTTTTATGATATCGCAAACTTTTAAAGTAAAATCTAAATATATCCCACTTCTACATACCTATGTGAATTATCAAATCAAAAAAGAAAGTTTTAGTAAAAAAAGAGCAAGATAAGACATAGTTTATTGCCTAAGCATTTAGTGCAAAACTCTCTCTCTCTCTCTCTCTCTCTCTCTCTCTCTCTCTCTCTCTCTCTCTCTCTCTTTTACTTAATTGGTTAATAGCTGATTTACTTCATTGGAACAAAAAACAATCATTTTAAAAGTCATTTTAAATATTTTTTCCTGCAAACCAGTTTTTATACAGAGCATATATATTCTTATTTCACCCATGATGAATCATGTGACATAGTTCCGACGTTAATACACATGCACGTGACTAGGTATAATTAGACATTTAGATTATCAATGTCAATATTGGTACTGATGAAATTGGAGGAGTTTGTGTCATTTGAACTAAGCCTCTTTTCATTTAGAACTTTGTTTTAATATCGTCTGGTTGATCTTAGTTTAATTTTCCGTATATTTCTTTTCCGACTATAAAATTAAACACTTTATTTACGTGCCTGCATCTTAACGTCTTTTTACGACAGAAAACAAATGAATATAAGATAAGATTGGTTCACACATGCGTATTTACAGAAATCAAACAGATTTTATGTTGATTTGCAAATACCACACTTTGTTTTAAATTACGTTCTGAATTCCTGTGGCAATAAATGAAAATTACTGATCACATAACAATAAATTGTAAGCAGGGAGTAAATAATTCTATTTTATTTTCAAATTAAACTGGTTCGTTTGGGACAGCAATAGCACATCTCCGTTTTGTTTGATGAAAATTGTAGAATAAAAATCTCAGTTTTTGTCTTTTTATTATTAACGTTTTGTATTATTTCTTTCACTACGAACTAAAACAACATTTGTAATTCACATTTTGTATAATATCTTTAACTAAGACACCATAGCAACGTAGCAAGAGTTTCAGAGTTATTCGTAAAAAGGTAGTAAAATCATTTTCAAAACAGCAGCTGTAAAAAAAATTCTTTAACGCACGTGCGCTTAACGAAAATAAATCACATTACAACAAAACTAAATATTAAATTTTTATCTCGTGCACAAACTATACACCAAAGTTCCCGCCACCATCCTTGAACTAATGGTTTGATAAAAGTAACGTACGCTCGTATTTGGGGCGTAAACTCGCCTATTTTAGATTTATAAAAATTCTTTAAAGCACGTGCGCTTACCGAACATAAATCACATTACAACAAAACTAAATATTAAGATTTTCAATCTCGTGCACAAACGATGCACCAAAGTTCCCGCCACCATCTTTGAACTAATGGTTTGATAAAAGTAACGTATCTGGGGCGTAAACTCGCCTATTTTAAATTCAACATTATTAAATTTGTGCCATTCTCATGATCTTTATAACCTCATGGTAGAAAAAAAAAGTAAAAGTCCATTTCCAAAAAAAAGCTTAAATTGTTGTTGGTAAAATTTAAATCTTTAAACAAAATATTTCACAAATCATTTTTATTTAATTTATTCAATTTCTTTTCGTAAGATTAACCGAGATGCACTCTTAAGGGGTTCACACGTTAGATGGAAATATAAACATGTATATGACTACGAAACACAACTTTTATATTTGATGTATGGCTATTCGGCTCTGATATAAAAACAGGTACTGCATTCTATAATATAGAAACCAAACCACGCACCTGTAGTCATTAATTAAAATCAGTTATGTAATTAAAAGACAATGCTTATTAATTAAAATCTATAATAATACTGATCAATTAAGTAATTTTCTATAATAATCTTTAATTCCATGGTGATTCTTCGATTTTTTTATCAAAAGAGATGAACACCTGTGCAATGTATAGAATAATTTACAGGTAAACATCGAATAGAGATTGATACGAAATTCTTTTTCGATCATAACGTGATATCAACGTTTATAATTCCTCTTGTGAAATTCATGAATTCTGATTGGCTAATAAGAATTTGGATAAATTTAATGTCACACTGTGGTTTCAACATATGATAAGCAGAAAGTCTACATCACAATGTGACATTACCTGACAACACTTAGTAACGGTTGACATTATTCAAAGTGTCACATGCGCAGAAATCATGCGTAAAGGGAACGGTTGACATAATAAAAAAAATCACATGCGCAAAAATGTAACGTACATACGGTTCGAACGCATGCGTCCGCGTGTTCTAAATCAGTACAACGCTTTTCTCTAGAGTAAAGTTAACTAACATTTATATTACAAGCGTCTTGATAAGTAGACGAATTGTTTACAGACGAAGGTTATGTACTAGGTTACACAGTGTAATAAAAGCCAACAATCGGTATAATAAATTTAAAATAACTATTACACTTCTGGTAGGGTGACATATTGTCATCCTATCAGAAATGTAACAGTTACATATTATTATACCTCACTTGTTAATCGTTGAAAAATACGTATAGTGGTTGGTTTTAGAAAAACACGGGATCAGATGACAAGAAATCGAGTTTCCCTTACGTGCGGTAATATTACCCTCACGCGATCGAGTTTTCCTGATAATACATCCCCCATTTGGGACCCCAAGCACTTGAACGTGACACACTGAGTTATCGTTCCTGTGTTCCGAACGACCGTCCAGACGACATGAACGAAAACGAAAGTGGGGAAGGTTTTTCAAGCAACTTCCACAGTTGGAATTGAAAAGTTGGAATTTTTTTTAGTGTTTTTGCATTTTGCCATTTTGTTCGGTATAATAAACTATTTATTGCCCTGGTGTGAGGGAGATATGAAGATTTGTAAACCCTCACCAGTTATATTTCCCCGAGGGCAACGTGTGAACGGTGAGGGTGGACAAATCTTCATATCTCCCTCACTCCAGGGCAATTAATGTATCATGGTGTATGTATTTTGTCGTAATTAACTGATACCTTTTAGCTGGGGTATAAAATAAAGAGATATTTGAAATCCGTATGGGGATTTAATATGGTAAAACACAGCCACAATCCGGAAGCCAAGCAGTTTGAATCAGACAGTATTTACATAATTATATGTAAAGTTCAAGGTAATTAAAATTGCTGGACCTTTTTTTACAAAATTGATATTGAATAAAGACTGCCATAATGAAGACTGTAATAAAAACTGTTGTATCTGAATTCAGCACCCTACATAGTCAGGAAGTGTTTGTCATATTAAGTGTAAGATAGTATTAATATTAGATCAAATACTAAGTGAGGTTTATCCGCTGTCACGTATAATGTTACCAATAATCTAATAATAACTTATACATGTATTCAATTTACATCTTTCTTGTCAAATAATGAAGATAACGTGTGAAAATAAAATATTCTGCCACATTAAAATTACATCATTCTATTACTTTACATAATCCTCGTCTATAATGTTAACGTGTGGAAATATTCTGTAATTTTTCCTAGACTTGTCAAGGTCCTCAAAAATTTGAAAAAAAACCGTCACCACAATATGAAAAATATTGTTAAATGTAATCAAATTACGAATTTTCTCTGACTCTGACACACTTGGTGGCTGAGTGTAAGGTCAGAGAAATATACATACATATATATATATCAAAACCCGTGATTTTCCGATACAATTGGCGTAGGAAAAAGAGCCGCCTCTTTTACTTAAAACTGTAAATATGAATAGGAATGTAGAAAAGTTCAAACCCCGATCAATAGGTAAATGTTTTGTCTTTCAAAAAATTCTTAAATTGCAAGATGTCATCGTGGCTTGTTTGAAAATTCGGGAAAATCAAATTGATGTTAGCCTTCTTCTTTCATCATTAGTTTTCAAGACTAGTGACCTCTCGCATTTAAACATTTTGAAAGACAAATCGTTCGTTATATTTAGTTGTTGATCGAGATTAGTAATTTTTCTACATTTCAACTATTATTTTTAGTCTGAAGCAAAACGAGGTGCAGCACAATCTAACACCAGTTGGTATTGGGGCATCCGAGGTTTTTTATTTACGAGGGCTGGCTGTTCGAGATGTAACATGTATTGTAACACAGCGCGATGACGCTTGACACGATTTCGTTAATGATGATACATTTGAATAGCCCTATTTAATACCTTTCCAAAAGTATAAACGCGCGTCTTAAGCTCCCCATATTTATTAAATTGTAGCCATTTTAACAGAGCCAGTCTTTGACCACTGTTGTAAAAGGTTAGGAATGACTTGGGAATATTGAAGAAATTCGAGCTCATATAAAACTTCACACAAAACTCGGTCATTTGGACAGATTTTTACTGAATTGGGGGATCAGGTGCTGAAGGTTAAAAGTATTAAAAGCCGGTATTACCGAGATGTTATACTAAAACAGATAAAACATAATCTTAAACAACGCCCTGTGTCAGAGTTTAGGCACGTTCGTCAACTTCATAATAATGCTCCATTACATACATCTGAGCTTTTGAAGCAGTTTTTGAATTCGGAGAAGGTTACTATCTTGTCACACCTACCATACTCTCCAGATGTAGCCAAAGATGACTTTTCCTATTTCCAAAACTTACAATGTTATTATCAGGTCATCGCTACTAGTCCCGACAAGCCCTTCAGTCATCAGTCAGTGCCTCAGATCAGCGTAAATCAGCGTACCGTTACGCATTTCGGAATTGGGAGATTGAATTTGTTTTAAACCACGGAGAGTTCTTTGAAGGGACTTAATGTTCATTTTACTATTTCAATCGAATGCTTTTGAGATATCGTACAATACACATTACATGTCGAACAACCCTCGTAGAAATTGTTCTGACCCTACAGACAGCCACAAAACATAACGTGAGTTACATTTAGTGTCAGAGAAAATTCAGACTAGGTTATTATAAGAATCTTTTCTACCTTTTGCTTTTCATTGTAAACAATTATATAATTGGATAACATTTTCTACCTTCGCTGCAATGTTCATTTGTCAAAATGTTGAAAATTGAGATTAAGTAATGATTTTATCCAGACATGGATTCAGCTTGTCAGTTCGTCTGAAAATTCATTATATTATGCGACTCTTAAAAATGAATTTAGTTTAGCGGATTATCTAACATTTAATTTCAATGTATCACTTTTGACCAAATAACGCAGTGGTACATTGCGATTAATTGGTGAATCTGGCCGCTATACTAACATTCCAAAGGAAAAGAGATTTTGTTTATGTTGTACCTCGAACTGTATAGAGACTGAATATCACTTTCTTCTTATATGTCCTGCATACCATTCCAAACGTTGTCAATATACCAAAATTTTATTGTGTCTGGCCAAATATTCATAAATTTCGAACACTTTTAAAAGCGGACTCTAAATCTCTGACAAGGAAACTGTGTATTTATCTATCCAAAGCCTGGTCACTCAGATCACAACTACTCAACATCTGATTGTTCTATGTTAATTGTCATGTTGTTACATAATTTATTTTACTTTGTAATGCTATAGCATTGTTTTTGCTTTGCAATAAAGTATTTTTATTATTATTATTAATGATCATAAGCAATGTGTATAAATTAAATCTAAATGTCTTTAAAAAGTCAATTTCAATACCTTCCGTAAAACTATTAGGTTTTTTGTAAGAAAAGTCTATCAGACTTTGTACCGTACAACTATACTTTAGAATAACATTGTTTCAGAATGCTACTTTGTAACATAATATCAGTTGGAGTCATACAGGCGACAGCGGGAAACAGTATCGAATTGTTAAGTATGTCTTGATGTATAACTGATGTTTTATATTCGTAGTATTTTATTGCTAACATGCAAATTAAAAAATGCATTGTTTTTATAATATAATTGACTTTTGTTTGTTTTGTTATATATGTTAATTTTATGATGGAAATTTGTTTAAAAATAAATCAAATTTACAACTTTTCAATGTGAATGTGAAACATAAGATTAACTTAAATAAATTAACGCACGCGCGCGCGTGCGTGTGTGTGTGTGTGTGTGTGTGTGTGTGTGTGATTTGCACTACTTCAAAAATGTCAATATCAATAATTAATTTTGTAAAAACAATAGATTCTGATTATCATCGTTCTATCTTTGTTAAGAAATGTTCAATAATTTATGCTGTATAAGCCTAAAGCAGCTTGGATTAGACCAAGCCTATGATTACGGGATCCCGGATCGATGTAAGTGCTTGATGTATACTGTCCGTGGAGAGAACCAGACTAGCTCGTTCATTTAGATAGATGGCAGTGGGGGTCGTTCTGACTTCGACATACAACTTACTAACTATAAGAATGATTTAGTATCAGATAATAAGTAACATAGAAAAAAAATGGTTTTCTAACTTTTTTATAAATATTTCTATAAATGGATTTATGTCTTAATGATTGGATCGGAGTTTTATGGAAAAACCTTTAGGTTAATTTACAGGTAAGTTTTAATTTTGCACTGAAAATATTTCTAGATAATGATATTATAAGGTATCTACATCATCATCTAAGTATTAGTTTGAAGCTTTTAAAAGTTGTTTTTTTTTTAGAAAAAGGTATAATCTGGCTTCTGTATTAGAGAAATTAAGAGTTCATTAGGTTGAGTTACAGTAACGTATCAGATTTATTAATTTTATTTTTTAACATGTCATTTCGTATTTTTTGTCTAAATAGTTTGAAATTCTATTGTCACGTCAAATTGCTATATTGCTAAAATCTCGTTTTTAATTTTTAATTTCAAATAATTCATACATGTTGAAAACAAAAGATAAAAAGTTAATGATTTTGTATGGTCGTATAATAAATGATGTAATATTGTGAGTTTTTAAAAGCTTAACATATGATCAGTTCTTTCTCAATCAAACAAACAATGGATAATCCATCAATACTTTATATTCTAAAAAATTGTTTATAGAAATTAAAAAAAAAAAAAAAATGGGGGAAAAATCGAAAAATATTTGCTGAAATAATTATGAGATATAATGTAATACATCATGCCGGATTAAATTTTTTCTGAAATGAAAATCGAATATTGTTAATTATTTTCTAATTATTATCTACCGTTACGTTTTTATATGTGCCATTCAGTAGAATTTAGCTTAATTCTAAATATAATGAGAAATTTATATTTAAAAAAATCATTCTCTCTGTGCTTATGTAAACATGTGCAATATACATTTATACGTTTTCTGCCTTTGTTAACTTTTTGACCAAACTTATAATTTAAAGACAAATAAAAAAACATACTTGTCCAAATTCGAATCATGTCATAATCAAATAATATATTTATAAGTGTTTGAATTTAACATTATTTTGAAGCATGGCTTTGTTCCATTTAAAAATGTAATACAATTAAAAGCGTTATCAGATTTACCACGTATTAAATTTTTGTTTTATGATGTTTTCATTTCACATCATTTTTAGTGATATGCTCTTGCTGAATCAAAAGTGACACGGAGTTGTTAAATGACTTTTATAACTTTTGTTATCTTCGGTTTGATCAGAAATGTTCATCTTGACTGTTTTAATATGAAATGTCTTCTTCATCACAATAGACAAGACGTATCGAGCACTTAAGATTTGACCTTATTTTTAATAGTAAATCTCTAACAAAAACACCTGTTAAATTTTGATGTACCATATGTGCACATTCTTATTGGTGACATTAGTGACTGAAAAGTCAATCGATACAAAAAACGCAAGCCAAACAGTTGAAAAATAAATAAATTATAATCAAAATCAAAAGTTCTAAAATAATATGAATCAAAATACAGCTATGAGATGTTTTACAAGAAGGAACAAAGCTTAGTTTAAAACGGTGTTCTGTACAATACTGTATAATGAACTGCTTGTATATAAAACAGAAAATATTTAAAAAGAATCGGTAAGTAATCGTATATTGTACGTGATCTTTAACTACTGGTTATACATGTATAAATGGGCTGCCAGATAATCCATTAAAGGTTCTTTATAAATGAACGATGTAAAATAAGTTATCACGCTGTGAATTTTGACTGAGATGATACAATTCAAGAACTCTAAGTAAAAGTGACGATACGTCATTATTTTACAGATGACTGAACAATACAATCTAACAGGTATTTGTTAATTTTCTGCATGATCTTTAAAGGAGAAAGATCATCTCTGATATATATATATATATATATATATATATATATATATATATATATATATATATATATATATATATATATATATATCAAGTCGGTAACTATACGTAGGTTACTATACGTATAAAGTCGACCACTATACCACTATACGAAGGTAACGTATCGTCGGTCACTGTATGTATCACGTCGGTCACTATACGTATCAAGTCGGTCACTATACGAAGGTTACTACACGTATCAAGTTGGTCACTACACGTATCAAGTTGGTCACTATACGTATCAAGTCGGCCACTATACGAAGGTGACTATGCGTGTCACGTCGGTTACTATACGAATCAAGCCGGGCACTATACGTATCAAGTCGGTAACTATACGTAGATTACTATACATATAAAGTCGGCCACTGTACGAAGGTAACTATACGTATCAATTCGGCCACTATACGTATAAATTCGTTCACTATTCGTATCAGGTCGGTCACTTTTCGTATCAGGTCGGTCACTATTCGTATCAGGTCGGTCACTTTACGTATATAGTCGGCCACTAGACTTATCAATCGGCCACTGTACGTATAAAGTTGGCCACTATACGTCTCAAGTCGGTCACTATACGTATCAATTCGGCCACTATACGTATCAGGTCGGTCACTTTATCTGTATTTCCCACGTAATTAAACTGTCCAATACATGTACATTTCACATTTCTACACATAGACTGCAAAATGTATACATAAAATTTTAAGTCATATATTTTGAAGTTTAATGCGTTTTTAAACATTACTAGCAATGTTTCAAAACATAATTAAAATACTCTGTTGTTTGGTTAGGAGTATTTCAGCCACCCATCAGGTGATAAATCATTTTCTACGACAATTTTACATTATTTTTTTTTTTTGATTTTAAGGTTTGAAAATAAAAAAAAATGTAGATGTTTGTTTCCACTACTACTGTTTAAAATGAAAAACTATATATTTATTTCACAAATGCTTAAAATGCTGAATCATGACGCAGCTTTAGATACTATATACAAATGATCTTATTTCATCGTTATTACTTCAATATAATGATTGATGAAAGATAATTGTAACGGAAAATCACGTGTAGGCAACAGACAACACAATAAATAATATGAAACAATACACAGTAATGATAAATCAACCACAATAGACAGAACAAGGAAAACGTAAACTGGTATTAAGTTAGATGCTGGTTGTTGTTATGTTTGATATAGAATTTGTCATGTTTTAACGAACAGTTTAATGATTTCTAAAAATTAATCAAAGAACAAATTCGGGTATACATGGTATCTGTATACATGTAAATATATTTGTATTATCTATCATGGATTAGTGCACACTTAGATCGACGTTAACTTGCTAGCCCACACGCCACAAACACATACCACTTCCCACGTCACACTAACCTGACAAAGAATGAACCATTCGATACAAGATACAAGATTTACAACATGCTAGACTTTAAACAACGCTCTACCATAGCTAGATTTTAAGCAAGGCTCTACCATAGCTATATTTAAACAACGCTCTGCCATAGCTAGACATTAAACAACGCTCTACCATAGCTAGACATTAAACAACGCTCTACCATAGCTAGACATTAAACAACGCTCTAATATATAAACCAATTGTTTTTTCTAAGTTTGTGTATCAGACATATTTGTCTTTGGTTATAGATTTTAGGTTCAGGGATGTGTCTTTCAAAACTAAAGTGAAAGATTTCAAAATATAATATTTTCAATGTATTGAGAAGTTCTGTCAAACATTCTAAAGACTATTGTTTTTGTCTTTTACTTGTTGCTTGTTTAAAAAAAAAAAAAAAAAAAAAAAAAAAAAAAAAAAAAAAAGTTTAACTTTGCATTGACAAATGAACCAAATGTACTATGTCACACTTATGATCATTGTTCATTATTTACACACACACACACACACATACACACACACACACACACGAGAGCGAGAGAGAGAGAGAGAGAGAGAGAGAGAGAGAGAGAGAGAGAGAGAGAGAGAGAGAGAGATCACAAATGTTTATTGGAAACATTTAGTATAAAGAATGCTAAAACAATAAAACAGTTGATCTCAGATAAATTGGAAGTACGATGTGTTCCACAATGATTAAAGACATAGTGATTTCATCAATATAACCCTCTTAGACTTCAAAAGACAATTTCCTATAAAAATAAACTTTTATGTCGATTGATGGTTCGAAAACTGTCAAATTGTTTCTGGGGCAAACAAATAAAACATCCGTTATTCTCGAGCAAATTGAATGCTAGCTGAAATAATGGAAGTAAACTTAGTCTATTTGATATAGCGTATTGGGTAATATAGTAATTTAATTAACGATCACAATTCTTCCCTAGGGTCACGTCAGTTTTAGTAAAGAATTTAGTTATAAACATCACATAAAGCGAGCGATACAATTATACGACCCGAGTTAGCGCCATCTAATTATAAAAACCAATGTCTCCATGTCAATACAGTTTTCTTCGAATCTACTTTATATTGAAGCGTATTTAGATGTTCGGGAATCGTGAAGGGTGGTCCGTGTTTTTGTTGTGCAGTAGAAAATAGTAATTATAGTAAATGAAATCTATGCACAAATCATTTACGTCAACTGAATTTTAAATAAGTAACTACCTCTTGTGTTCATGTGTATCTCAGAGATTCAGGTTATTGAATTTGTTACGTTTGATATCAAGATAATCAGACGAGATTACAGATGTTGTGCAGAGGCAAATAGAAGAATTTAAACATTATTGTATTACGTCATCCAACTATTAATCTAATTAACTCTCATTGTTACTAACAGTGTCAATAGAAGCTTTTGTTTTGTTGTCTTTTAACATATAAAGTTACCACAGTTCAAACACTATATAGAAATGAAAAACGAAAGCATTTTATGTTAAAGATATCAAATCTATTAAGCTACCTCAGTTCAAACACTTCGGATAACGTCAATAAAAGCCGGTTTTTCTAGTAATGAAATGAACATTTAGATATATTTTTCATCAAAGAACCTCATGTTAAACACTACTGACAATGATAAACAAATGCTTCTTTTGTTATTGAAACACCGTAAAAATACTAAATCTATCAAAAAACCAGTTTAAACACTATAGGCAACAACGTCAATAGTAATTTTCAGTCGATGAAATGAACATTTCGACAGTTAATTTATCAGAGACTTTGAAAAATACGGAAAACGTCGATTAATATATTTTTTTCAATTAAGAACTTGTGAAAAAATAGAGACAAACATATGTTTTATATTTAAACTAGAAGTTGATATTTTCTCAGTGTTCATGACGTCATATTTTGACATTGATACAAACACAAATTCACCAGTTACAGAATAGCCAGATTTTCGAAAATATACACATAATATAGCAGATCAAAACTTAACAGCTAATTTTGTTAGATATTGAATAGATGAATATGGTAAAAACTTTTTGTATTAATAAGCAGCTTCAATAAATGTTGTCATGAATCTGGATTTAAATTGCAAAAGGGACTTTTTCTGTGAGATTTTCTCAATGTTTAAATCTTTTCAGCACAAATGGGTTTAATTTCATTTTACCTATTTTGTTAAAATAGCCTGAGCATTACATAACAAAGAATTTCGAAAGTAAAAATAGATAAAGGATAAACATTGTGTTAATCTAATTTTCAGTTATTTTCTTCATATTTTGGATGGTTTCATTGGCATGTTAAAAGAAAGAACAAAAAAAAAAAAAAAAAAAAAAAAAAAGAAAAAAAGGAAGAATAAAATAGAGGAAATTTAACGACTCTAGTATATTTTTATATGTATAAGAATTATAATCAAAAGGCAAATTCAAAGGGTTGATGTTGTTTCTGAAGTTTGTTTGTCTCAACAAAAACAACATAATTAAGTAATCTGATTGATTTTTTTTACCTCTGTTAAAGTAATTCATTCAGACATGCACCTAGCTTTTGTATGTATATTTGATGGAAATTCATTAAAAAACCCGTGATAAATGACCGGTGTAATAGCCGACTATTTTAATGCTTTGGCTTAATTAGTCATTACCGTATGTTAAAAATAAAAAACAAATATGAAACACAATTTAATTACTTGTTAATCTATAAGTAAAAGTGTTAATAAATATTCGGTAAAATGTACTTCATTTCTGACGACTGCCTCGGTGCCTTAGAGCTAGAATGTCTTCCTCAAAAGCAGGAGGTTGTGGGTTTAAACCCCGGTCGGGTTATATATAGGTGTTTATAGCTTGACATATTGTTTCCTCGCCTGGTGCTTGGCATTATGAGAATAGATTATCAACTGATTTACCCGTTACCAGGATAATGAACTGGGGGAGTTTAATACTTGTCGGCGGCATACTGACTCAGTGACCTAGCTGCTTATCAAAAATCGCTCTGAGTGTGCGCTAGTATACGACAGACCATAATACACAATCGCATACTTCACGCATTAAAACCTTGCTCTTGTCTCAAACAGTTGAAAAGTGTCTGCATTACATCTCTAATTTGACATATATCCTTGAACTTGACCTATAATCGTTATATCGAATTATTTATCACCATCTTATCTTTTTGTACTTACATTTGTGAAAAATTTAATGCAATAAAACTTGAAAAAACTTGAAAAATGAAACCAATGAAAATGGTTTAAGTCTAAATTCTATTAGAGTACGGAAAACTCTGGCGCTATCTTCATTAGCAGTTATGTTATATGATTGAAGTCTGGGATCTCTAAGTTAAAGACATTGCAAAGGATTGAGTGATGGTCAAGGGCGAAACACATTTCTGTCAGAATTTTATTTGTTATAATTTAATGATTTAAACTTTATGTTACTAAATATAAAACTTTTATATAACATAAGTGACGTTTAAAAGGATGAATCTCAATAAGCCGAGACATACGCCTATAGCAGTAATAATTTATAATTTGTTACCATTATATTTATACTTGTTACATCCCAAAGATATTATCAATATATACGGTTTGCAATGCTAAAACTTTGATTAGGTATTGCATTGTGTGTTAAAACATACATTTCAGTTAACTACTTTTCGTATTCTTTCATACAAAAACGAAACTTTAAATGGAAATAATAATAATACACATAGAGCTCACTCCTTTCCACCAAAGATATTTTGTCTACCAAAACTTCTGTTTATCTCCTGTTTTGCAAATTTTGGTAAATGGAGAGAGATACGTTGATATTGAAATTTAGGGATAAAAATAAAACTTGCTTCCCTTTAATTGACTCAGACATTATAAATACTTGATATAAACTAGCTAACGTGTTTGACACCGTCTACAGGCTGTGTGGTAAAACGTAGAGAATAATAACCTCAAAGCGCTCGGTTCAATTTTTTTTCATTTGGTTCCTTTTTTATTTGTTTTAATATATTTATAGTACTTTATTTTCATTAAAAAACTATTTTTCTTTTTCAAACGCAGTGAATATATGTCTTCAAGAAATAACTCAATTGAGATATGCATTGCTCATCTAAACGCATTAATAAAACTAAATCTAAATCATGTGGTATATTTAAGAACATTACAATCTATCATTATGCCACTTGTCAATTCTCGCGCGTGTCCTTTATAATTTTTAAGTATACCAAACAACAATGTAAAGCACATGTATAAAACACGGAAAATATTGTCACTGCAATGTAGGTGAGAATCGTTAATTGTTAATTTTACTCTTCAAAATTACCGGTAAAAATAGTGAGAAAATGACCAATGGCACATTTTCACACTTTGTCTACTAATGCACACACACACACACACACACACACACACACACACACACACACACACAGAGGCCAACTTATGAATGTGTTTTAAAAAGTATGTTGTTTTTACTTAGGGTTTCTATTTAGATCAAAAAAGGATTTTTGAGCAGTAAGGCTGACGGAATAAAAGCATCTCAAAATTGATCTTGTAAATAGGCTAAGATAGTCGATTACAGAAATCTCAAAAAGGTGGTCTTGCGTCTTGGCTGAAATATATAATAAGTAACGAGTCCTCGACAGGGTTGTAAAATGTTGGGGGTCTTGTAAATTTACTATTAACACACCACTAGTCTGTTTTTTAATGTATTAAGTGCACGTCTAAAGACAGAAGAAAAAGATATTTCACTAGTTCTTATCTTAATATATAAGAACTGGTGCAAAATTTGTGTATTTGGAGAAAAGATGGCATTTTAGATGAAATACAAATGAGAAGCAAATGAAATGCATTTTGCTATATAACAAAAGGATTAATGGACTGATATTGTGAAACCCTAAGTTTAAAAAACATTTTTTTTTAAAACTCATTCATAATATTGCAACGCAAATCATTTAAACACTCGCAAGCTCGTGCAAATGTCGAGTCAACGAGGGACAATATTTTACAGTATCAATTCAATAATCCTATTTTATCATCTGTCCTTATATGTGGTTGTCTTTGCTTATGTTTCTTCAGTGTTTATTATTTTCGTGTTGCATCTGTTGCCAAGTTAATAATTTTAGTGTCCCAAATTTATATCTTCAGCTTTAGGGTATGATAATTAGTTACTTCAGTACTCACAGAGATTTGTCATTATTTTGTTCTGTTGTTCTGCCTATTGTCATGTCAATTTTGCTGAAGAACTACATAAGTTAAACGAATCTGATATAATTGTATGTGGTAATCTTTGGGATCTTCAACTTTCTTCGGTAAAGAAACACCAACGCATTGTATAAACCGCCGTCATCAAATATCTAAAACAATGCTCTGGGATAATGTCAGAGTTGCAACACATAAAGATCACAAATTATCATCGCTTTATCGAGCAGGTCATTTAAAAATGAATGTCGTGACGTCTCCAATTAATTGATATTTAACTATTAAAACATTTTCACTTGTCTTAATCTAAATTGTGATCGCAGAGAATAACCTCGCAGCCTAAGTAGAAGCTTTTAACTTTCAATCTAAAACAGAAATCACTTCATAGAAAATTATCCTAACTACATCGTATGGAAAACTTTATTTAAATAAGAAGATAATGGAAAAAATTATAGTCCTGTTCTCAAATAATGCGTTTCGTATACAGGTAAATAATTAATATCGGCCTACATTCTGGTCGCCCAATACAGTTTAATATCACGCAATATGCTACACAGGTAGGGTAAGATTGTCTGCCATCTTTATACATGAGTCGTGTCATGCCTTGAGGATATGAAGATATGAAAATTGTTATATATCAGATATATTGGAAAATTTCCATTTGTAGCTGGTTGGTAGAATGTATATTTTGAAAGTAATAAATAAAATCACACACACACACACACACACACACACACACACATATATATATATATATAAATGTAGTTTAAGCACTGGAAGTAATTTTGGTATTTTACCCGAAAGTCTTATGGTACACGTACACTGACTTTATAATAATTCTTTACTACATTAATTGTGATTAGTTAAGCCACAATCGGGGAATATTGTGTGTGTGTGTGTGTGTGTGCGTGTGCGTGTGTGTTAAATAACTACTTTTTTGTTGTATTCTTATGTTTTGTTATTGATAAGTACAGTTTTGCTATTCAGCTGAAATATCTATCCATTTTTGAAACTGCTAGATATAGATGGTTTTTGGCGCCAATTTTTATTAGCCAGATAAACGGAAAAATTAGAACGCATTTCACCAGGGACTTACAATATGCTACACAAACATCATGTTGACTGTATTCTAAGAACAAAATATTCTAGTTACCCGATGTAATCTCTGTCTTCTACTTGTGAAAAATTCGGAAAAGAGTTATCTAGGGATTAAGAATCATGGCTGTCATTGATCCGACAGCAATTACCATGACACCATGTTAAAAGTGAATTTACCCTACGGGACGGATGATGTCAGTAAACGCATTTTTTATCTTTATATGGTAATTTAGTAATAGTTTTTCAAGTGTTTTGCATGTTTAAGTTTTCTGTAAATTTTATAGAAGAATATTGTTACCATGGTTACAGATTGTTGTTTTGATTAAACTTATAGCTGATTAACTAAGCTTCAATCACCGTATATTGTAAACTGTATAAAATGGTATAATTCAATACTTTGCAAAAAGCCCTTTATTTACCACTTCGTCTTTTAGAAGCAAATTAGATTAGTTCTTTTCCTGGTTTTATTTTTTACAACAAAGCACATCCAATAGAGATAGCGTATACATGGAATTTGTATCTAAACTTAAAATATAACAGATGTACCTTAAGATGCATGTATGTATTTTATAATATAGTTTGATGACTTGGCTCAACACAAGGTTGTGTTTTAAAACATCAGTAGTTAAGAAATTAAAATAATTACATCAGGGATGATTATTTCGGAAAACAGTCTATTTAACACCGGAAGTGATAGAAATTAAAGCCATGGGCTATAACTCGCTGAAAGTAAATCTTACTATATTTTATAATTATAATATGATAATATAACGATATTTAAGATTATTGGAACATCAGTCTAATTCCAATGTTAAAACTCATCCGGGCTATCTTGTTATTATTTGAATTTAATGGAAAGTTTTTGTGTACCAATTTCATAATAGGTAACAACAACCTATGATATCCATTTCTTTTATAAAATCTATTTTTTTTTTTTTTAAAAATCACCTGGTCTTAAAGTTCTAGCTTATATTTAAAAAATATCAATTATAATGCTAGAATTTACTGAAAGAGTTTACTTTCAAGCTAATATAAACCTGATATTATCTTGCCGGCTCCAATTTTCTTAACTCGTTTGCTCGAGGTTACTTATATTTGTTTGGACACTCTGTTCTCTCCATTATTTCATAGCTTGTTTGCAAGAGGTTGCACGTTTATCTTTTGCCATTCTTTTCTCTCCATTCTTCAAGCTGTTTTGATATAAAATAAAGTATTTAGAATGAGATACTACTCTATTATGATGATAATTTTAGATATTTAAAACAACTAGGTCTTTAAATGTTGCATACAACTTTAAGTGGTATTGTTTAATTGTTTAATACAATAAGACTTTTTTATTCTTCAGTACAAGTGTTGTTGCTTTATTTCTTAGTACAGCGAAGCTTTGTTTTATTCTTTAGTACAAGTGTTGTTGCTTTATTTCTTAGTACAGCGAAGCTTTGTTTTATTCTTCAGTACAAGTGTTGTTGCTTTATTTCTTAGTACAGCGAAGCTTTGTTTTATTCTTTAGTACAAGTGTTGTTGCTTTATTTCTTAGTACAGCGAAGCTTTGTTTTATTCTTTAGTACAAGTGTTGTTGCTTTATTTCTTAGTACAGCGAAGCTTTGTTTTATTCTTCAGTACAAGTGTTGTTGCTTTATTTCTTAATACAGCGAAGCTTTGTTTTATTCTTCAGTACAAGTGTTGTTGCTTTATTTCTTAATACAGCGAAGCTTTGTTTTATTCTTTAGTACAAGTGTTGTTGCTTTATTTCTTAGTACAGCGAAGCTTTGTTTTATTCTTCAGTACAAGTGTTGTTGCTTCATTTCTTAGTACAGCGAAGCTTTGTTTTATTCTTCAGTACAAGTGTTGTTGCTTCATTTCTTAGTACAGCGAAGCTTTGTTTTATTCTTCAGTATGTCTGTTAATTAACCACTAATTTTTTATATAAATTATTATGCTGAGGGCTCTTATACAGTATTATAACTGGACATTTACTATAATCTCGATACAAAGCTGGGAAGATAATTCACTAACAAGTGCTCGTAATTCTTGTTTGTTTTCTATTTGTGATGTTTGTTTTTATCATCTGCTTGTATTGTGTCCTGTTCTTATGTCGGCTGTAAGGTAAGTACACGTGTTTAGTTATGATATACATGTATAACACAAATACCTGTTAAATTTTGATGTGCCATATGTTCACATTTCGGAAAATCACTCCTCATCAGTGTTCTACTATTGTGATATATAGAATGACACATTGTAAATATTTTAATTAAATGCAGTAGCTGATCAAGAATTAACGACAGTTGCATTTAAACTCCGGTTTGTGATATAAAATCTATATTGTGTTATAAACTGAAGTATATTATATAACATTTTAAATAGTTAAAATAATGAGATATATCATTCTCTGGTAGATTACATCTGCTGATGAAATAATAAAAACATTATTTCTGATGAATTAATTCATCTGCTAAACAATTAAGAGATAATTGATAAGGTAACAAAGAGTTTGTGTTTTTACATTGAATTTGTTTAAATCATTTCAGACATGTACCAACAATCGACTGAATCAACTGAAATATGTATGTTGTCTGTAGCATAATTTTACCAACACGAAAATAGAATAATTAACCGTTTTGTTGTTAATAGAAGTCCCATTGGTCAATAATGGATAAAAAATCTGATCAACGATTGAAATTTATGACATACAAAATAATGGTAATTATTTAGTCTTTTATTAAAGCTTACAACCAGTTATCGGTTTTAAATATGCGATATTGAGGGAGTTTAAAGGTCGTCTAAGTGCATTCAGTATTCGTATCAGCAAAATGTCCACTTGAAACTATTATTAGATTAATCCCTTATATACATTAATAAGCATATTTGTCATGGCACGAAATCCTGAAAATTACCGATGAAACGTAGAACAGCATCAAAACAACCAAATAATGCGCTTTTGACAATGTTCATTTTAATATAAATTTTACAAAAAGACAAAACAGCAGTCCGATAATAAAAGTGTTATTAAACTGATATTGTGAAATATTGCCCCTTGTTGACTTGACAAATGGACGATCTTTCACATCAGCTCAGTAACTCTCTTATTATATGGCCAAATACATTTTATTTGCTTCTCAATTGTATTTCATCAAAAAATACCATTTTTGTCTCAAAATGCACAAATATTGCACAAGTTATTATATACAATGTATATATATATATATATATATATATATATATATATATATATATATATATATATATATATATATATATATAAGAAGTAGTGCAATGTCATTTTTTGGAACTCGATGTCCTTTTCAGCCATGATTCAGAAGACAGTGTCACGTGACAAATTGTGCAATACTGAAGTTAGACTGGAAAAAAGTTTGCGTGCAAATATCGATAAATTTTGCACGCTTACACCTTTTTATTTATCGTTTTATTTCAATGTGAAACATATATTGCTATATAATAAAAATCTATATTGTATGATATATTCGGCATTATTACGAAACATCCCAGGTAGAACTGTTAATAATTTAATATTCATATTTAATGCGAGTGTACTAGCACGCTATAGATTGTCATGTGAGGTAACTTGTACAAAGCAGATCAGAAAGGCTCGTTCAAAAACGCACACCACAAAACATTGTGCTCAGATTTAACCTTTAGACAAAAAAAGGTAAAATACCTCGAAAAGGTAAAAATCGCTGATTTGACGTAAAAACAAAATTTAAGACAATAAACACATTTAAAGAAACACGCAGTCTTTTTTTTAGATAAAAATGTTGGCCAATATATTTAAATACAAAACATTTTAACACAAATGCACGCACGCACATACAAACATGCGCACACACGCAGACACACGTACATGAACACATTCACAAGTTTTATATTCCAAATTGTAATGACTTAAATGACTTATTTATCTAGAAGTTTGTTGTTTGGTGTCATTTATCATAAATATAGATATAAGTTAAGAAACACACCAATAATTCTATAACTATAATTTATAATTTATCAAAACCAACGATTACGGATTTATTTATAATAGAAAACCCATATTTAATATACTCATTACTGTACAATGTCCCGGTTATATACATATGGTCCTAACGAGCGATTCTTTGTTTAATCCTATTAAATGGTATCATTCAAATGTAATCTGCTATTATTTTCACATTATTCTCTTTACTTAGAAATCAATATAAACGTGTTTCCAAATAAACAATATCTATCACTAAACAGCTGATTTCAATAGAGCGGTTTGCTGGTATCTGTGGAGCGATTCGCTGTGTATCTGTGGAGCGATTCGCTGTGTATCTGTGGAGCGATTCTCTGGAAAATATACTACGCTTCCGTTTTTTCCGATCCTACAGTTTTTAGCCTGAGGAGGTCTGATTTTTAAAATCTGTAAATTATCTGTCATGCTAAGTTACATTGTAATGTAATCAAAATAAAATGTTTTAACAAGAAATAAAGTAATTATTTTAAATCAGCGGTGATAAAAGGTCCGAACGCTTGCTTTTTAGAACAAGAAGATGATAATGTCTTTACAAAAGTATATTTATTATCTTAAATTTCTGTTTGCACTCTAACAAATTCAGATTTCCGTGCTTTATTTAACGTAACGAAGCATCATAGAAACATTAATTTGTAATGTGTAGTGTATGTTAGGAAAAATGTTTTTATCGTGCATACAAAATAAGCTACATGTTATATAATTGGCTAGACTAATATGTCTAAGGAATCTGGTTGTATTGAATGTTTCAAGACAAAACAGAACAGCGAATGAAAAGTAGTCTGAATTAATACTTTATTACCAAAGGTTAAAGTGACGGAAGTGTCTCAGGAATAACTAATATACTAATAGGTGTTCTCAGGTCAAAGCTGCGAAACCTTAACTTTTCATTAAAGAGGAAATCGGTGACAGATTGGTCAATAGTGTGGTGTACAAGATTGCAGCACCTCTCGCAATCTATTTATGAATTCAGGTAGAATCTACTGCAAATTAACTTGCCGATTGTCTTGGATTTTTTACGGGCACTCCGGTTTGCTACACTATCTCAGATTTAATAAACCATAATGAATTTATGAAAACAATTTAACTGGAGTGTGTAACAATTTCAACAGAACTTCAATCACCTTCACTTTACAGTCGATATTGTAAATAATTGAATGTTAGATGAAACTGTTAATATCGTAATCAAATTTGTTTGCAAAAATCAAATATTGACACTTGTTATATATTTTGAGGTTGAATGTAGCTATTCTTAGCTACAATTCACAAGCAAATAAGATTAGTTTAAGTTTTCTCTTTGTTTAGCATTCACGTACATAAAGACAAAGTAAGACAAAACATGAATTATTATAAACATTATATTTTTACGGAAGAGAAAAACAGCACCGAATTGTTATATAAAATGTCATTTCTTAGAACGAATTATCACAATAATAATAATAATAATAATAATAATAATAATAATAATAATAATAATAATAATAATTATATATAAATGGTACTACTCGAGCACTTCTTTTATTGCTTCCGACACGCTCTCGGTTTTGAAGTTTTATATAAAATTAGTGGTGTTTTTTTTAATTATGCACTTAATTCTTTTTTTTTCTGTTATCTATGGGACTCCCTTGTCTCGGATTGTACGCTTTTATTCAACTTTTTAAACATTTAGGTTAATGAGCTAAAGCGCGCGCTTACGTCTCACAACAACTCTTATTCTCTATGTCATATACCACTTTTTGAATTTAATCATAAAAATACATTCAAAAAGTGGTATATGACAATATATGAATCTCTCGGACATTTAAGATTTTATTCCTCGACAATCCTAGATTTTTCTCGCTCGATAAAAGAAAACTTTTACATAAAACATTGGTACTTCATCTTGTTCAACTCCGCAGCCTCCATGCAAACTTTTTTTTTTTTTTTTTTTTTTTTCTCTTGAAATCATGTTAAACAACCAACTGGTGAAGTAAATGATCATACATGTATACATGTACCAACAAACAGATTTACACAACTGTTACACAGCTGGAACGTTATAATCTTTATTCTATTAGTCAGTACTTCAGTAAAACCGTTGTACCTTTGAAATATAAAATGCTCGATTACAAACGATGTAAATCAAGCGGCTTAAGAAAAGAAACGATTGCTTTCATATTTGTTGTGTGAAAAAAGTTTTTTAAGTACATTTTATTGGCAATCTACCGGATTTATCGGCTATTTTAAGGTACTTGTCGTACCAAGTATCTGTTGGGCAACGTGTTTAAATCTAGTAAAGATTTATGTAAAATGCCTTTGATTTTTCTGGTTGTTTGTAAGGATTACATATTTTCATTTATTATAGATCTGTGCGAATGTAGATATGTCTTGACATCTTTCATATTAGATTTGAACTGGTTTTGTCATAAGATTAATGTAATAGATTTTTTATAATGTATTTCAGGATATAGAAATTTTAAACAAATGATATTTATTTTTACCTTTCATTCTTCATCAAGAATTCATAACTCAAAAATGTTACGGGATTTTAAAAACAAATATATATTATATGTGCTTTTTAAAATTAATTAATTAATAATAATAATAATAATAATAATAATAATAATAATAATAATAATAATAATAATAATATCTTAAATCAGTCTTTAAAAATAGATTTTCACTTGGTTATTGAATAATAAACCAGATTTTAAATTTAGCAAATCTTATGAACTGTAAGGAAAGTTTTACGCCGTCTCATTACTCAATTTGATATATATACTCAGTAAATCTGTAAGTCAATTATATATATACTCAGTAAATCTGTAAGTCAATTATATATATATATATATATATATATATATATATATATATATATATATATATATATATATATATATACTCAGTAAGTCTGTAAGTCAATTATATATATACTCAGTAAATCTGTAAGTCAATTATATATATATACTCAGTAAGTCTGTAAGTCAATTATATATATACTCAGTAAGTCTGTAAGTCAATTATATATATACTCAGTAAATCTGTAAGTCAATTATATATATACTCAGTAAATCTGTAAGTCAATTATATATATATATATACTCAGTAAGTCTGTAAGTCAATTATATATATACTCAGTAAATCTGTAAGTCAATTTTATGTTTCAATCTTTCATGATTTTAATTTCAACGATTCGATGTTTGTAGGTTGTTTTATAGAATCAAAATAAATTTGAATACAGAAAACGGTTGGGAAAATCCAACGAATTGAATTTTTCGCGGTTGTTTTTTAAAGGACTCAACATAACAATTATATGTTTTTTTTTCATATATGTTGATTATATCTCTCTAGACAAAGGAATACGTAAGTTATTCATTCAGAGCCTTTATCTCCGCCCACTTTGACGTCACACATAAACAAACCACAAAGCAGTGCTTAAACTTCAAAAACAAGGTTTTATTCAAACTTATAATTGTTTTTTATTAATTACATTTTCATAATATTTTTTATTTATAATATTTTTATTAGGTTTTTCTTATCTGAATTTGTTAATATATTACATTTTCAACGTGAAAATTCGGAATTTTGTTCATTTTTATCAACGTTGCTAAAAAAAAAAGTTTGTTATGGAGAATGAAAGGGGAACTCCCGAATTGACTTTTCACTTGACATGTATCCTTGCGCGACTTGACGAGAGGTTGACAGGTGATGCTAGTTTACTGAAATGTAAACATTATTCGTTTCAAACAGTTTAAATAAGAAAAAAATCAGCAATTGTAAATATATCTGGAACTACACCAAGATATGGATTCCGTGCAATATAAAACAATCATTAGTTTTTTTTTTTATTTTTATACCGAATGGAGTATAATTATCCAGAGTTAGATAGCAGAGGTTAAATTACGAACCTGTCTGAAGATCTTTCCCGTTATAAAAAAGCATCAGCAGTAGGGTTATTTAATAATCGAACCGTTTTAAAATGATGTTCATTGTCAGTATGAAGGCAAAGACTTTCCAAGCAAAGGCAATGGCGCGAGTTAGCGCGTTATGATAAGTTTGCTTGCAAAGTTGTTGCCTTCATACTGACAATTTACATCATTTTAAAACAGTCCAGTTGTTATATTTTCGTTAAATATTTTTTTTTTAATTTCATTGATTTTAAGAATCAAAAACCCATCTATGACACATACACATCGGAGGAGTCCAGTGGACGTAACAGCTGAATTTTGGACCGAGAACGACACAATATTAATCCGCAATATTTTTGATGTGGGGTAAAAAAGGGGGGTTTTGGTTTGAAAAATTAAAGTGCTTTCAGGTAATCTTATGGTATTTTCTCGATTATTTTTAAACATAATGTATTTTTGAGAATATTGGATAAAAATAATATATCTAAAAAATTGAATATCAACGATAAATGTGTTGTTATTTGTGGACTATATTTCGGTTGAAAATCAGGTGCACCTGTGTGGCTCCATTTCAATTAAGGAAGAATTTGCAAAGACGTTTGGAGTAAAAGGTTGCTGGCTTTATGTCGGATGTGAAATTTGTGAATCTGAAACGGAGGAAACGGTAGCAGAGGGATAATTTTCAATGACCAAGCATGTGGGTTTCGAATCTGCGCCGGGATATGTGAGCGTAGAGAGGGATTTACAGAGAGATTTTTTCTAAAATGTCGACATTGTTAGGTTGAGATTCCCTGAGATAAGTATACTAATTCTCTACGCCTGATACGGTGCAAATCTCTTTCAAAGTTTAGAAAATTATCCTTTAAAGTTTAGCAAGAGGTTGTGTAGTACTTAAACCATGTATTATAGTTTTGAGGAGTTGCTATTGTATCCTTAGTAAACTGATTAAAAAGCATGTAGCTGGTTTTTCAGTTTTTCCGATCAACAAACACAGCATGTGAAACGGACAATTTTCAATGGATGTGGCATAAACGCGTGAATGTAATTCCAACTGAAATTTACATAACTTGAAATTTACATCCAGTGAGACAAAAAATTTATTGACAAGTTGTACCATTACACATATCCTCAAAATAATTTGCAACTTTGCCAAGGTACGAAGAAATTTTTATAAGATCTGATTGTTCAAGAATTTTTCGTGGTTTGATGGTTTTGACAGACCAGTTCTTGTCTGTTCTTTCAAAAACACCATTTGATTTTTTAAACTCCGTCTCTCACAATGTCAATACAACGGTGAATATCAGCCAGGTGCCTATATATGTTATTAAAATTTTATTTGAATAATTTCTTTGTTTTATTTTATGCATTTTTACCATTGAACTGTTCTTGTAAATTTTCGTAAAAATGCGTTTTTCAAGCTTGTCTCGAATATAAACAAAAGTGACCTGATAGTCATGCTTGTTTACCTATGGTAATGTAGTTCCGGATTGTGTATCGCATTTTTCATGTATTCAAACACGGAGTGACAAAGTTTTTGTCGTTCATTGTCGATCATGAATGCAACAACTCCCAAGCTTGCAGCTATAAGGAATTTCACAAGGCAAATGACAATACAGAATCTTCAACACAAAGTAGAGTCTTCTGTTTTAGTTTTCAATTAGTAAGCTTCAAATCGATTTGATTTTTTTTGTCTGATAGGTTTACATAAGACAGCGTGTTTCTGGTACATATAGACCTTTGAAAAGAATAAATAAACCTCAATGATAGGATAAATGATCGAACGAAGAGAGTTAATCTAGACATCATGGCAATAAATTCAGAGCCAATCCATTTTGTAGTAATGGTACGCTAATTCTTATGAACGTTGAGGTCACTAGTGATCCTAGATATACAACACATGTGTATTATTTCTACTTATATACATTAAATTGTTTTAAGATCTATCATATATAAAAATTGAAGTAATGAATAATGCTAGCTCATCAAAAATCGAAAATACAACGCATATTTAATAACGTAAGCTTTTGTTGTCAAAACCTATTTTTATTTTTATTTTTTTTAAGATAACTTTTTTGAATTTGTTACAGGTTAAACAATGTGTTTTAATTACAACAAAGAGAAAAATCTTATTGTTCAACAGAGAAACCAGCAAATTCGAGAGTTTTAAAATCGGGTATGTGATTTTTTTTCTTTTCTTGTGTCTATTGTTTTTAGACACGCTAGCTAAAATTGTAATGTACATGTTTCTAAGATTTCATTTTGTGAACTGCTGTGTTACAAATAATTATGGAATATTGAGAGTGTACGAGAGGTGATTCAAGCATTAAAGTTATATCTGATATAAACATGTAACTTGGATGCTGTTTACGGGATGTAGTGATATTCTTATTTCTGTACGTACAGCGATCGCGAGATCTTTAATTTACAAGTTTTATTCCCTTGTAAAAAATCGTCTCCAAACATCAATATTTTACCCACATCTATTACGTCCACAGCACCAAATATCCCTCAAGTTCACACTTTGCATAAATTTAACAAGGATAATATCAGCAGTCTAAGACTTTGTCCTTGATCAATTTGTCTAATACGTTATTAAATATTTAGAGGTAAGCCTACAACATAATCGATAATGCATCTTCAATTGTATTAAAGTTAAATGTTTTGTTTTAAGGAATCATGGGACTTTCTCTTAGGATTCAGATTAGCTGATTTAATTCAACAGAGAGCTTTAAAGATAACCGCAAGTTAAACACTTATTCAAAATGACAAATTCTTGTAAAATTAAAAAGAAAATAGAATCTTTTATTTAATACGTAGGTGGTAATTATGGTTTCAAATAGAAACAGTTGTTGCTGTAGAACTGCCTCAGTCAATACGCACGTGCATGCCAACGTTTTGGCGCCAATAATTAATAATGATAATTGAGGAATATCTTCTTTTTTCAATTATAATGTTTTATTTGTTGTTGTTTGTTGTACATCATCACGTACTTTAAACCCTGAGTTTTTTTTTGTAATGTGCATAACAACGTGGTTCTCCTGAAATGTCAGTATTTATATGTACTCGATTTCATTTCATTTTATTTATTTATTTATTTATTTTTATTTTGCAAATAAAACTTTTGCGACAAATGAACGTTTTAAGTCTGTTTTTAAGCAGGTCTAGTCGTTCATTGTTATTGTTAAATTAAGAGTCGATAACGAGGCTGAAAAAATTTCTTTAAAATGTTCAAAATACAATTCAGTATGGCAATTGAATTATGTTTCATTAAACGTTGATTGCTTTTTCAGGGGCACTAGAATTCAATCGATATTAATTTAATATAAACTAAATTTGACAACAAGAATAAAACTTCAGAAAACATTTGTTACAACCATTAAATAAATTTATTTTTACTGTAAAACAAACTTAATAAAATTTTATCACTGACTCAAATTACAAATCATCGTAACCTTTTAGCTCGTTTTATTCAGCCTCAACGTTATAACTGAAAAAAAGTCATACACTGAATTTGATGTTTTAATCAAAGTTAGGTAATAATTGTATTATTAAAGAAAAATTAAGATAAATGCATGGTTTTGAAAGGAAAAACGTTTGAAAGGATAACATGAATATAACAAAACCGTAGTAACTAAAATAAAATATAATACTTCATGTAGTATGATAGATATAAAAAATATTTTGCGATAAACACATTTTTGTTATTATAGTTACATAAGACAACGTTTGCATCGTCAAGTTGTATTTTTCCGTGGTCCTGAAGTATTTGCCCAGTCAGGTTGTATTTTTCCACGGTCCTGTTGCGTTTGCCCCGTCAAGTGGTATTTTTCGTGGTCCTGTTGCGTTTGCAGCGTCAAGTTGTATTTTTCCGTGGTCCTGTAGCGTTTGAGCCGTCAAGTTGTATTTTTACGTGGTCCTGTTGCGTTTGCACCGTCAAGTTGTATTTGTCAGTGGTCGTGGACGCGTTTGCACTGTCAGGTTGTATTTTTCCATGGTCCCGTAGCGTTTGCACCGTCAAGTTGTATTTTTCCGTGGTCCTGTTGCGTTTGCACCGTCAGGTTGTATTTTTCTGTGGTCCTGTAGCGTTTGCGCCGTCAATTTGTATTTTACGTGGTCCTGTTGCGTTTCCGTGGTCCTGTTGCGTTTTCACTGTCAGGTTGTATTTTTCGTGGTCCTATAGCTTTTGCACCGTCAACTTGTAATTTTCCGTCGTCCTGTTGCGTTTGCACCGTCAGGTTGTATTTTTCGTGGTTCTATAACGTTTGCACCGTCAGGTTGTATTTTTTCATGGTCCTGAAGCGTTTGCATCGTAAAGTTGTATTTTGCCGAGGTCCTGTAGCGTTTGCATCGTCAGGTTGTAGTTTTCGTGGTCCTGTTGCGTTTGCATCGTCAAGTTGTATTTTTTAAAGGTCCTGTAGTATTTGCCCCGTCAGGTTTTATTTTTCCGTGGTCCTGTTGCGTTTCCGTGGTCCTCTTGCGTTTGCACTGTCAGGTTGTATTATTCCTAGGTCCTGTAGCGTTTGCATCTTCAGGTTGTATTTTTCCGAGGTTCTGTAGTATTTGCCCCGTAAGGTTGAATTTTTCCGTTGCGTTTATCCCGTCAAGTGGTGTTTTCCATGGTTCTGTTGCGTTTGCACCGTCAAGTTGTATTTTCCGTCAAGTTGTATTTGTCAGTGGTCGTGGCCGAGTTTGCACTGTCAGGTTTCATTTTCCGTGGTCCTTTTGCGTTTGCACCGTCAAGTTGTATTTTTCCGCGGTCCCGTTGCGTTTGCCCCGTCGAGGTGTATTTTTCCGAGGTCTTGTAGTAGTTGCTCTGTCAGGTTGTATTTTTCCGAGGTTCTGTTGCGTTTGCATCGTCAGGTTGTATTTTTCCGTGGTTCAGTAGCGTTTGCATCGTTAGATTGAACTTTTCCGTGGTCCTGTTGCTATTGCCTCGTCAAGTTGTATTTTTCCTTTGTCCAGTAGCGTTTGCCCCGTCAGGTTGTATTTTTACGTGGTCCTGTTGCGTTTGCACCGTCAGGTTGTATTCCTACGTTGTCCTATATCGTTTGCACCGCCAGGTTGTATTTTTCTGTGGTCCTGTTGCGTTTGCACCGTCAAGTTCTATTTTTCTGTTGTCCTGTTGTGTTTGCACCGTCAGGTTTAGAAGGGTTTGCACAGTCAGGTTGTTTTTTATTTACGTGGTCCTGTAGCGTTTGCGCCGTCAAGTTGTATTTTTGTTTTGTCGTCCCATAAAGTTTGCACCGTCAAGTTGTATTTTTACGTTGTCCTGTTGCGTTTGCACCGTCAAGTTGTATTTTTCCGTGGTCCTGTTGAGTTTGCACCGTTACGTTGTTTTGCGTATTCCTGTAGCGTTTGCACCGTCAAGTTGTATTTTTTCGTGGTCCTGCTGCGTTTGCATCGTTACGTTGTTTTTCGTGTTCCTGTAGCGTTTGCACCGTCATGTTGTTTTTTTCTTGGTCCTGTAAAACCAATGTTAACATACTGCGGCTGAGTCGTTTTTGTCCTGCTGTCAAGACGAAACAATATTAAACGTTACCAAAATTTTATTATCATATTTTTTAAGTTAAATTTGTAAACAATTACAAGGTTTTATAATCTCTGGTAACTTCCATAGGAATCTTTATAAGTATGTAAAAAAAATTGAAACCGACAAGATGTACTTCAACAATAACATCAGATATAGTATCTATTTTATTGTCTATTGCATATTGCTACGGTAATTATGATATTTACAAAACTCTGTGGAGATTATTTTAATTACTTTGTGACCATAATATCTGGTTAACAGTTATCTTTGGTATTGATTGCTTTCAGAGTAATTCTTCTTGATTATTTTAGATGATTTTAAAAGCATGGATGACCATCACAAATCCTCCAAATTTACGATTATATTAAATCCAAATTAAACAAGATTTCGTATCAATTCTGCTTTATACGTTTACTACTACTACTGCTAATAATAAAACAAATCGAGAAACAATGGAGCACAATTTGTGCTCATTGGTATGCCAATTGTTTGTAGGAAATTTACACTGGATAACATAATAAATATGCTTGTTTTCTTAAAAACAAAACTAGAATACTAAATATTTATACATGGCTTACCAATTTTGTAAAGGAATAAGTGAATAATATGTTAATGACGTTCTATAAATTAAGAATAAGGAATAGTGCTTTTAAATGAGGAAAAATAATTTTTTTAAACCTTTCACAAGATATAACTGGAAAAAGAAAGATCAATTATTTTTTTAGGATTTCGTAGATTCCACATTTTGGTGATGCCAGATATCGAATATACTTGATTTTGAATAAGACTTTGACGACTGATAATGATTAAGTAGTGTATTTAAATGAATCTGCTATATATTTTTATTGTTAGGATTTTTGTGAAGTTAGGCAATACGGAACAATTAAAGAAATGTGATAGATTTGATTTAATGGTGTTTTACGTCCAAGTCAGAAAAGTTACTTTTTTCGCCTCTGGCAATTGCCAAGCTATTTAGCTTCAATTTTCTATAGGTGTCATCCCACTTGTCCCACATATATAAATTATAGGTAAAACCAGGTAGAAAAATTGTGGGAGAAGTGGGAACACATAATAGTGATAATTAAATGTTATCAAAACAAAAGATCAAAGGGTGAAATCTATAGTCTTTTTCAATATAGGATATACTGTTTTTGGTGCATATTTTAAATTTTGTTTGTAAAAGTTAAAGAAAAGATTAACTTTTATTTATATATTTTGTATTTTACTTTACATTTTGTATGCAGAAACCATGTGATATTTATTTATCTGTTTTTTTTCTTGTCATTGAAAATTGAACAAAAATAACTATTTTTTAGTTTTATTTCATACAAATATAACAAATGATATTAACAAAACATTAATTTAAAAGATGCACTACAATATCACTAAGTTAAATGATGCACTACAATATCATTAAGTTTAATGATGCACTACAATATCATTAAGTTAAATGATGCACTACAATATCACTTAAAAGCACTGTTATTTTACACAAATGTTCATTGATCACTATGCAAGATGAATCAGTTGAGATGCTAAGTCAGTGTACTCTATAACTGTGATTTCTTGGTTTCTGAGTCTCTGTTTCAGTAGCTGCAACCTGTTGTCTATGTGTCTGTACTTTCTGCGTTTGTGTTTTGGTAGCCCTCCAGCAGCAATCTGTATGATGTTCACCTCGTTTACAGCCTGGATCTTCTTGATGTGGTTGATGAAAGTATAGATGTTAGGATGCGCCTGCTGAATCTGTTTCTTTATCTTTGAATGCCAACCTTCAAGATGATTAGTTGTTCTCGGCCCATCATGGTCAAAGTGGTTCCAAAGATGACGATCTGACTCTACCCACTGTGTTGTCACATAGTCTGTAAACGGGACTGTATTGATGTTCAAGTCTGCATTCTCTAAATCTGTAAGTGTCTCAAACCACACATCTTCTACACTTTCTTGGGGTACTAACGGCAATGCTGCAGCTCTTCTTACTAATGTGGTAACTGCTTCAATGTCTTTGTAAGCCATCTGTAGACCAAGCTGTTGAGTCTTTCTCCATATACATTGCGTAAAATGGAAGAAACATCCCCTTAGAGTGGCACCAGGAAATACTGTCTTAGCGGCATTGATGGTACTGTTTCGAAATCTAGTACTATAGTTACTGGTTGAAGTTGGAGCCCAGTATCAGCACACTTTTCTTTGATGATGGTGAATAATCGAGAGTAGATCTGCTCGGTTTTGCCAGGAAGTAAACTGTATACAAGTGGATACATCTGACCATTGACTGTCCCATGGATGGTATAGAGCTGTGTAAATATGTTCGGGCAAGTGTAGAATGTTCCATCTCCATATAAGGTATTGCTGTTGCTGAGATACTGTAGATTCCTATTCGTGGCAAATATGAGTACCCTTGGACCATTGTTGTCATCAGCAAGTAGAAACTGTTCCCCAGTGGAAGTCTGCACCCATTGGTCTTGCAAGTCTAATTCATGAGTACTAGCTGGTAAGTTTGGTAGCAGTTTAGAGCGTTGTCTGTATAATATACTGCGTGCTGACTCGAAAGTTGGTAACTTCTCTACTGTCTGCTTCGTATTGTCATCCCACTCTGGTGTTCTCAGCTTTGCAATTTCTTCGTCATATAACGATGGTACTGGGTCAGCTTCTTCTCGACATCTTTTCTTTATTGTATTCATGACTTTTGTTGCTTGAATTTTCTGTGGATCTGATGCATGATTATGCTGTAGATTGAATCCTATAGGTATGTTATTTAATGTTCTGATGGTTGCTGGACATGTTCTTACAGCACAACGCCAATATATTCTTTCTTCTCTTTTATTCTTTATCTGGAAGCGGTAGTTGTTGTGGACAAGGCTTTGTCCACCTTTAGTGTTCTCTATAAATTCGATGTTTAACTGAGCATTTGCCATGTTGACTTTGGTGATTTTCCAATTTGTTGCTTCACTTAAATACAGACTGTGAACAGTATTCAAAGCTCTGCTAATTATCTGTGAGCATTATTGTAAGTGATATGCATAAGCTTAGCTGGTGACACTTATTTAAGAGCCAAGCTGATGAAGTTAATGAGGACATTTTTGCATATACATTAAGCTTAAAATCATAAGTCATTAACGACATTTTAAGGTCATTTTTAAAATTGATGAGAAGTTTGCTTATATTTAAGTAGAATAATATTTTATCAATTAAATTTCATTAGATACAATAATAATTAAATATTTCTCTTTTTTTTATGACGGAATTTTAACTTATTTATATATTTATATTTTTATTCATTTCATTTTTTATTTTTATATAAAGAACCTTATTTCATTTTTTATTTTTATATAAGAACCTTAATTTTGCTGAAATTAAATATGTAATGAAAATTAAAATATGCAATCAGTTATAATCTTAAGTGAAAAAGACTATAGCACTTGTTGAAACATTATCTAAACACAATTACCTAATTAGCTAAGAAAAGTTGTGGGACAACTGGGAGGTATGTTTTTTACAAATGTGGGACAAGTGGGTATAAACCTTTCTATATGTAATTGTAAATAGTAAAACTCTTTGTAGAAAGTTAAGTGTTATAAAAAAGCACTGGGAATCATCACACCTCATTTATGTTGTCTGCAATTCTATAAGATTAAACCAGTTGACAAAATCAACATAACATTCAGTATGAACAGAAAACGTGTCACTGGGTTATATAAGCATGTCAAATTGCAATTTCCATTGCGAAGATAAATAAAAGGTTTAGTGGTCGAACGCATGCAAATTAATCCGCATTAAACGTTTCTAACGCTAAGAGATTTTGCACCAAGCGCCTTTACTGTAGCAAAAATGTTTCTTTCTAAACAATTTTTTAAAAAGACGGACATTTTATTGTTACGATTCGGGTAATGTCTATATAATGATTTGATTCAGTGCCTGTCCTAAATCAGGAGTTTTTGTAATTACAGTTCCTTATAAGTTTTCTTCTTGTTTGATTGGTTGTGTCTTGGGGTTCGTTCAAGTCAAACTTTTAGAAACAGATTGCTTTCTTTCATTCTAAATTGTTATGTAATGCGGTTTTTGCATCAAAGGGAAACACGTCATTTATAAAGACTTCTTGAATGAGAAAAGTCTGACCTTGATTGTCAGCCGTCACAGATAGACTGATTAAAAGATATCATTGACATATAGAAAATAAACAATTGATTTGGTTAGGATAAGTACATATTTGTGATTGAAATATCAATGCCTTTATGAAGATTCCATGCCAAAAACCTAATATGTCTCATAAACATCTGTGTCACTGATTTTATCATCAATGACAAGAGGACCAATGTCGCTTAGAATGAATAAAAAAAATAAACTTTTATTTTTTCCAAAAAAAAAAAAATAAAATAAAATAAATAAATAAATAAATAAATAAATAAATAAATAAATAAATAAATAAATAAATAAAAATAAAATAAAAATACTTAATGGAACAGACGGGCTATAAAAAAGTTTAATTTTGAATTCCCTAATAAGTTTCCAATATTACTGTTGATAGAATCACTTAAGGTATGTTGGTAAAAGAAAAGAAATTCTACCAAAACGTAAATCTGAATAATAACATCAACACGGAGTGAAGGAATGCCTCAAGGGTTTGTCTGCCATTTCTGTAAACATTAGAAACTGCATTAAAAAAATTAGTTTTTCTGAGGAGAAACGATCAAACGTCTGATAAAATAAAGTGAGAAGAAATGACTCCACACACTGTCTCAGTCTTAAGTGATGCCTATGTCATGTATTCAGATAGCCAAGGAATATGGTTATACAGAAAATAGAATGATTAAGTAACTTTTTATTGCTATATTATTTATGATTTTTGTATTCATTTACAATACACATGTTATTGTGTTTTTTCAACAACAACAAAAAAAAAAAAAAAAAAAAAAAAAAAAAAAAAAAGGCGGAGTGGTAGATTTAACTGCAGTTTTTTTAGTTGCTGCTTTCGTTATCAAATACAGTCAAGTTGATTAAGATTACAATGTTTCCCGGAAATTTGTCTTAAACATAACAACATAATAAATAACTCCTTTAAAAGAAATAAAAATAACATGTCAGAGTTTATAAACACAAGCAGACATGTATTCAATTTTCATTTTCCACTTTTCTTAAATTACCCGACTATGGTTTACTGTATACGTGAGAAATCTAATTAACGCGAGATCTGATAGCATAAATAAACGCTTGAAACATGACTTCGTCGTCAGATTCTAATGAAAGCATTTTGCAATTACATAATCAACATATTGTCTAGGATTAATGGATCGTTGATGTGATTGAAAATTTTGTTTTGCCAGAGGAAGTAATATTATTACAACTAACCTTTCATTCTGTGAAAGTGAAATTGTATGTCATAATTGTATTGGTAGTTTACATCCGGGCAACTTCAAACAACAGGAAGACGAAGCATCGATAATAATATAAAAGTAAAATGAAACAGGGAAACGATTTATCACGGATTTAGATGAATATCTACATTTTGTTCAAAGAAGTAGTTTTATTAAAACGATGGCGTTAATTTGATAAATATATTAATTTAAAAAAAAAATTAGGTTGCGGATCTAGATGTTGTTAAATCGTTTTTGGAATCTACGCAAAAAAAAAAAAAAAAAAAAAAAAAAAAAAAAAAAAAAAAAAAAAAAAAAAACTGATATATAGAAGCTGTCACAGTACTTCCTGTTTGACAATATAACAGTACTTTTTTATTAGTATTTATTTCGTATTTGTTTTACTAAATGAAAACAATCAGTATGTTTGAATGCTTTTAGGGTTCAGAAATGGCTTTGAATAGCCAAATATTTTAGCCTTTAAGATTTTTTATTCAAGTTTTTTCCTAGAACAATTTAAACTATTTGTTATAGTTAACTCAAAATGGAAGAACACTTTAGGCAGTTGAGATAAACACTCAGTAACAATTTAATTGTAATTTATGGAAACTGACAAACCTTAACTAGGGACTGGTTCCGTCTTCAAAGCAATTAGTTGTTGTAGGATTCAAATTATTTTTTCGTCAATTTAAACGTTTATTCAAGCAAAACAAAAATCTTAATTTGCCATCTTTTCAATTCATGTTCTTTCACAACTTATTAAAACCATTTGCAATGCACGGGTTTGAATATTGTAATTAAAATTCAGACGTGTGTTACATAACTGGTCTTATTTGCCGCAAGTAAAACTATTGATGAACAAACTGTATTTTGATAAAAATAGTCCGTGCGAAATTAAGAATGCGCAATCGGTGTGTAATTGATATTACACGCATCAAGCGTACGTATCTAACGAAAATACCTGTTTAATTTTGATGTGTCATATTTGCATTTCAGTGACACTACGACTGAAACAGTTTATAAATACAAAAACATAAGCCAAAAATCTGAAATTTAATGCTAACAATTACACAAGAACTTTTTTTATTGAAAATGTTATATACATTTAAACATATATACTACACCATGTTCTGAAAACGTCTACATAAAGAAGGAAACATTACGTTGTTATTGCTTTTATTGTTTTTTTTTTAAATATAAATTCCTTTTTTATATGTCCGAGTTATTCAATGTTTTTTTTCAAACACATTCTCACTCTATTCATCTAATATAAAGTCTGTCAAGATTGTTTTACACTTTTTGTACTGTAATTATAAGACAATATTAAAAGTCAGCTTATTGCCAATAGTAAATGATTAAAATTTGCCAGTATATATATGCCCTCCTTGAAGATCATTGCCTTGGTTCGAATTCTTCTTAGGGAAATCCTTTTGGGTAACTATTTTATTTTTCGAAGATCTTTGGCTGTTCTGGGATTTCTCTGCTATCTTAGAGCTTTAAATGTAAGTGAAATAAACACGCCCTGAGAGTTGGACTACATTGCTCTACTCCTCTCGACTGCTAAAAGTTTTTTATTTATCACCAAATATCCGGGAAAAAGGAATTCAAGTTTTGTTTCTGTTTTATTTTTTATTTTTTCAATTTATACATTTCATACTAAAACCCGGTTGTTTCCCCATCATTGGAAAACTATAAAGTCACCTTTTTAAACCTTGATCTCAAGAATTCAGTTTATCACAGAAACAGTGAAAACCATTAGCAATAATTGCTTGTCAATCAGAAAATTCGCATTCTGTAATGTCCAAATATTACGAATCATTAGTTTACACGTATCTTTTAATAGTTTGTCTCTCTCTCTCTCTCTCGGGAGGAACAATTGGGGGTTTATAGTCAACACAAACAAATTACCTATATGTCATGTAGGCTCTGTTGTAGGTTATAATCTACCTTGCTTAAAATCATCGCAGTTACGCATCGCTGGTTTATCTTTTTTACGATGAATAAAAATAATGAAATATAATAATCGGTTGAAGTAGAACATAAAATGATATAAAGCTAAAATAAACATGTATAAGCTACAACTATCAAGCGGCCAAATGAGAAAAATACCACGAAATTAAGGTAGTTGTTGTTAAAACTTCTTTCCAATTTAACAAATTTTGATGTGCCATATCTGGACATTTCGGAAAATCATTCATTATTAGTGACACTAAGAGCCGAAAAAGTTGATAGATAAAAAAGATAATCTTAACATTTGAAAAATACTAAAAGCTGGATTTGGATCGATGTTATTTTGGATGTTTAGATTTATTATTTCTCAACTGTTTGGCTTATGTTTTTATCCATCAAACTTTTCGGCCCCTAGTGTTACTGATGAGGAATGATTTTCTGGCACATAAAAAATTAACAGGTATTTGTGTTATATATTTATTTCAACTGTTCTATTAATATGTTTGGTAATGTAAGCGCCATGTAGCCCGATTTATTCCATAAATACTTACACTTAAACAATACAAAATTCAATTTTAACACGGACCTAATTTTAAATTATCTTCTAGTCCTAAGTGCGATAATGCATTCAGCCATTTGCGAGTCTATCATGTGACCACTATAAATTTGCGCTTTCTCTGTTCCAGAAAGATTGACGAAATAAGAAACAGCGTTAGACGACATCACTAAACAATTAATTAATTTAAGCAAATGAAGATAAAATCAAATTACGATTAAAAACCTTCAGTACATGGCAACCATGGTGGTACTCTGACGTAATTATTGTTCTTTAGGTAACGTTTTTTTATCTTCATAAATAATACATGTGTTACAGTTCTCTCTATCAAAACTTTATTATAATCATACCGTTTTCCTTTTTAAAACATTTATACAATTATTGTGTAGAAAGAAAAAAAACTTAAGAAAATTATCATCTCGCAATTTATTGACATTGACTTGTTTATTCATTTACATTGAAGATCCTTCACACACGTTTTGTGTTTTCTGACAATATCTGTGTTATACATTTATCTACCTAGGAATATATGTTCTCAAAATAAAACAAGACCGCGATTTTTGAATAGATAAAATCAACAGACACATTCTATATTAATGATGATAAATATAATTCCTTGTATTTCTGTTGGTCATGTCAGTTACAAATCTTCTTATCAATGATAATCAAACTCTAAGTTGAACAACTGTTACAACTGTTTAACAATTGCTGGGTTTGATGTTGCAAAATGGCCATTTCCTCTTATCATAAATCACTTTTTCAGCTATATTAAGAGTTCTATCTTTTAATTTGTCTTTAAATGTATAAGGATAAACTGGAATAATAAAAAAAAAATTGGACCCGGTTATCTCGACGAAATACGACACTTATCAAGAAACAGTTCAAGACTTTTATTTGTAAATAAATCTGTATCAAGATTTTAAAAAGATCAAGTCATTAGCTCATATCATTCTGATATTGACTGGTTGTGTTCATCTCGCAGACAACTTTGAATTATCTTATATTCTATTCTAATTATCTATATTAGCTGGATTTGGATTTATATAATTTTTGAAACTTTAGATTCATTATTTTCAACTGTTTGGCTTATATATTTTTTATGTATCAAACTTTTCGGTCTTAGTGTCACTGATGAGGAATTAATTTCCGAAATGTGCAGATCTGGTACATCAAAATTTAACTGGTATGTGTATTAAATATTTACTACCCCTGAGCGGGTACCGCTGCTGGTGGATTAAAACTCCCCGAAGGTATCCATAACTCAGTAGGCAGTACTTTGTGCTGTCAGAAAATGTACCATTAAGCAAAATTTTCAGTGGTCTAAAATTTGAGATTTATTTAAAACAAAGGTTTCTTCCCTCATGCAAAGCATTCCTTAGCTGGATTTGGATTTATATAATTTTGAAACTTTAGATTCATTATTTTCAACTGTTTGGCTTATATATTTTTTTATGTATCAAACTTTTCGGTCTTAGTGTCACTGATGAGGAATTAATTTCCGAAATGTGCACATCTGGCACATCAAAATTTAACTGGTATGTGTATTAAATATATACATAGGTGCTTTTCATACCAATTGACTAAAGGCACCGTAAACATGCAAGTAAACAGTAAAGTCAAGGAAAAATGATTTAAGTATTCCAAACATTGTATTTAAGCTGCAAGTCAGACAGAATCACTTTAAGAAGAAGCACCTGATACTCGCTTTTGTTTAATAGATAAAAGTAAATTGTGGTAGATAATTTGTGCTATGATGCGTGACATGAGTCTCCATATGTTGCATCAATTGCAAGCTTACCAAATTATAAGACATTGAATACAAACGGACAACAGTACTAATTGAGCTTGTGTTACATGAACAAAAATCAATGTTTTTTTGTTGTCAGCAATTCTAAGTTGTAAGTTTTACTCTGATTGACCAGAAAGTTTTAAGGAGCGATTTATAATAAAAACAAGAGTGCTAACTGACCATCTAAATGAAAAATCAATGTTTAATTGTTATCAGCAATTCTAAGTGGTACAACTTTACTCTGGACTATACTAAAATTGACCAGGATGTTTTAATGACCATTTTATAGTGAAAACAAGAGTACTTATTGACCATCTAAATGAAAAATCAATGTTTTATTGTGAATAACAATACTCGTTACCTTACAACAAAGGACAATTACTAGGAACTGTAAGTATGTAGGACATTGATTTGATGTCAATCAAGAATATAAAGGGTTTAACTACCTTCTTGTTTCCTTGTTACATGTGGTGTCTATTGGAAATGTTTGAATGACCAATGTTAACCTATACCTATGGTGACCTACTTTTCCCATGACGTTTTATGACGTTTAAGACAATTATCTACAAATTATGAAGAACATCAAATTAATGGGACTCAAGACTAAAAGTGATTGACGATCAATATGTTTATAGTTTTTGATTCAGGAATTTTCTCATTGTCTTGTCCTCAGCAGTTATTGTAAGAATTTAAAAAAGTTCCAACAGTGACCCTGGTAATTATAGGGAAATCAGTTTGTAAGTAATTTATGTAAACTGTTTACTTCTGTTATCAACTCACGACTTCTACAATGGGCAATAAGTATAGTGAATTGACTGATGCACAGTTTGACTTCCGCCTAGGACTAGGGACACATGATGCAATATTTGCATTGCATTTTTTATAACAAAATCTCTACTTAGCAAATAAGGTTATATTGTTGTTTTTTAAATTTTTCTTGTGCTTTTGACTCTATGAATAGACAGTTTTCATTTTATAAGTTAGCTAAAGTGGGGTTTAAATATTAAATATTGTCAGTTATTAAATAGATGTATGATAAAGTTAGAAGCTGTGTGAATGTTGATGGTTTTCACTCCAATTATTTTAGTAACAAAATTGGACTTTAGAAAGGAGGTTATTTCCCAATACTTTTTTCTTTTTATATTAGAAATTAATTTTTTATCACAATGTGAATGTTGGTACGAACTGCAAGAACTGTCATTATTCCTATTAATATATGCAGATGATTTAGTGCTGTTTTCTGAAACAAAACAGAGTTTACAAAATATGTTGGATAATTTGTATCAGTATACACTTCCTCTGGATTTAAAAGTCAATATAAATGAAACAAAGACAATATTTTACGAAATGTGGTTATGTCAAAGATATAGAAAAAACAGATGTATTGTAATAATGAATTAGAAATTGCTGATTAATTTAATTATTTGGGATTTTTATTAAATTATAATGGCAAATTCTATGCTACATAATGTCAGTTTGGGGTAAAAGGTACAAATTATTCACTCTAAAGTAAAATAAAAAACCTTTATTTAAATGTTGAAACATTATTGTTGCTATTTGACACCTTCGTATCTACCGTTTTATTGCATTCTTGTGAAATGTGGGCTGTGCATGAGGGTTCTGCTGTAGAGCGTGTGCATTTTGATTTTTGTAAAAAAAGCTAGGTGTCAAATGTTCCGTTCCTAGTGCTATGGTATATTTTGAATTAGGTAGTTTGCCTCTTTAAGAACTAGAAAGATACGTATGTTTAAATATTGGTTTCACTTATTACATTCTAATAATTGTTTTTTGATACACATTTATCAAGTTTTGTTGTCTTCAGGTGCAAAATATTCATCCAATAATTTCATCTGGATCATATCTATAAAACATGAGCTTGGGTTTCTTGGTCCTGGCTATATTTGGCTAAACCAAAACACCATCTGCCCTAAACACGCATTGTCTGTGATTTGATCCCCGGTCCAACCATGCATTTTCTCTCCTTCTTGTTACATTTGTAACCGATTTGTACCATGTCATTTTTCAGAAAACCATTTGCATGGCACATCTGAGTGTTATAATTATTAAATATGAGATGATGAATATTTTATTGTATGAAAAAGAATGTGACCAGATTTTCCTTTCAGTTAATGCTTTTTCTACACCAAGACTTTTTAAATTTTATTGGCAGAGGTTGTTTCAATTACTGTGAAAATGTTACGATCGGTGCGCTCAGTTACAGCACTCGTCATTATTGAGCCCCGGTCCTACCCTGCATCTATTCTGCTGTTCCATATGATTACGTAACAAATTTAAAGCCGGAAAAGTACGATTTTTATTCCTTTATATTATTATTTATTTTTGGAAATGTTGTTGCAAAGAACAGACGAAAAATAATGAATTCATTACATATATCAAAATAAATCTAAAGTATCTCAAGGTGCGATTTTAATGTTTTACAAAAATAATTTCGGGTGGTGGTAAATTTTGTTATAAATACGGTGGTTGATGTGTGTTATATTGTAGTGTTTACTTGGTGATTATGAATTTAAAATGTTGTGTTACTAAATTTAACCGATTTTGCTTATTTTGTTAGCATCTTTTAGTTTTTTTTTTTCTAAAAAGATAAAATGGCAATACTTGCGTAGTTAAAATTACGTTTAAACATGCTTTGTAGTTTTGTATCTGAAATGGTTTCCTATTTAGACACAAGCTGGAAAATTGACTTGCACGTGACGGGTGTAGCTAGCTAGACAGGAGGTGCTTACCCTTCCGGAACACCCGGCCTCACTTCCTTGATGGAAGTTCACGTGTATAACATATTTTGCCGGTTTGCAAAGATTTTACTTTGTTTTTGGGATTGTGATATGGACAAGGACTGGTATGTTTGTTTTATCTAAAGTACAAGATGGCAATTTATAACATGTTTGGTTGAAATACGACAAAATGCTATTGACTTCGATATATTTAAAAGAAGTGCATGTTTTTAAAACTTGATTTATTATAAATAAAACGATCATCGTTCACCTCAATATTGCATAAATCCAACAGTAAAATAAATTATTTAACTGACTGATTTTGTGGATTTAACAGATAGTTGTGTTTACAATTAATATTAATGGTTTAATGTCTTCTTATAAAATCAAATATTTGATGGCGATATCGACCAAGGACAATAAACACATAACGTAAATCCCAATCATAATGTACAAGATACCAGATCCATTAATCATTAGAATTGTGGAGAAAATATTTCGCATTGTTTCAGTTACAATACGTAAAATCTTATTACTCTTCAATTTCGAAATGCGTGAGAGATTGATCAACGGATTTTATCTCTTACAAAATATAAGATTATTTATCATTGCTTGTTGACAAAATAATTCATGATTTTTATATTACATAACATAAAAAAAATCTTTAAATTGTTTTTCTTGTATTTTAAAAATTGAGATGCATTTTTTAATGTTCTCGTCACTATAAAGAGAATATTAGTAAATATCAGTATTTGAAATATCGTCGACGGAGTTAAGTGGATAGTTTATGTGTTATTGAATGAAATATATGAAAAATAATTTACGCTTGGTGTCTGTCCATAAAATCTCATTTATGATATTGGTTTTATTTCAAGAATTTTGTATTTATAGACGGCAGTGTGTAAAGAGTCTGAATGATTAAGAAACCTGAAACAGTTCTGATACCATACTATTTAGTTTTATTTTCACATTTCTAAACCAAAACTAGTAATTTTATATCAAGTAACCACTGTGAGCGATTTTATTTCTTATATATATATATATATATATATATATATATATATATATATATATATATATATATATATATATTATGTTCTTGTCCGTCTATATTCTTGTATTGTTTAAGAAAAAAATGGGTATATTAAGATGTTTTTTTTTTCAACAATATTGATTTCCAAAATTTCGGTTCATGTACTGTTGTACGGATAAACTTATTTTACCTCTAAGCCGTTCTGTTCAAACGATATACTTTAACTGAAGGTTTCCTGTTGGTATTTTACATAACAGTGATCTTACGAAATTTTGTGTACGCTTAATATAATCAAACACAAACGTACATGTCCAAATCACAATTCAGAAAGCAAAATTAAAACTTAAAAACTTGCAAATGAAGTTAAATACTAAATTTTCAAGTCGTGAAAAAGAAAAAGAGGTTATAAAATTTCGATAAAATCCGGCAAAAGTACTTAACCGTACTGCTAGAGAGCTTCTAATTTCTTACTTGATAAATATTAAAATCTTTCTCATATTCTTAAATTAAACGAATAATAAAAATATTTTGTCGATATTTTTGTAAACATTCTTACTAAGGTCATTTCTGAATCCTTTTTCATATTCAAAGTTACATTTTCGTATTATATCTTGTTCCAATCATAACTAAATGTTCTACATAATATATCGCTGTCTATTTTGAATTTTTAAGTAAAAAGTATTAAGGGATAAATAACTGTATAATAAAAATATGTTTTTGAGGGGCATTCAACTCCAATAAATAGAACTCTTGTCTATTGGAACATTATATCATTTGTTGTTTTACGTACATAACAAGTTTCAACATGATCTGTAAAGATTTAAGAAAGAAATGTGTTTAATAAAAAAATATGTTGTCGGAGAGGACATATAGCTATTGTTTGCAAATTGCGAAAAAGAACCTTTGACACAATTTTAGATAATGCTAGTTATCTGCAGAAAGTTTCAAGTTAATATGACTTTCCATTCCCGAGAAAAGTTTTGGACAAAACTTGGTGGAAAGGCGGAAGAAAAAATATAAAACTAGAATTGTAATTTTGTGGCAAGCGCAATGACTTTCATCCCCCCAAAAATTTTGAAACCCCATCCAATTGCAGTAGGCACCAATGGTTGTTCAGTATGTATGATGTCATATCATCAAATAAAAACAAAAACAAACAAGAAAACACACACACACACACACAGAAAGAGAGAGAGAGAACTGCTAATTGAGTATTATTTTTACATATCCAATCATAGCTGGAAACCATGGTACGTTTCTTATCGTAAGCTAGGTGAACTTTTTTGATTGACAGCAATTCTTTACACCCCTAATCATGTTTAATGGTTTATTATAAAAACAAATTTGGCAGTTTAAATAAGCTGAAGAATTTTTATTTGTCAAGTATTTAACTTTGATTAAATAGCAAGTTAACCATGAAGAGTAAAGGTTGTAACCAACCATTTAAATGATGTGTGATGACTGCAATGTAGCCGGAAGCTACATATGTAATGACTGACCAGGGATTAAAGCAATTATTTCAGTATGCAATAATACTGTCATATAGCACTTTTTAAATTTATTTATACAAAAAACGTTTTTAAATGTATTTCTATGATTAAATTCAAATAGTGGTATACGAAAATGCCATTCAAATTGTTTCTTTGGAACTATAATTCTATAAGCTTGAATAAAATCGAGTATGTTTTTTAGGAAAGTGATTCTTGACTGAGGGTGGAGAAATTCTGATCGTACGACCTCCCCCTTTTCTTGGAAATGATTTTCAGGTGGTTTTTTATCAGTCTATTGAAATTTCCATTAGGAAACAGAAAATATACAGTTAAAGGGTATGAATCTCGACTATTTAAAAGTTATAAATGTACATAACCCCACATTGGGAATGATCCTTTATTATTAACACTCTATATTACTGTTCAAAAGGAACAAGAAAATACATAGTTTAGGAGTGGGGATCTCAACCAGTTAAAAGTTACTTGTACATAGCCTCAACCCAGAGGGAGGAATTACCTTACATGTCTTTCTTTAGTATCAACTTTCTCTTTTTATCATAAGGAACCATAAATTATATAGTTTAGGGTGGGAATCTCGACAGTTTAAAAGTTATGACAAAGCCTCACCTGGCACTACCCACTAGTGGTAACCCAGTGAAAAACGTTTTATATGAATTGATGTGCTTAGGCTTAATAGGCTTAATAATAATAATCATAACAAATTGATAGATAAAATAAAAACATAGTATTTTTAAAATAACAAAATGTTTTATCTTCTCACACCTACATTCTGACAGATTTTACCATTAGTAATCTGTTTGCTGCCAAAGGCTGTTTTCTGCAGGTATCCCGTATTCTCTGCCACGATATGATCGACTTTCTTGATGCGACAGTCTGCGACGTTAAACACCAATAATTTACACAAGTCAATAAGATATTGTTAAGTTCTGGGACATAAAGCTGGAATTTTCTGATTTCTGATAAAGGTTACATTGATTATGTTACGCTTTTGTAAATATCACTTCACTAACAGAAATAGGTGAAGCATTTAGTTAATATTTAGACGATATATCTAACGGACAAGGAAAAGTAGATTAAATGTAAAGTAAAAATAATCAAATTATTTGTTATGGAAAGGTCGTAAACTGTCTGTTATCATAAACTGGAGTTACTTGACGTGAACAAATACACATTATGTTGACACAAGCAGCTTCTTGTTTACTCTAGCCTCGCTCATGAAAGCATATCTTTTCTATCAAAACATGGTTTGAGGATTTGGTTTTTTGTCGTGTAATTGCCAATCAACAATCAGTTTATTTTTATAGCATTAATTTAACAAAGGTTTTGTTGATTAAAGACATATTTGATGCATGTTTTGTTCGTTTTTTTTTATTATGGATTCCATTTTGTTTGCTTATATACATGTATGTCAAATCTGTCAACTGTAGTTGCTTTCATATGGTAGGGTACCCGTAACAATAATCCTGTTCGAGAAATCATGGTTTTGTTGTATCAACGGTAATTAGATATTGACCAAATTGAGTATGTTTCCTTTAAATAATTATGTAGTAGAGTAGCTTGGATTTCGGCACGGAAGGTGTTGTTGAAACATTTGACAAGGATTAACCATTAGACATGCTAGTGAGTTTTTACCTGTACAATTAGCTATATAGCTGTCTGGTGTTCGAGGAATGTATAGGAATTCAATAAAATGGAATTTAAAGCCTCTTCATGAGATTGATTTAATTTTAGATTAATATCTTAGTAATCTGACTAAGTTGTTATTTGCTGATTTTGAATGCGTTGTTTAAGTAAAAATTTAAAATCAGCACATGACAGACCATTTAATATAAATCTTCGAGTTTTGATACGTTTAAATAATTATAAATGGGAGAAGACCTGTTGTAATTATTATATCATTTTAGCAAAAATATTCTTTTTAAATTGAAGGACTGACAGAATAGTAATTATTGATTTTTAATTTACTCTTTGGTTATAGAAACATTTTCTTCGGTAAAATTATCATTTTGTATCTTTTTCCTTAAATTGCACTTCATAACGCGCGTGTTAAGATAAGAGTTATTCCTTCATTATACTGGATAAACTTGACCTTCCATTGTTCAATGTTCCTTTCATTCTCAAAGTAACCTGCACGCGACGGATGTATGTAGCTAGCTAGACAGGAGTTGCTTACTCTTCCAGAGCACACGGCCTCACTTTTCACGTTTTTAAAAGTGGTCTAATATATTTATGGATAAAATATCAATAAATATTTTAAATGTCTAAATGAGACTTTTTTAAAATATGTGAGTAGCTTTAGGAAATATTCGCTGCAATTTAAACCAATCAGATCGTTTTTGAGCGAGCAGCAGAAACTCCTAGGAAATTAGTCCTCATCTAACCCCGCCTCATTTATTGTTTGTTCTTTCAATATTTTTGTCTTTACTTATGTTAATGAATTAACATTCATTTTTGTGGTCTTCGTATCATTGACTTTTGCCAAATACTATTATGTATTTGGGAAAAAAATTATTATTATTATTATTATTATTATAATTATTATTATTATTATTATTATTATTATATATTATCATCTGTGTGGCTTCAGTGAAAAAATTCTAACTTTCAAACAGAACGTTTCAATGACGCCGATTTCTTCGTACGTCTTTCAAATGACCGCCTCATTATAATGGGAAGAATGTTGACCGTGGTATTCAACTTTTTTACCCATCTTTCCTAAGTCGTAGCATTTATACTTTATTAGTCGGTGCCTATCCAAAGTCGGTGCTTTTAAAATACAGTCTATTGTCCACACATCGGACATTACTTATATCAACCCTGTGCTCATACAAAGTCACGACATTATATTGTATAATCAATCCTTGTCCATTTATACTACAGACTCATTGCTTGTTGGGGCATTTTTTTTATATATTTCCGTTGATTGTCCAAAGTCGCAAAACTTATATAATATTTCATGTAATTGTTTATAAATATTTTAAAACCATTTCCCATAACTGATGTTTTGATGGCTGAAGCCTTGTATAAACACCTCAAAATTTGATATATTTTAATCAAAACCCTGCAGCTTTATTTTAGTTGACATTTTTTGCCTTACAATTGGTAATTTAGTTATTTATGGTTATACTAAAGATTATCTAATTAAATTTTGACTTTAAAAAACAAAAATATATTTGGATAAAAGTTTTAAAATATTTAAAATATGAATTCCCAAGAAATCTGTTGATTTAAATGAACGAATCTCACGCTTTCTATAAATCTATAAATTAAAGTAAAAATAAAAAGAAAACATTGGTGAATAATGTTTCCTAAGGGATGCAGTTATCAAGAGTTCTGTAAAACAAGGGTACAATGGCCTTACACAGTATATATATTTTCCCTGATAATCATTTATAAAAATTATCAGATCTCCCATCCTTCATAAATCAACGCTTTATAAAGTATGATCAACTTAATTCGTTCTTCTCTCCTTTATTTTCCATATGTATTGTTTCTTTATCTTTGAACCTGATGATATATGTATTCACATTTTCCGCTATTTGTCTGTGTGAATCTGAATTGTCGAGACAAAGCAGCCATTTATCAAACATTATTAAATGAATTAAAAAACAATACCAGGATTGAAATGGAGAAACTATTGTAGATATAACCCTGGAGGACGTCATCCCTGCAAATCCGATTGCCTTTTTCAGATAGTGAAATTACCATCATCTGACATCAACTCATATCTCTGTCCAAAAGTCAGTAATATACATGTATATCCATCTTTTTTCTTTGTATTGCCCTCTTTGGCAGTTTATCATTTACTTGCATTGTTTCATGTTCTCCAAGGCGTTAGCGTTGCCAATACATGATTTATATTCTCCATTGTGAGTTTTAATAGAGTCTAGTGTAAGCTGTTGTAAGCAGCAAGCATCACTCAATAGTATTGTATTTTTTAAGATTTACAATAAATTAAATTAATTTGTAGTTGAAAAACAGAAAACAGCCATTGCAACTAAAAACAACAAGGCACTCTTACAATTGAAAGATGCAAACAAGACAATTAAACACAAACATAAATTACAAATAATTATAAAAAACTAGAAGACTCTTGATAGCTAAATACTCTTCGTCTCACCTCTATTTAATTTTGGTACCTTCACTTTTGTTTTTATTTCAATTGTGCAATATAAAGACAGAAAATTGACAATTTTTGCCAATTTTATCTGATGTCTTTGCACAGTCAAGTATTACTGGTAAATTAAATTATCCTTGTAATTCCCTTTGTTCAATCACAGATTGAAACCATAAAACTAATAGAATGTCTGCATCATATCTTCTAAGTTTTTATGAATCAGTTTACAATGTTGTGTTTAATCTATTATGGTAAGATTGAAAGAGTACATTGCTCAAATGTCTCCCGAATCTTGTGGTCAAGCTGTTTGTGTATACCGTGGCATCCATCGACTTTATTACTCAGCATGGGCCCTTATTAAAAGTCTTTTGATAATTCTGAGAACAAGTTTGGGATGAAATAATAATAATAATAATAATAGCGTATTAATACAATTTTCTTTACTAGTGTTTGTCAAATTGCAGACACCGTCGTATCGAGCACAGTTTTTATACCTTTAACTCTTGTGTAAGTTTGATAACGGCAAGAAGGTATTTGGAATTTGTATTATGAACTCTTAATTTTTCAGAGATATACTGTAACAGTTATGCATATTTTCGTAACAGCAACGTGTATCGTAAGAAATTAAATTTTCTACGGTATATTGTTAGTGTCATTGTGTCTGTATCAGGGTATACAAAAATATTCAAAAAAAAAAAAAACTTAATAAGTTTCAATTCTTAGTATTTTAACACTGATTAGGTTCAAAAGGTAGGAATGACGCAAATTTAATAACTTTTTAAATTACCCCCCCCCCCCCAAACAAGCGAACACACACTCACACACACACTTAGGCTGTTGTTTGACGTAACCCACCCCCCACCCCCACACACAGACATATATAAAAAAAGCTGTTGTCTGACGTAACCATGTATTTTAAAACTCCTGAGGTTTTTGCGTTCTTTCATAAAATCAGATTTGTCACCACACAGCACTTTCTATATCAATTTTTGATAAACCTCCTTTTCTTTTAAGAATAAAAAAACCTTTACATTCCCATTTATAAACAATACATTATAACACATTAGTACATGTATAATCATCATGCATCAGACTTCACTAAGTTACAAGTTACCGGTTATAAATTATTAACTTGGTATTAAGAGTTTTGTTGTGTGACAAAAACTTATTATCAAGCTCAACCTAATAGCCAGAAATATGTTTAAAAAATATCATTAAAATTTAAATTCATATAATAACAGTTTGAACATAAATAAAATATAAAAAATAGAAAAAAATAATAAAATGCATTTTATATTTAAAGAGGTACCATTTCTTATAAAGCCATCTTGCTCTACACTGAGCTTACATATCCACTTAACGAATTCAGTGTAATATATGAATGTTTAGTTAAGTTGTAAATTAAAACATTTCCGTATTTCTAGAAAAAACTACTATATGACTTTACACCTCATTATCATATATAGAATCACTCTGTCAAAATGGTTCTTGAAAATATCGACATGAATAGGAACTATAACGAAATTCAGAAATGCAATTTACAAATGATGCACTAACTTGGTTACGTCAATAATCGTGGCGCCCTTTTCGGTGTTGTAAAACATTTACAAAGAGTGTTTTTGACAAAATTTTGAACTTTAAGAAGACTTAAAATAGATAACTCGACCTGAAATATCTTATAGTGATATAGTCAATTTCACATTTCAGAGTTTATTTACATAAGATAACTATACAGTTCAGTATAAATTTAGAAATGGATATTATTAATTGTAGTCAAGTTGAAAGAATATTTATCATTTGAACAGTTACTTGACCAAATCTACCATATATACATACCATATATACATACCATAAATACATACCAATACCATATATACATACCATATAAATACATCCCTATAACATATATACATACCATATAAATACATACCATATAATTACATACCTTTACCATTTATACATACCAATACCATATATACATACCATATAAATACATACCAATACCATATATACATACCATATAAATACATCCCTATAACATATATACATACCATATAAATACATACCATATAAATACATACCAATACCATATATACATACCATATATACATACTAATACCATATATACATACCATATATACATACCATAAAGACATACCAATACCAAATATACATACAATATATACATACCATATATACATACCAATACGCTATATGCATACCATATATACATACCATATATACATACTAATACCATATATACATACCATATATACATACCATAAAGACATACCTATATCATATATACATACCATATATACATACCAATACTCAATATGCATACCATATATACATACAATATATACATACTAATACCATATATACATACCATATATATACCATAAATACATACCAATACCATATATACATACCATAAAAACATACCTATACCATACATACATACCGTCAATAACATGAATATCAAATGATTGTTTTACCATATATACATACCATATATACATACCAACACCATATATACATACCAATACCATATAAACATACCATATATATACATACCAATACCATATAAACATACCATATATACATACCAATACCATATATACTTACCATAGATATATACATATACCATAAATACATACCAATACTTTATATACATACCATATTACATACCAATACCATATACACATACCATATATACATACCAATACGCTATATGCATACCATATATACATACCATATATACATACTACTACCATATATACATAACAAAACCATATATACATACATAAATACATACCATATATACATACCAATATCATATATACATACCATATATACATACCATATATACATACCATATATACATACCTATACCATATATACATACCGTAAATATCATGAATATCAAATGATTGTTTTATATCTATCATCGGAAAATTTTGTTCCAATTTAAAAAAAAAAACATAAATTTTATTTTATTTTATTTTATTTTATTTTATTTTGTTTTATTTTATTTTATTTTATTTTATTTTATTTTATTTTATTTTATTTTATTTTATTTATTTCATTGGTTATTTACTTTTATTTATTTATTTATTTTATTTACCTATTTATTTATTTATTTATTTATTTATTTATTTATTTATTTATTGTTTTTTAGGGTTTTTTTTTTTTTTTTTTTTGGTTTCTGTTAATATCCATTTAAAAATATCATAGTTACAATAATTCTGAATTGTTCACAAAAGCTTATTCACTAGATTGTGGTTATTGTGGTCATTGTAAAGTCTGTATTTCTTAATCCAATTTTCTTAATGTTACCCAGTGTTCAAACTTCAAAATATACAAAGAAGCTACAGAGTTTACGAGCTTAAAAAACCTTTAAGTGATTGATTTCCAAAAAGTCATTTGATCTGGTTAAACTTAGGGAATTTGAGAACATATAAAGCAATTAAAGAAATGCGTGTTGCATAATAATAGTCTTTTTAAGTATCTTAAAACCATAGTATAAAGTCTTCTTTAAATATGATGCCAGTTAACCAATCTCCGAGGAAATGAATTGAACTGGATAACCTACAATATCCCATATGCCTTCAAATATCTAAATGAAATCAATTACTAATAAATATATTGATGGTCGTTGTATATACCTCACCGTACAATTTACAAAATGTAAAATATGGATTTCTTTTAGATCTTAAATAAATTGTTTGTCTGTTGAACTCTTCAAGACAAGTACGCACAGTCCTTAATGCCGTATGTATTCCATTTGTCTGATTTTCTTTTTAAAATAATAAAAATTATTTATTCTTTATTTTATAAAATGCAAAGTTTTTCTATTCGTATTCATTTCAGGAGATTTAATAACATGTTTTCCATATGTATGAAACATAAATAAATAAATAAATAAATAAATAAATAAATAAATAAATAAATAAATAAAATAAACTCAGTTAAAAGTCATTTACATATAAGGTTTTTGACCACAAAACTTCCACAAGTTCCTGGTGATATTCCACGTGGTCAACAGAATGAGTCAGTTTTCAAAGCATTAAATTTGCTTTTGGGTCAGTAGTTTTGACATGGACCGGCATTTTTGTGTTTGATTTGCTTTTGGGTCAGTGGTTTTGACATGGACCGGCATGTTTATGTTTGATATGCTTTTGGGTCAGTGGTTTTGACATGGACCGACATGTTTGTGTTTGATATGCTTTTGGGTCAGTGGTTTTGACATGGACCGGCATGTTTGTGTTTGATATGCTTTTGGGTCAGTGGTTTTGACATGGACCGGCATGTTTGTGTTTGATATGCTTTTGGGTCAGTAGTTTTGACATGGACCGGCATGTTTGTGTTTGATATGCTTTTGGGTCAGTAGTTTTGACATGGACCGGCATGTTTGGATTTGATATGCTTTTGGGTCAGTAGTTTTGACATGGACCGGCATGTTTGTGTTTGATATGCTTTTAGGTCAGTAGTTTTGACATGGACCGGCATGTTTTGATTTGATATGCTTTTGGGTCAGTAGTTTTGACATTGACCGGCATGTTTGGATTTGATATGCTTTTGGGTCAGTAGTTTTGACATGGACCGGCATGTTTTGATTTGATATGCTTTTGGGTCAGTAGTTTTGACATGGACCGGCATGTTTGGATTTGATATGCTTTTGGGTCAGTAGTTTTGACATGGACCGGCATGTTTGGATTTGATATGCTTTTGGGTCAGTAGTTTTGACATGGACCGGCATGTTTGTGTTTGATATGCTTTTGGGTCAGTAGTTTTGACATGGACCGGCATGTTTGTGTTTGATATGCTTTTGGGTCAGTAGTTTTGACATGGACCGGCATGTTTGGATTTGATATGCTTTTGGGTCAGTAGTTTTGACATGGACCGGCATGTTTGTGTTTACTTTTCTACCTTATAAAACATTTTTCTATATCAATAAGTTTTTATTTCAATAAATGATGTTTAAGGTTTCTCGTTCAAAGCGTGATGGTATTATAGGGTTATTGAACTGATATTGTGAAATATTGTCCCGAGTCAACGAGAGACAATATTTCACAATAACAGTTCAATTTCTCTTTTATTTTATAGCAAAATATATGTCATTTGCTTCCAATGAGTTTTTCATCTAAAAGACCATTTTGTCTCAAAATACACAAATATTACACTAGTGTTTATAACAATAAATAAGAACTAGTGCAATAGCATTTTTGGAAAATAATGTCCTCTTCAGCCATGATTTAGACGACAGTGTCATGTGACAAAGAGTGCAATATGAAACAAAGTTTGCGTGCAAATATCGATATATACTGTATGATATCACCTCGGAATTTATTGTTTTATTCAATGTGAAACAGATATTGTTATATAATAACAGACTTTTTCTAGGCCTCTCTATCATTTACTTAAAAAACTGGCACGTTTGAAAAAATATGAATGCAGCCTCCGATTTAAATATTTATTAAAAAAAATTCCGTGGGATGAGAGCACCAGATAGCATTACATATGTACACAGAGAGATATGTCGCTTTCTGAATTTTGTAATGATAAGTTTAAATTTACTTCTCACAGCGTTGGAATTCACAGGAATAATATAACTAAATGCCGGTAATGATAAGTTACTATGAAATACAAATGCCATATTAGCAATATTTATAGCAACATTGTCTTTGTTAGCATACTGCAGTTTGGTAATTGGATACGAGCGTCATTCGGTGTATTTTTTTCTGTGCAGGTTTGAAAAATCCTTGAATTTAATATACATTAGCGCTAAATTTGCACTCTGTTGTAATGGTATCAAGTAGTTTTATATAGCATTTGTGTAACTATTTAAGTGGTATAGAGTAGCGTTTGTTCTAGATACGGTGTAATCCGAAAGGTATCTGTAAGGTTGGTAAGAGATGAGGAAAAACTTTGATATTGGGTTTGTCGTAACGTCGATGTCCATGACTTTTTTGTCACGTGTAGTTTTATTGAATTGGTGTTAAACATTTGTACTTCAAAAAAACCGGCTAGAAAGGTTTCATACTTTCTCAATCTTATCATTTCATCTATATAATGAAGCAGTGCAGAGTTCTTTTATTCAGTAATTCTCCCGCTGTATTCTATACGGTGTGCTTACTATAGGACTGTTTGTGTGGTGGTATGTTTTTGTAACTTTCACGTAAAATTAAAATTAATAATTAAACATAAATCTAAATGACAGTAAAGACGCTAATTACTTCTGTTGTTAATTTCAAATTAATAACTATTCATTCGTGTATCTAGACTACCTTAGGTTTCGTCAAAATATACGAGTTCACATCTATTTAACTCTATTCCATATAAAACATTGGTAGATTTACAGTTCAGATTGTCGTAAAGTAGTAAAATGTACTTTTTAGATGTAGGGTTACTAGTAATCTGTGTAAATGTAAAATTTTACATTTTATGTACGAACAAAAAATGCAAGTATTTCATTACAATATTAGTTGTTATTTTGTGTTCAATATTTGCTTTTTTGCAACATGCCAACATCTTATAAAAGGAAACTTAATATTTTATAAAAAGAAATATAGGAATGCATACCGAAATGGGTAAAAATGTGCAATTTGAAATGTAACAGAAGTATTTCATTTCAATAATAATTTGTATAAAACATCCCGAGTTCATTAGAATTTTTCACATTTTGAAAAGCCTGAGCACCAAAACTAGGTATAGCCTTAAGACAATACAAGCTACAAAAAAAAGCATTTTTACAGTTGCACCTCATCTTTATTTTCTCATTTTATTTACCGTTGAAAAAATTGTTTTTTATAAACAACAATTTCCACTCAATTCTGAAAAAGAGGCAAATGTTTAATGAATTATACGAAGATATATCGCGCAATGTAAGAAAAATCAATGGAAGCTAGCAATCACTAAGAAACTCTATCAAATAACTAAGATTTATTTTCATTTCAGATACATTTGTGCAGGTATTGAATGACAGCATGACGTGTTATTAAAAGAAGACGTCACTTTTAATGAAATTTTGTGAAGAAAATATAGGACGTCACATTCATTTAAAGGAGACCTAGTTTTATTGAAAATTTTCTCGGAAAAGGAGTCTTTGTTTAACAGGAAACCTCTCCGGAAAAAATAAATACTTTTTGTTATAATTGAAGACCAAGGAAATTAACGTTTTCCTCAAAGTTTGATTACAAAATTGAATTGAAATATCCTGATCTAAATATTTAACTTAAAAATTGAGAAATGATTTTAAAATCGATTTTATGTTCAAATTATCATACTAAATATTATTGTGATGTTATTGTCATAAACTACTTAACAGTCAACCGCATTAGAATATACTCTGGATGATTTAACAAGTGTTTTGAAGCAAGAATCAGAAGTAAGAGATATTGAAATATTAAAAATATGAAGAAATACAACCGCTCTTTTTAATGGAGGTTTTATCCAAAGAAAATGTTGGATTTTTGTCATAAACATCAATAATGATATCATTTGAAGTGTAAATTCGGTTTTACTGGAGTCATATAATCTATATAGAATAAAAGATTACTATTTTACAGCAGGAACCGCGATTGAACTGTTATGTATAAATCATGGGTTGTGTATTCCTTTGTTACTTTATATGGAGGTTAATTCTAATCTATGAGATACAGCAAAAAGTTACCTGTATTGCTATTTTAACCAGAAACAATTCCCTTATTATATCTTCAAAATCCGCTTTAATTGAAGGCGACATTTTGTTAGGAGGTCTGTTTCCGGTTCATCAAAAGGGCAGGGGAGATCATGCATGTGGGATGATTAATATTAACCGAGGAGTTCAGCGAGTTGAGGCCATGCTTTATTCGATAGATAAGATCAATAAAGATAAGACAATTCTTCCGAACATTACATTAGGCGCTGAAGTGTTTGATACGTGTGCCAGAAGCACCTACGCATTGGAGCAATCTTTAGAATTTATACGAGGTTCCTTCTCAACATTAGGCGGCTCGGATTTCGAATGCGACGATGGTTCTGCTGCCAAACCGAAAACAACTCCAAAAATTGTTGCAGGCGTTATTGGTGGATCTTACAGTAGCGTCTCTATTCAAGTAGCTAATTTGCTGAGGCTTTTTAAAATGCCACAAATCAGCTATGCATCTACAAGTTCAGCTCTAAGCGATAAAAGTCGTTATGATTTTTTTGTAAGAACCGTTCCTCCTGATAATTTCCAGGCAAAAGCAATGGCGGACATTTTGCAGTTTTATAATTGGACGTACGTTTCTTCCGTTGCATCAGAAGGGGATTACGGTCAATATGGAATAGAATCATTTCTAGACGAGGCAAGACGAAGAAATATTTGTGTGCCATTGACACTCAAGATTCCATCACGTTCAGACAGTTTAACTTTTGACACAAAGATTAAAGAGCTTAACAAAAAAGAAAATGCCAAAGTTGTTATCTTGTTTTTGCGAGTGGAAGATGCAAAAAACTTATTGGATGCTGCCAAACGAAAAGGATTGTATAATCGGTTTACGTGGATTGCGAGTGACGGTTGGGGTATCCAATCAGCACCAGTTTTAGGAAATGAAATTGTAGCCGAAGGGGCTTTAACTATTGAATTGCAATCAGCCAACCTGCCTGATTTTGTTGATTACTTTTTGTCGCTAAAACCAAGCGTTAATTTAAGGAATCCTTGGTTTGAAGAATATTGGGAAAATGTCTTCGATTGTAAATTATCAAATGAGTTTAAACCAACGTTAAGCGATGGAAATACATATACGAAACCATGTACAGGAAATGAATCATTGTCAACGGCATCATTTAAACAAGAAACAAAAGTACAATTTATATATGACGCTGTACAAGTAGTCGCCAGAGCTTTAGACAGATTACAAAAAGACCTGTGTCCAAACACGACGTCATTGTGTGATGATATGAAAAAAATTGAGGGAGAAAAATTTTTGAAGAGTTATATACTTAACACATCTTTCAATGGTGAGTACTCTTTTTCATTTTTTACAACTATTGCTACATAAATAATGTGGCTTATTTGGCAATCACCGGAATATAATAATAATAGCACCGACGACAATGGAACAACTTTAAACGCATAATTGTTCAGTTAGCTTGCTGTATCTGTCTATTTCAGTTTTATGTCATAGTACAATAACTGTACATCATATTTACAGTGGGATTTCTTCTGATTTTGATGGTCACAACATCCGTCTATATTGTTAATATACAAGATATAATTCCTACTATCTGTGTTATTCCAGTGCTAGGACATATGTCCTATAGCCCTTATGGGATTTATATTGAGAGGTTATTTAGTATCTCCATCGCAAATAGATTCCTTTGGGGCCTATAATTTTAGATAATCGAGATGTAATATATGGCAATGTGTCGGTTACTGTCAATTTTTAAGTTTAATACAGATGCCGATAATAATAATTATATATTGTAGCATTCGGTATGTTCTATATTGTCGAAGCATGGAAACATAACACATCTATAAGCATCTGAAAAAAAATAATACTATTAAAAATTGTGTTAAAAGCCCACGTTAAGATTTTTTTACTTATATCGAGGCGGTTAGTTTTGGAATGGTTAAGTATACCGGAGTGCTCATAAAAATTGCCGATCTTCTGCAAGCGAACTGACAGTTTCTCACACACTTTACTGGTACCGGATGGGATGCTAACCTAGGCGGTGAAAGGCAATATGATTTAAAAAACGCACTTTAAAGAATTCGGTCACTGAGAATCCAGATTCTGCAAGTAATGGCTCTAGCTAACGTAACGAAAAACGCGAAATACTTTATGCATAGCCAAACGGACGCGGCAAAGACTGATTAATATTTGGACCATTTAAAAATTACCAGGCATTGTACTACAAACTGAGTAAATGTTTATTGAAAATTAAATAATACTATTGAGGGCCCTTAACCAGAAATGTTCCAAAAATACGCAAATTTTAAAAATTAAAAAAAACAGCTTTGTCTTACCATGTAATGGATAAACAACATACAATGTTTTAATTGCAAATATTGGTTACTGTTTAAAATGTAAAAAGGGACATATGAGTTTCAAAAAGCTATTTAGGAAACAATAGCTAAAGTCCGGGCGATAATCACTCGGGATAGAATTAGAAACCGACGCACTAGAAACGCATTACTTGATAAAATTGGAACAAAGTTTTTTTTTAGAAAAAAATTGACAACTCACTCAAATCATAAGTGTTATAGATACAAAGTACAAAATGTTTGCAATACATATGCCTTCAATTTCTTCATCATTAACATCGAATGTCATTGTAGCAAAATAAACATATCATCAAAATCGCTGTTTTTTAACAACGTCAGTCATCTCAGAAGTTTAATCATGGGAATTCAGATTCTTCATGCAAAAATATTTTTTATTTTAAAAGTTTAAAAATTGACGAAAATCCATCAAAACAAATTTATGTCATTGAAGAGAAACCCTGATATTTGTTCCAGCAATAGTACTCTCTACAAATTATATACGACTTCTGAAAATAAAAGACCTTTTCAGCATATACATCAGTGTATTAAACTTACCATCTCGAGAAAACCCCTCCAATCATATAAAATTACATTTTGACGTTGACACTTGACTAAAATCTATACTTTTTTCGTTTTTTATTACATGAAATTCTATCACGATTTTGCTTTTGAAATTCTTAATCTTTTTAAAATAAAAATTATTGATCTTGATCAATGAGTATTACTTCAAAAATTAACATTTCTCTTTTTTAAGAAAAATCTGTGTTTAAGATCTGATTCAGTTCCTTCATTCCTTTATTTAAAACAATTAACAAAAAAACCTGTTTATATTTAATGTGCCATATGTGCACATTTCGGAAACTTATTTCCAATCAGTGACACTAGGGGCCGAAAAAGTTGATTGATAAAAAAGATAATGCAAAAAATTTGAAAAATAATGAATCCAAAAAACTTAAATAATTAATCAGAAATATTTGATAACAGATCGACCGACATATTGACAATGAGAGACAGACAGACAGACAGACCAAACATTATATGCTCCCTGAAAATATTGTTTTATCTTATTTGTCACCTTAAAGAAGAAAATCCTCAAAGGTGGTCTAAAATATGTTCAATAATGTAAGGTATTAATAAGACGAGACACGTTAATACAAGGCTTTACGTTTGACATGTATAACGAGTCTCTTGTTATAATAACATCTCAGTCAGTCAGTAAACACTTTACCAACTTATTATTATTTTAGCTCCCATAAAATCAGAAAATATTCCAAAGTTGTCACATGTGAATTATAAGAGCATATACTTCAGAACACTTTTAATCTTGTAAAAATAACTTAAAACAATTAATCTGGTTATTATTCCCGTTCCTGATAAAAAAAAAAAAAAAATACCAAAATAGAGTAACGCAATAAGATCAAGTTTAACGTATTTTAAGAACTGCTTTATGTGTATTTGGCATTCATGAAGCTGTTATTAGACTTGACGTTTGGCGAATGAAAAGCTGGGTAAACAATTTATTTCTATCTCCTTTAATTAGACACCATCTTTGGAAGAATCATTTGTAAGTGGCTTAAAATTGTCCTATATATATTATTTTGCTTCATGCAGTTTTTTATGCACTTGAAAATAAAGGATGTAAACAACAACAACAATGAAATAAATAGACAATAAAATAAAAGAAGATAGATCTGGTCCATACATTAGACGTACACGTTCTGCTGAATGACTTTAGTAGAATGACTTGTTTTTACAAACGCGTGCATTTTTCCAGGTATTACCTTTTGTATTCTTTTTAAATTATCAAATACTAAAATTGTACCGTATTATATTTTTCATTCAAAAAAAAAAAAAAAAAAAAAAAAAAAAAAAAAAAAAACAACTGTCTAGCTTTCAACCCTATTCGAACAATTCCCTGATAAAATTTTTCAAATCGCTACCCGTGAAACAAATTATTACTAACTCTAGGAACTTGATTCTTTTCATTAACAAAGAACGAACAACCGAAATATAAGTGTAGAAACAATTGTAGATTGACATAATCATAAAAACACTCCACTCAAAAAAACGGTAGGTGTTGAGCGAGTTTAGTATCGTATGTATAGCTCTAATTAATTGTATATATAATTTTAAGCAACTCCATTATCTTTTGTTATCAAATTTAATATAAAAAGTGTGAAAAATACTTGAAATTATCAGCAGAACTCAGTATTTAAAGTGTTAATAATGTTTGGTATTGTAAATGTTGAGTATCTATTCTCACCAAGGTTAAAATCGATACTGTAAAAAAAGAAGAAAAATTGATTCCTAGAACGCAATAAAAGAGATAGCATAAAGACTTAATAAACGCCTATGTGGACACTTGCAGTCAGATACTGACATTTTACTGGATGTATTATTAACATTTCATGCTGAGAAAAAAAAAGCCCATCGGCTAAAGTTAAAGCTAAAGATATAAAACAGCTATTACTTGGATTAATCCAGCATTAAGTCATTATTCACATGATGAATCCAATAATTTGATTTTGAACTCTAAATGGTGTCATTTATAGTTTGTAGATTGTGTAAGTAGTAAACGGCTATAGGCTAATTTGTATCAATATTTCATAATACTTCACATTTCACAGTGCGATATCGTAAGTTATTCTAAGCGATGTTAGTCAGTACCTCATTTAGTCAGCCTAATTGAACATCTTGTTCTCAATAACTCTACAGTAATAGTATCATGTATAGTTTTCTCTTCAATATGAAATACTCTTTATATATAAATCAAATTATTTCTGCGAGAAAAAAGATTTTGCCTAATGGGGCATAATGATTCCAGATAGCATAACCTTGTTCTTGATAATGAGAAACACATACACCAAACTGTTGCAGTATAAAGTATAATGTACGTTACAATAATCATGAAATTATAAAGTGGAAATGATAAGTTCAGTGATTAAATTAAGTGAATTTGTTTAGACTCTTCCCAATTTAATAACTGAATCACCTGGAAATTACTCAAGTGTACGTTCAAAATCGGGACTATGTTGTCATTGGTTAACAGTATTTTCATTTCTTGTCAGTTAGATTTGTATCTATTCCTTGTATTGTGTCGTAATTCTAATGTCAATTTCTCTGTCCATTTACATGTTTTCAATAAAATAATTACCAATAAAAAAAAGAAACATACCAGTCCTTGTCCAAACCACAATAAAAAATGAATAAATAAATAAAATTAAAAAAAAATAAAAGTAAGAACTTTGAAAGCTGGCAAAATTAGTGAACTTCCATCAAGGAAGTGAGGCCGAGGGCTCCGGAAGGCTAAGCACCTCCTGTCTAGCTAGCTACACCCGTCATGTGCAAGTCAATTTTGAGAATGAAAGGAACAAAGAACTATGGTAAGTCAAATATATACAGTACAAGTTTAGATACAGTGCTACTAATTTCAACAATATTGTGATGACGGCCATTAAACTTTTTAAGGGCCTTGATTAGCCTAGGCTTGCAATAATCTTTCGTCAACAATTTAATTGTAAGCAGTTTGCTTGGTTGTAGAAAGTCCCTATTGTGGGAACAAGCTCTACAGTAACGTATTAACTGTGAAACATATACACAATACACAATACGCAGGAGAAACAGGGAAATTACTTCAAAGAAACGGAAAATTGACAATAGAAAAATTGAGGTCATCACGTTTGTCGTATAGCTTCAGATGTTACCTTTCGTGGGTGTCATAACTGAGGTATGAGGTCCAAATATTAAGCAGAACATGGAGAATCTGTCGTGTCTTTTATTTCAAGCTCACTTGGATAGATGGCATTCACATTAAAATAAGACAAAATCGTGAACTAATGCCGATTTATCGATTCACTGCATAGGAATGACTGCATATTAGGCACAACTTTATATAGAAACTGAAATGCCTTATTCCTTATTGCTCTAAAAGTATCATAACACTTGTTACAGTTTTTGTCTTTACGCCTGCTTTCCGTTTTTATAAACTACTGGTGTAGTGTTTGACAACATTTTGTCCGTTCAATTCGTTAAAATTCTGTTGTTTTTGGGTAGCTATAGATATATGTTGTTTTTGAATGACTCGTTTGATATTATACAATTATTGACTTTTGATGAGGTTAATACAAGGATTTGTGACCCCAAAATAATTTTATATTCACCGAGGCCGTAGTTACCGTTAAAGATAAATGCACCCCCTTGCGTTTGATTTGTAGTGACTAAAGTAAAATGTACAATTTCGACTTTAAACATTCCTGACTTTATCTTCTATATTTTGTGTAACATGAGTGGCTTAAAGAAAAATAATATTGTGTTAAAATCTTTTTAAATAATCTTTATAACACCTTTTCTTTTGTTAGTGCCTCTAACACCTTTTTTCTACAAATTTGATAAATTTCCAAAACGGTCATTTTAAGAATGGTAGTAAAACCGCCATTTCTCGAAGAAAACAATCTTCCATCGACAAACGCATCGACATTTTTTCTCATACATTTAACTGCAAGCAGTTATGATAGGAGCAATTATGCACTGCCGTGTGTGTGAGCACTTATTTAAATGAATAAATATGCATTAAATATTACAAATCGACAATATAAAATAACGTTTTCGTTTTAAAAAAACTTGTAACCGAGAAACTATATCGTGACAAAAGCAAAAGTAACGAAAAGCACATATCAATACAATCAAAAACATAAAATCTAAACACAAATCAAGTGAAAAGCAAAACAATAAACAAAATAGAAAAACACAGTTAAACAAGAAACAATACAAGTAAACAGCCAAACACACGCACACACAAAAGAAAACTAATACATGTAAACCTTCAAACACGAAACAGTACAAGTAAAAAGCCAAATACAAAACAATACAGGTAAACAACTAAACACAAAACAGTGCAAGTAAACAACCAAATACAAAAGAATACAGGTAACCTATTAAACACAAAACAGTGCAAGTAAAAAGCCAAACGCAAAACAGTACAAGTTGAGAACCAATCACAAAACAGAAGAAGTTAACATCTAAACACAAAACAATACAAGTAAACAGCCAAACACAAAACCAAACAAGTAAACAGCCAAACACGAAACAGTACAAGTGAACAAGCAAATACAAAACAATACAGGTAAACAGCCAAACACGAAGCAGTACAAGTAAAAAACCAAATACAAAACAATACAGGTAAACAACTAAACACAAAACAGTGCAAGTAAACAACCAAACACATAACAGTACAAGTTGAGAACCAATCACAAAACAGTACAAGTTAACATCTAAACACAAAACAAAACAAGTAAACAACCGAACACAAAACCAAACAAGTAAACAGCCAAAGGCAAAACAGTACAGGTAAACAGCAAAACACAAAACAGTACATGTAAACTGCCAAACACAAAACAGTACAAGTAAACAGCCAAACACAAAACAGTACAAGTAAACAGCCAAACTCAAAACAATACAAGTAAACAGCGAAACACAAAACAGTACAAGTAAACAGCCAAACGCAAAACAGTACAAGTTAAAAGCCAAACACAAAACAGTACAAGAAAACAGCCAAACACAAAACAATATAGGTAAACAGCCAACCACAAAACAATAGAAGTAAACAACCAAACACAAAACCAAACAAGTAAACAACCAAAGGCAAAACAGTACAGGTAAACAGCCAAACACAAAACAGTACATGTAAACTGCCAAACACAAAACAGTACAAGTAAACAGCCAAACACAAAACAGTACAAGTAAACAGCCAAACTCAAAACAATACAAGTAAACAGCCAAACACAAAACAGTACAAGTAAACAGCCAAACGCAAAACAGTACAAGTAAACAACCAACCACAAAACAGTACAAGTAAACAGCCAAACACAAAACAATATAGGTAAACAGCCAACCACAAAACAATAGAAGTAAACAACCAAACACAAAAGGTACAAGTAAACAACTAACCACAAAACAGTACAAGTAAACAGCCAAACACAAAACAGTAAAGGTAAACAGCCAACCACAAAACAATACAAGTAAAAAACCAAACACAAAACAGTACAAGTAAACAGCCAAACACAAAACAATACATGTAAACAGCCAAACAAAAAACAGTACAAGTAAACAGCAAAACACAAAAAGGTACAAGTAAACATCTGAACACAAAACAGTACAAGTAAACATCTTAACATAAAAACAGTACAGGTAAACATCTGAACACAAAACAGTACAAGTAAACAGCCAAACACAAAACAGTACAAGTAAACAACCAAACACAAACGGTACAAGTAAACAATCAACCACAAAAGGTACAAGTTATCAGCCAAACACAAAACAGTACAGGTAAACAGCCAACCACAACACATTACAAGTAAACAACCAAACACAAAACAGTACAAGCAAACAGCCAAACGCAAAACAGTACAAGTTAAAAGCTAAACACAAAACAGTACAAGAAAACAGCCAAACACAAAACAATATAGGTAAACAGCCAACCAAAAAACAATAGAAGTAAACAACCAAACACGAAACCAAACAAGGAAACAGCCAAAGGCAAAACAGTACAGGTAAACAGCCAAACACAAAACAGTACAGGTAAACTGCCAGACACAAAACAGTACAAGTAAACAGCCAAACACAAAACAGTACAAGTAAACAGCCAAACTCAAAACAATACAAGTAAACAGCCAAACACAAAACAGTACAAGTAAACAGCCAAACGCAAAACAGTACAAGTAAACAACCAACCACAAAACAGTACAAGTAAACAGCCAAACACAAAACAATATAGGTAAACAGCCAACCACAAAACAATAGAAGTAAACAACCAAACACAAAAGGTACAAGTAAACAACTAACCACAAAACAGTACAAGTAAACAGCCAAACACAAAACAGTAAAGGTAAACAGCCAACCACAAAACAATACAAGTAAACAACCAAACACAAAACAATACAAGTAAACAGCCAAACACAAAACAAAACATGTAAACAGCCAAACAAAAAACAGTACAAGTAAACAGCAAAACACAAAACAGTACAAGTAAACATCTGAACACAAAACAGTACAAGTAAACATCTTAACATAAAAACAGTACAGGTAAACATCTGAACACAAAACAGTACAAGTAAACAGCCAAACACAAAACAGTACACGTAAACAACCAAACACAAACGGTACAAGTAAACAATCAACCACAAAAGGTACAAGTTAACAGCCAAACACAAAACAGTACAGGTAAACAGCCAACCACAACACAATACAAGTAAACAACCAAACACAAGACAGTACAAGTAAACCGCCAAACACAAAACAATAAAATTAAACAGCCAAACACAAAACAATATAGGTAAACATGAAACCACAACAAAATACAAGTAAACAACCAAACACTAAACATTGCAAGTAAACAGCCAAACACAAAACAATAAAAGTAAACAGCCAAACACAAAACAATAAAAGTAAACAGTCAAACACAAAACAATAAAAGTAAACAGTCAAACATAAAACAGTACAGGTAAACATCTGAACACAAAACAGTACAGGTAAACATCTGAACACAAAACAGTACAGGTAAACATCTGAACACAAAACAATAAAGGTAAACAGCGAAACACAAAACAGTACAAGAAAACAGCCAAACACAAAACAGTACAAAAAAAACAGCCAAACACAAAACGATAAAGGTAAACAGCCAAACACAAAACAGAACAAAAAAACAGCCAAACACATAACAATAAAAGTAAACAGTCAAACATTAAACAGTACAGGTAAACATCTGAACATAAAACAATAGAAGTAAACAGCCAAACACAAAATAATAAAGGTAAACAGCCAAACACAAAACAGTACAAGAAAACAGCCAAACACAAAACAGTACAAGAAAACAGCCAAACACATAACAATAACAGTAAGCAATCAAACAACACAAAACATTACAGGTAAACAGCCAAACACCAAATAAAACAGGTTAAAAAACACAAAACAATACAAGTAAACAGCCAACCACAAAACAGTACAGGTAAACAGCCAACTACAAAACAGTAGAGGTAAAAGCCAACCACAAAACAGTACAGGTAAACAGCCAAACACAAAACAGTAAAGGTAAACAGCCAACCACAAAACAGTACAGGTAAACAGCCAACTACAAAACAGTACAAGTAAACAGCCAACCACAAAACAGTACAGGTAAACAGCCAACCACAAAACAGTACAGGTAAACAGCCAACGACAAAAAAGTACAGGTAAACAGCCAACCACAAAACAGTACAGGTAAACAGCCATACACAAAACAGTACAAGTAAACAGCCATACACAAAACAGTACAGATAAACAGACAACCACAAAACAGTACAGGTAAACAGCCATCCACAAAACAGTACAGTTAAACAGCCAAACACAAAACAGTACAGGTAAACAGCAAACCACAAAATAAAACAGGTAAAAAATCAAACACAAAACAATACAAGTAAACAGCCAACCACAAAACAGTACAGGTAAACAGCAAACCACAAAACAGAACAGGTAAACAGCCAACAACAAAACAGTACAAGTAAACAGCCAACCACAAAACAGTACAGGTAAACAGCCAAACACAAAACAGTTCAAGTAAACAATGAAAACAAAACAATTAAAGTAAACAGTCAAACATAAAACAGTACAAGTAAACAGCCAAACTCAAAACAATACAAGTAAACAGCCAAACACAAAACAGTACAAGAAAACAGTCAAACACAAAACAGTACAAGAAAACAGCCAAACACATAACAATAACAGTAAACTGTCAAACAACACAAAACAGTACAGGTAAACATCTGAACACAAAACAGTACAAGTAAACACCCAAACACAAACAGTACAGGTTAACAGCGAACTACAAAACGGTACAAGTAAACAGCAAAACACAAAACCAAATAAGTAAACAGCCAGACACAAAACAAAACAAGTAAACAACCAAACACAAAACAATAAAAGTAAACAGCCAAACACAAAACAAAACAAGTAAACAACCAAACACAAAACAATAAAAGTAAATAGCCAAACACAAACAAATACAGGTAAACATCTGAACACGAAACAGTACAGGTGAACATCTAAACAAAAAACAATATATGTCAACCAACCACAAAACAGTACAGGTAAACAGCTAACCACAAAACAGAACAGGTAAACAGCCAAACACAAAACAGTACAGGTACAGTGCCAATTACAAAACAGAAGAGGTAAACAGCCAACAACAAAACAGTACAGGTAAACAGCCAATCACGAAACAGTACAGGTAAACAGCCAACCACAAAACAGTACAGGTAAACAGCCAAACACAAAACAATAAAGGTAAACAGCCAACCACAAAACAGTACAGGTAAACAGCCAACCACAAAAAAGAACAGGTAAACAGCCAACCACAAAACAGTACAGGTAAACAGCCATACACAAAACAGTACGAGTAAAAAGCCATACACAAAACAGTACAGGTAAACAGCCAACCACAAAATAGTACAAGTAAACAGCCTACAAAAAACAGCGCAAGTAACCAGCCAAACACAAAACAGTACAGGTAAACAGCCAACTACAAAACAGTAAAGGTAAACAGCCAACCACGAAACAGTACAGGTAAACAGCCAACCACAAAACAGTACAAGTAAACAGCCAACTACAAAACAGTACAGGTAAACAGCCAAAGGCAAAACAGTATAGGTAAACAGCAAACCACAAAACAGTACAGGTAAACAGCCAACCACAAAATAAAACAGGTAAAAAATCAAACACAAAACAATACAAGTAAACAGCCAACCACAAAACAGTACAGGTAAACAGCCAACCACAAAACAGTACAGGTAAACAGCCAACCACAAAACAGTACAGGTAAACAGCATACTACAAAACAGTACAGGTAAACAGCCAACCACAAAACAGTACAGGTAAACAGCCAAACACAAAACAGTACAGGTAAACAGCCAACCACAAAACAGTATAAGTAAACAGCCAACCACAAAACAGAACAGGTAAACAGCCAAACACAAAACAGTACGTGTAAACAGCAAACCACAAAACAGTACAGGTAAAAAGCCAAATACAAAACAGTACAAGTAAACAGCCAAACAAAAAACAGTACAAGTTATCAGCCAAACACAAAACAGTACAGGTAAACAGCCAAACACAAAACAGTACAAGTAAACAGCCAAACACAATACAGAACAGGTGAACAGCCAAACACAAAACAGTACAAGTAAACAGCCAAACAAAAAGCAGTACAAGTAAACAGCCAAACACAAAACAGTGCAGGTAAACAGCCAAACACAAAACAGTACAAGTAAACAGCCAAACACAAAACAGAACAGGTGAACAGCCAACCACAAAACAGTACAAGTAAACAGCCAAACAAAAAACAGTGCAAGTAAACAACCAAACACAAAACAGTACAAGTAAACAGCCAAACACAAAACAGTACAGGTAAACAGCAAACCACAAAACAGTACAAGTGAACTTCCAAACACCAAACAATAAAGGAAATAGCCAAACACAAACAAATACAGGTAAGCATCTGAACACGAAACAGTACAGGTGAACATCTTTACAAAAAACAATATATGTCAACCAACCACAAAACAGTACAGGTAAACAGCTAACCACAAAACAGAACAGGTAAATAGCCAAACACAAAACAGTACAGGTACAGTGCCAATTACAAAACAGAAGAGGTAAACAGCCAACAACAAAACAGTACAGGTAAACAGCCAATCACAAAACAGTACAGGTAAACAGCAAACCACAAAACAGTACAGGTAAACAGCCAACCACAAAACAATAAAAGGTAAACAGCCAACCATAAAACAGTACAGGTAAACAGCCAACCACAAAAAAGAACAGGTAAACAGCCAACCACAAAACAGTACAGGTAAACAGCCATACACAAAAACAATACAAGTAAAAATCCATACACAAAACAGTACAGGTAAACAGCCAACCACAAAACAGTACAAGTAAACAGCCTACAAAAAACAGCGCAAAGCCAAACACAAAACAGTACAGGTAAACAGCCAACTACAAAACAGTAAAGGTAAACAGCCAACCACGAAACAGTACAGGTAAACAGCCAACCACAAAACAGTACAAGTAAACAGCCAACTACAAAACAGTACAGGTAAACAGCAAACCACAAAACAGTACAGGTAAACAGCCAACCACAAAATAAAACAGGTAAAAAATCAAACACAAAACAATACAAGTAAACAGCCAACCACAAAACAGTACAGGTAAACAGCCAACCACAAAACAGTACAGGTAAACAGCATACTACAAAACAGTACAGGTAAACAGCCAACCACAAAACAGTACAGGTAAACAGCCAAACACAAAACAGTACAGGTAAACAGCCAACCACAAAACAGTATAAGTAAACAGCCAACCACAAAACAGAACAGGTAAACAGCCAAACACAAAACAGTACGTGTAAACAGCAAACCACAAAACAGTACAGGTAAACAGCCAAACACAAAACAGTACAGGTAAACAGCCAAACAAAAAACAGTACAAGTAAACAGCCAAACACAAAACAGTACAGGTAAGCAGCCAAACACAAAACAGTACAAGTAAACAGCCAAACACAAAACAGAACAGGTGAACAGCCAAACACAAAACAGTACAAGTAAACAGCAAAACAAAAAACAGTACAAGTAAACAGCCAAACACAAAACAGTACAGGTAAATAGCCAAACACAAAACAGTACAAGTAAATAGCCAAACACAAAACAGAACAGGTGAACAGCCAACCACAAAACAGTACAAGTAAACAGCCAAACAAAAAACAGTGCAAGTAAACAACCAAACACAAAACAGTACAAGTAAACAGCCAAACACAAAACAGTACAGGTAAACAGCAAACCACAAAACAGTACAAGTGAACTTCCAAACACAAAACATAACAAGTTTACATCCAAACACAAAACATAACAAGTTTACATCCAAACAGATCGTTAGACTGATTATATAAATTCCAATTTTATGGGGGCAATAAATTAATTTGAAGATGTTAAGTAAATTGATAGTATTAATAAAATTAAACGAACATGTCGCTTCTTTGTACAGTGTCAGCTTATGCTATGGATTAAACAAGCAGGTTTTTGTTTGTACGGCTGTTTGAATGAAATGTATAATAAAATGGGGACATGTAGTCTTACAAGTGTTTTTCAAAGTAGTTTCACTAACAGCATATAATATGCACCTCTTTTCTGCCAGCATGAAAGTTATTACTTTAAGCTGCACATGATTTGAGTTAGGTGTCAAACAATTGCGTTGCTGTTTATTTAACTGAAGCTAAAAGATCAGTTATAACAGACTGGCAAAGTTTTATTACAAGAAGCAAACAAAGAACTTATACCGAATTTGTTAAGAACTCATTGCATTTCTTAATTTGAATTTAGTTTAATATCAACACTTTATTTAAAGTACTTCACTACGGAAGTATTATTAAATAACACTCATATAATAAACTCTTGTATTTGTTTTGAATTAGAAATAATTGGTTAAAATTATAACTTACCCCTTGAGTGAGTAATTATTCGTAGCTATTGACGTTTGATGTATTCACTTATTAACTTATTAACAAGTAGATAGACAGTTGGATAAAAAACACAAAGTACATATTGATCTGAACAAAGTGTAAAACTCATCATAATAGTTATCTAATGTCGGAATTACATAACACAGACATACATTTATGATCTTGTTAAGAATTAAAACCCCAAAACGTTATAACACAAAGAAGGAACTGAGGAATAAAAATGCTAATCATAATTAACAAACAAAGTAGCCGCTTATAACAACATCAAAAAGCTTTTACATGTATTACATACATCTGTAATGGTTTGTGAGAGGTATGTTAAACAACTTAGAAAAAAACAACATTGTCGAAATAGATATTTATAATTAGTAGAGAATAGAAGAACATGGTATATAATACGATAGTTATTATAATAAAACTGCGAAGTTTGCAATCTGGCAGTGCGTTATGTAGCACTATCGGAGACAGTACAAACAGAAAAAGTTCATGTTTAAAATAAATTTCTGAATTTTGTACCTTTGTTCAATTCTTATAATTGAACCCATTTAAAAAGTTACTTCGCCTCATGATGCTTATTTTTGAGGCATTTGAAAGGGAAAAAACGTCTCTATGTTTCACTACTACAAGAAGGCAAAAACATTTTGCTCAAAAGGCTTCAAAGTATGTAATTATTATTATTATTATTATTATTATTATTATTATTATTGTTGTTGTTGTTGTTGTTGTTGTTGTTGTTGTTGTAAACGAAACGCCTAAACTACCTATGGAAAATGCACATTTGTGAATAGTCACAAATCTGAACAAAATGTTTTTGTTTCACAGTTACTCCTGTTTTACTTTTTTTTTCTTTTTTTCTTTTTTAAATTTTTTGTCTTGATTAATTTAAAAAGAGGATTGATAAATATTTCCAATTTTGTTTTAAAAAGAGTTTTTTTTGTAATTGTTATTTTTAACGTTTGTTTGAAAGTGTTTTGCTTATTTCTGAGTATAACAAAACGATATGTTCTATAAACGTGATCCTGTTTTAATATAAATGGATGGCAATACATTCTAAGGTGACTACGAAAAAAAAGAGAATCGTTATTGCCTGATCATGAAATTGCTTTATTTGCATTTAAATTATAAAATAGAAACATATCATGTATTCTTTCTGATAAAATTTGCAAAAAAACACAATTTAAGTTTTCGATAATATTGGCGAAAATTGTCTAACGTTTATAGATATAATTTATACATATATGAACACATATGTGTACATATTTAATGCAATTACTAAGATCTTGTGATCGACTAGAACAATGAGTTGTTACATGAAATATTTAACAAAAATGTCGATAGTATCAGACTGATTAATTATATAACAAACTTGTAAAGCTTATCAACACTTATACAAATAAGAAATTCAGACCTTAAACAAAATAAGTTGAAAATCTAGCTAATAAACCAGAAAAGGACAGAATGTCTTTATATAACGTATCAAAATAAAGAAATAACTGGATATATATAAAAATAATATATTAATGTCAACTGATTTTTATCTGATATGTTTATCTTTAGTTTTAATTTATGAATTATCATTTGTATTAGGGCAGTTTGAATTTAGGGTCAACAATATCAATCGAAGCTTTCTGAGGTTTTTATTCCCTAGATAGTGTTATATACACACAAATTAATTCATTGTTACTTAAACAAAAATATAAAGCAGCTGTTCATTGATACATTCCACATTTACATCCACGTTTACGTTCTTATGGAGCATCGCTAGGAGTATTAAAATGAAGAAAAAGTAATATTTACTTAAAGATTTATTGTCAACTAATCAGTCTAATGGAAGCAGCTTTTTGTGTCTTTCATTAACAATATTCTAATGGTTCCCATATAAATACTCTTTATCATTCTTCTATACCAGCGCACTGTACAAATTTTATGTAGTGGAAAGAATAAAGAACAAAGAATTGTATAAACGAACGAAGGTTTTCTTTTTTGTTTTTGATTTTTTAAATTTTTTTTAATGTTTTTTTTTGTTGTAATTTGTTTTTGTGTTTGTTTTTTACCCCCACTTATTGTAACTACAGTATTTTTGCCACGAGTACCTGTAACTTTAGGTAAAACTGCTACTAAACAATCTTTATAGTTAAGACTTTTTGTGCATTTATATTTTTCCTAATTCTTAATTTTATTCAAGAAACATTCAGAGAAACATATTACATATATAGATATATATATGATATATAATGTCAGATCATTTCATCTTAAAGCATGCAGAGCCTGGTTTGATGTTAAAGCATGCGGAGCCTGGTTTGATGTTAAAGCTTGTGGAGCCTGGGTTGATGTTAAAGCATGCGGAGCCTGGTTTGATGTCAAAGCATGCGGAGCCAGGTTTGATGTTAAAGCTTGTGGAGCCTGGTTTGATGTTAAAGCATGCGGAGCCTGGGTTGATGTTAATGCATGTGGAGCCTGTTTGATGTTAATGCATGCGGAGCCTGATTTGATGTTAAAGCATGCGGAGCCTGGTTTGATGTCAAAGCATGCGGAGCCTGATTTGATGTTATAGCATGCGGAGTCTGGTTTGATGTTAAAGCATGCGGAGCCTGGTTTGATGTTAAAGCATGCGGAGCCTGGTTTGATGTTAAAGCATGCGGAGCCAGGTTTGATGTTAAAGAATTTGGATCTTGGTTTGATGTTTAAGCATGTGGAGCCTGGTTTAAATTTAATGCATGTGGAGCCTGTTTGATGTGAAAGCATGCGGAGCCTGGTTCGTTTTTTCCAGGTACCCGGTCCTAGAGAATTTCGACCTATGTCAGGAGGCTTATTAGGTGTTGCTTGTATTTTCGTTTAATTGATCACATTTTATTCTTATAATTTAAAAAAAATTAATTACTAAGAGACAGAGAGATAAACATTTTATAAAACATATTGAATATTCAACTCAAATCTTGTAGTAAACATCAGCCATTGCGCTCAAGAACACGACAGAATACTTGTGTTACGGCCACACACATATTTGGATCACTGATAATGAGTGAACTCCCGACTCAGAACAGTCACTAGAATAATTGTTCAGTGGTTTGATTAAAGAACTTTGAGAGGGCCCTTATGATAATTATTCATCTCATTTTTACAGTTGCTCATTAAAGTGCACAATTATTCACACCAAAATTAAAATAAAAACAATTAACTAGGAACAAAACGTAGTATTAAGGTTTAGAACGAATGTAGCTTCTGTTTTATTAAAAATAGTGGCGCTGTAAACAACCATAAAGTATTTATGAAAAAAAAATTCAAAAAATTCAAATTTTCAATGAATAATTTTGGTCATCTCTGACATCTAGTAATAAATTGCACTTGTTTATCGTTTTAAAAAAAATATTAAAAATGAATTGTTACATTCTAATGAGAATACAAAACAAATTAGTCTCAAAGTAATATTGATTACTTACATAAATTTAGATAAAAATTAAGAAGTATGTTATAATGTTCTCGTGTAATGAGACACAATGACTTTATTTAAGTGTTAGATCATTGATTCTGGAAGTATGAATTACAAAACTATCATTTCTCTACAATACTTTAAGTGTTTTATGTCGCGTTCGCGTTTTATTGAAAATTAAAGCAGTAACGGTTTTTTCTTTAAGATAAAGAAAACCCTCATAGTTAATAGATTCCTTTATTTATTTATCTTTATTATTCACTATAAGTTAAGGGTATATACCGAAAAAATATACTATGCTTCGGGAGAAAGAAAGAAAAAGAAAAAATTAGAAACCCTTTGTATAAACAATTTTCTCTTACAAAACAAATACATTTAATTTTTAAAAACTCGGTGGCCGAGTGGTCTTAAATGCACGTTTTCGGAACTCAGTGCCTCTCACTGCCTGCTCGGACAGGCATTAGTGTAAGAAAGTTGTCAGTTAGCTTACCAAAGGTCGGGATTTTTTCCGGGTATTACGGTTTCCTCCACCATTTCAGAAATGACCACCTCGATATAAGTGAAAAAATCTTGACTAAGGAGCTGACCCCAATTACTCCACTTCCCATCGTTTATAAGTGATATATATATATATATATATATATATATATATATATATATATATATATATATATATATATATATGTGTGTGTGTGTGTGTGCAGTCAACTTTCTTTACAACGGTCATATTCGTGATCTTCAAATTTGCTGTTGTAAAGAATATGCCGTTGTAATGAATTTAGAATGTGTCGGAGTTATGTACCTTTTTCAAAGTCAAGTAGGTAGTTTGTTGCATTCAGGGTATAATACAATGCATGATGTATGCGACATTATTCATCTAGATCTAATTATTTTCATATATTTCTTAATATTTTAAATATCTGAATAAGAGTTTTAAAAATAACTATCAACAACACATTTTGTTTTGATGAAATGTTCAATTAAATATTGTATATTGAAATATTGTTTCCTTTTTTTTTTTTTCTTCTTTTTTTTTTTTTTTTTTTTTTTTTTTTTTTCTTTTTTTGTTTTTTGTATTTTGTAAAGCCATGTTATAAGTCCCGGATTTTACCCTTTTACATTTTGTCTTATCAGTACAAACAAAATCTCTGAAATATGACCTTGTCCCGACTTTACAAAAAACCAGCGCCATTTCCAAGAAACATAGTACTCTCGTATTCATATTACACGGAGAAGATTCTTCGTGAAATATCGTTTGTACATCAAATTGTTATCAAAACTTATCTTCTGTTACTAAAGATAACCATTTATGCAAAATTAGGAACAATCAAATACTTTTTTCACTATTAACAATTTTAAAGTTGTACTTCCGGTTCACCAATATGTCGTGTAAACAAAAACAGGATATATTTTTTTCTTAAACAATAGCGATTTTAATATTATAATGAAGGAATATTTGTACAGAATAAGTTATCAAGTTTTGACATATATTACCAGCGGTAGTCTTGAAAATGTTTGTTACGTATTTCAGGAATAAAACAAGTTGTCTGTTATAAATTGAAAATAAGTGCAAAGGTCCGATCATGTGGCTTCATGTAAGATATGTGAAAAAATCTTTAATTACCTGTATGACATTAATTACCATCAGGTTAATTAGCACCTGTTAATATATAGCTACGCATGTACAGGTGAACTGAGGACGTAGATTATCGACAGTCAAGGTCACCTGTATAGGATAAAAGATTTGTGCAGTGATGCCCGACAACATTTTCATTGTGATCTTACAGCCGATTGGCAGTGCCGTACGCGTTATATCGAACAGAAAAGCGTTAATTTTGTACATTCGTTCCCAGCGTTAATTTTGTACATTCGTTCCCAGCGTTAATTTTGTACATTCGTTCCCAACATTTCATTGCCGGAGCCGGTAACTGAATATGCCGTTATCAAGTGTAATAAAAACATAACAACAGATTTGTTCCCAACAATTTTTTGCCGTAAACTAAATATGCCGTTATTAAGAGTCTCGTTATAAAGAGAGTTCACTGTATATAAACAGCACTTAGAGATCTCAAAACAACAGATTTTTATAAATATCTGTTTCGATTAATAATACATGCGTTATGCTTGATGCACTTTAATACCAATTTTCACAGACAAACCTTCATTTGAAACTGGAAATAAAACGCCAGTGGCTAAGCTTGTTTAATAGGCATTTCATTTTGAGGTTTGGATTTTTAACAATATAATACGTTTCTAGATAACTTTCATTTAATACTTAAATTTAAATGGGATTCTTAATAAGATTGACAGACACGATGGTAAACTTAATACACTTAAATATTCAGGGAATTGTTATATATATGTGATTGCGTATATAAATAATGAGAAAATAAATGCAGCTTAAAACGTAATAGCCATAACCGATATAAACTTGACAATTGAATGAGAAATAAATGGAGGTAAGGAATAATCAATCTACTTACAACTAAAATGGATTTTGTTAAAATGTTGTTCTGTTTGAAATTGATACAAAGGTGTCCAATACTCGCGCATCTAAAAGATAAAAATTCAATTTTACAGAAGATTATTTATGGTTAATAATAATGGAGCCAAAAGATTGGATGTGATATTAAGTTGGTCAAAAAAAAAGAGAAATAAAATAAAATAAATTTAAAAAAAAATAAATAAACAAGCAAGCAAGCAAGCAAACAAACAAACTAACTAACAAACAAATAATAATAATAATAATAAATAAATAAATATTATAATAATAAAAATAAATAAATAAATAAATAAGAATCATTGGATCGGAGTACATCAGAGCATAAACGTAAAAATTATTATTTACAATAGAAATATTAAACATTTACTTACAAGAACAAGTAAGCATTATTTCTAACTTTTAGTACTGATAATTAAGGTTCCAATCTCAGTGTAATCATACTAGTGTATCTTTTACATTTTTCTAGCCGTGAAAAGCTGCAAAATTGCTGATGCGGCTCAAAACAATAACTCACTCACTTACTCACTCACTCACTCACTCAATTGAATCACATTGAGATACCCTTTTTCTTATTTTACCGCTTAAAACTGTCAATCTATGGTTTAGATAACCTAACATACATTGTAACCTCTCTCTCTCTCTCTCTCTCTCTCTCTCTCTCTCTCTCTCTCTCTCTCTCTATATATATATATATATATATATATATAATCTGCTCGATTTTCTGACACATTTTAACTAAGAGTTTTATTTATATGCGATGTTCTTCAGAAAACATTAATGACCTAGAATTACTTTAATATAAAGTTATCTGTCTTGTCTCGCTGTTCGTCCCAAAATCTTTGTATGCTCAATTTTTCAATAGTTATGTTTAGTACTGACTATGTTCATGGGAAAAAACTAGATGTTTGTTTGCGTGTTGCCTTTGAGTAATTCTCCGGTAAGAATTAAGTCGTGATATTAACCTTGGGGTATATCTCCGGTTAGAATTAGGTCGTGATATTAGCCTTGGAGTAATTCTCCGGTTAGAACTAGGTCGTGATATTAGCCTTGGAGTAATTCTCCGGTTAGAACTAGGTCGTGATATTAGCCTTGGAGTAATTCTCCGGTTAGAACTAGGTCGTGATATTAGCATTGAAGTAATTCACTGGTTAGAATTAGGTCGTGATATTAGCCTTGGAGTAATTCTCCGGTTAGAACTAGGTCGTGATATTATTCTCCGGTAGGAATTAGGTCGTGATATTAGTAGATATCTAATTTTATTTCATTCAAGAGTAAAAAGTTATAAATAAATTCACTTTATTATAGACTTTGAAGGGAAGATATTAACACGTCTAAAAAAGAATTCATCCGAATTAAAATAGTCTTAGTCTGGTCAGACCGAAAAATCTGACAGCAATACACAGTAGAATAACCCAGTGACACGCAAATATGTACACTTAGAAACAGAACAAACGTTAAAAAGCATAAGACGACTAGGAAAATATATAAAAGATCATTTTGAATCCTGTAGAATCACGAAGAATGTCAATGAAGTAGTAATTTATGTAATTCAGCAGACAAATTACAACGCTATGTATTAGTTTTAAACAAATGGTTACGTGTAAAGAGCATGTTATATTGAACCTTTTGTCGTATGCATTTTACACATAATGACGGACGAACGTCCTTAAAGGATCCTTAGTATTTTAACAGGATGCAAAACACAGAATAAATCTACTATACATTGTAAGTAAAAACTTATTAAGTCTGATTTAAAACCATGAGCAGTCTAAGAAACATCTCATAAAAGATATTAAATTGCAAATAAACAAAGAGTTACGCATTGTGTAAGGTCTGTGATTTAATTGTGATAATATGAACTGAAGCTTCAAAATGAGCAATATAGCTTAAGTCAAAATAATACAATCTTTTACTGTGAAGTGTTTTACCATAAATTTCTCTAAGATAATTGAATTATTATCTAAAGTATTGTGATTATGCGACCGAGTCGACTTATAATTATTATTGCATGATTGTACCAGAGAAACTGTAATAGTCCGATTTATTAATGTATTGAAAGCCTTAGGTCTCACACAAGGGTTTGTATTTTTACCAATCCAGAAATCTGGTTTATACATTTAAAATGTAAGCGTTTTTCCTCTTCTGTTGTTTTATCTCAAAGATTTAACATTACAAGATATTTAACAGATTTCAAATAAATTCCAAATAAAATAACGTGGAGAATGTACAATGACGTCATTATACCAAAAAAGTGCACGGTAAATTCAGAATTAAGTAAAAAAAAAAAAAAAAAAAAAAAAAAAAAAAAAAAAAAAAAAAAAAAAAAAAAATTAAATCTACATTAAAATAAAAGGCTCTTTTACTTTTTTTGAGTTTTCATTAACATTTTAACCAAACTTTGATTCTAGATATTTCTTATTCAATGCAAAATCGATTGGTTGATTTTTGTTATAATGTAAATTTTTGCAAAATAAGTTTTTTTTTAAAAATGGCAGTGTTACTATAAAATGCGATTCATTTAAAAGAAATGATGAACAGTTTTAAATATGAAACCGTATGAAATGTAGAGGCGCTAGAATTAAAATAACGAGTTCTGTCGATAGCTACTTAAAGTATAGATATCTACATTTAGGTAACACGTACTATCAAAATAAATCTAAAACAAGTGAATGTATTGAAATAAGAAACAGAACGAGACAAAAACAGATTGTTGCTTACTAAACACGTTTACACTAATTGTAAAACTCGAGATCTCGTACTCCAAAAGTACTTCACATCTATATGGCCATTATAGTCGCACATATGTGTTAATTGGTCTCTAGATACATACCCAAATAATTGTTAAATAAAATCAAACAAGTCAGAAACGAAGTGTATGAACACGCTCTTTTCTATGTTTTGAAATCTTTTCTACTTTATTTGCAATGATCAAAACAGTTTTTATTTGTTTCTTTCGATTTAGGTTTGGAATAAGCTTGTTTTCAAATTTATTTTCATATGGTACTTATATGTTACATTTACATTATTATCAATTGCTGACAAATAGTCAACAGTATTATCCGAACGTTTTTTATGTCTGCTCTTTCATTCTGAAGGTCAGTTTTTTCTAGCACACTTTACTCATTTATTACTCAACACTAATTAGATTTAAAACGATAAATTACTTATTTCTCAAGCGTGTATTAGCCTCGTATTTTTGCCTGTAGTAAGCTCGCTTATGTTAAGAGTACTCCAATAGACTCAGTTATTTTAGTCAACATTGGAAGCATATGAACTCTAAACAAATTTGTTTCATTTTATAGCTTGTTAACCTACAAAGTATAATTTATATACTTTACATTTCTATTGCGAAACTAATTGTGTGCGTCATGTTTCTTCTGTTACAGCCGCCCAGATTAAGTTACTAAAAACTTTACTCTAAGATTGCGATTCTTATTAATGTTATTATATAAAATCTCACATTTCCTGTCTCGATCCGTCTAAGTTTGTTACAACAAAAAATTAATCAGTTTCATGTTCCATACGTTAAGATAAAACATAGAACAATTTAACAAATAGTTCCATACCGATTACTTAACCACACGTCAATATCATTCCATTTTTGTATGTTATTATTCCACACGTCAAAATCATTCCATTTTTGTATGTTGTTTATTACTATTTTTAATTTCGTAATTATTTATATTACAAATAAATTGATATAGCTTAGATTTAGAACAGACTCAACGTATCCATATCCAACTGATTATATTGATAATACACATAACATGTCTGGTACGATATTGGGACTAGTTTACTTTCCCAAGTTTTTATAAGTTAATTAAAATTAGCATAAATGATTTTTTTTGAGCGGAGAAATTGCGTTAATGACAAAATGAGATTTTTTAAACTTCTATAGAGACGATTCGGTCTAGGACGGAAGAAAATCAAGACGCTCGGAGTAAACAAACTAGCTTCTACTAGCAAACTTACAAACTGTCTCACACTACGATCAGCCCTAGGCGAAGAAAAGCGTTGTGATTTTAAAGTGCACATTTTAACCTCTTGGCTACAAGGCTCTGTTTTTTCAATAAGTTTTGTTTTATGTTTTTAGAGTAAAAATCTTTATTTTTGTTATTGTTTTTCAGATGGATATGGCGGTGAAGTGAAATTCGATGAGAAGGGAGATGCCTACGGACGTTACACTATAATGAACTATCAGAGAAATAATTTGACCGGTAAATATGGTTATGTTGTGGTGGGTAACTGGACATCTTCGCTAGAACTAAATACGGATAAAATAATCTGGTCTGGGGGAACAAAGATCCTCCCTCATTCTCATTGTAGTCAGCCATGCGCCTTTGATGAATATAAATTCGTGGGAGAGGTTGATACATGTTGTTGGGTATGTATTAAATGTCAAGATTGGCAATACTTGGAGGATGAATTCACGTGCAAGGACTGCGGACCAGGCAGATGGCCACATCCGGATAAAAAATCGTGTTATTCTCTACCTGCAAAATATATGCGATGGAATACTATATATGCTTTGATACCAATGGGACTAGCTTTGGTAGGGTTGTTTTTGACATCTGTGGTCATTGTTACGTTTGTGAAGCACAATGACACGCCTATCGTAATGGCTTCAGGAAGAGAGTTGAGTTACATGCTACTTGGTGGTTGTCTCTCCTGTTACATGATGACGTTCCTGTTACTGGCCAAACCAACTGTTGTTATGTGTGCTCTACAACGTTTTGGAGTCGGATTTGGCTTCTCTGTCATTTATTCTTCACTTTTGACAAAAACAAACAGAATTTCAAGAATTTTCAACAGTGCTCGAAGATCTGCCAAAAGACCTGCTTTCATAAGCCCTAAGTCACAAATAATTATAACAGGAATTCTTATTTCTATTCAAGTTTTATTTACTATAATATGGCTAGTCTTAGAAATTCCTGGAACAAGGTTATATTTCCCGTATGGAAAAAGAAATGAAGTGATCTTAAAGTGTAGGACAGACGATATTTCATTCCTAGTATCATTAATATACAATATGCTTTTAATTATTATCTGTACCCTGTACGCCATAAAGACGAGAAAAATTCCAGAAAATTTCAACGAATCAAAATTCATTGGATTTGCAATGTATACAACATGTATAGTATGGCTTGCCTTCGTTCCTATTTATTTTGGCACGCTCAATTCATTTGAGGTAAGTTTCTTTTCCATTTTTAAAAAACGAATCTTTATTTGTCATAAGAGATTGAAATAGAGTTTTGTGAACGCCATAAAATCAGTAAGTAAAAAACACGTGTATATTGTTTATGGTATCTATCAACTTTGCTTTTGTTTCAGGATCAACTAACAATTTATAAAAGGTCACAATGAACAAACAACCTTATAAAAAATTTCTCGATTAAATGCTTATCTGGCTTCGAATTTACATCAAAACATTTTATCTTTAGCATTTAAATTCAAACAATTAATAAAACTCAATAGCACATTCATAACAATGCCTGAAAAGAAAGCATCTAATTGATAAAGGGTTACAACACATCGTTTTTTCACTCAATTATTATGTTGTAATGATTAATCATTCTAAGTAATCTATGTTTACCCGAGTGTCAATATGTGAACATTGTTGTCAAATAATGAGTTTTGTTAACTATCGTGATTCCCTCTTGTTAATGGAACATCATCCCCCATACTAAACCACCGTCAGATTACCCGTACAATCTCCATGTCATTGACACCATTCTAGGTGACACTTTTCAAACGAATCAAAACAAAAGGGAAGACTGTAATGAAGTCTTTTTTCATTGACATAACATAGAATTAAAATCTAACCAGACCAATTTCCTCGTCTTCAACATTGTGAACGGCGGTGGGAAGTGGGATGGGGTAGATCTGTCTGTGGTTTAATTTTACTAACAGACTTAAACACCTAATTAAGTATGCGACAAATCGAGTTATATTGGTAAGGAGTTGTGTCAAGATTCATCAAAATCCACATACATATATTGTGAATATAACGAAGCGGAAAGAAAAAAAATGGAAGGATACCTGTATCCTCTACTAACTAGAAGTGTGTGTGTGTGTGTGTGTGTGTGTGTGTGTGTGTGTGTGTGATCTTTTATCCTTTTTGGGTTATTGGTGTTTTGAGTCATATCATGTGCAGGCTGTACATGTAGTCTTTTGACGCCTATATTGGTACTGCTGATAATTGTTCCAACTTTCCTTTATTGATTACTTAAATTATCAATTCTAATTAAATAATTAACTTTTTTTAATTAGTAAATTAATTTTAATTTAATCAGTTTATTAATCTAAATTAATTAATAATTTGTATGCTTGGATTACTTTTCCTTGTAAATCTAAATCGGGAATCGTTTCATATTATTGTTAAGGTATTTTTGATATTTAGGTTTTCAGAATACATTTGCAAAAAATATGGATTATTTCGTGAACTTTAAACAAAAGACAATTTTACAATTTGTCGTTTTTGTAAATGTGAAAACATTAGCAGAATCTTATGCTTTATAGAAAAAAAAGTGTGAATTGACAAATACTAAGCTTTGAATAAGGCTCCTTTCTACTCTCCTGACATTGAATTAGATTTCTAATACTTGGGATATGTATCTTATTTAGCGAATGTAGTCCAAATACTTATCGATAAAATAGCAGCTTGAAGCAGACGACTAGAAGCAGACGACTCGAAGGATAGGTTATTACGAGTTGGATAAAAGAAATTTGTCCTTAATGGCTACTCAGTAATGGGATTTTGATAATGATTATGTGACAATTAGTGAGGATGGTTTTATCCATGCAGATTTTTAACCAGTGTTCTATTTTTGACACTAATGTAAATTTCCATTTTTCTGTGTGATGAAAATTATCGAAGATGGTTGAAAATACATAGATGTCTTTGAATAATTTTTTTTTCGTCATCGATGTTCTCAATGGTTCCAGTGCTTTTCTTGAAAACAATTATCGATTGTGTTATTTTTTAGTCCTTGTTTTAGTTAATGATTGTTTAAACTGTTCTGTGATCTTGTTAATTGTTGTAGAATTCCCGCCATGAGAACTTCGTAAATCAAAGGTTCTTTGAGATGGATAAAGACAACACACCTATTGATGTAGTTTTCGAGTTGTTTATGCTATATCTGCAAATTATTTTTCCATTTAATTTTCGGTCATTTGACCCAGACTGTTACAACATAAAAACAAAATCTCAAATTCTTGAAATATCAATCTCAGTTCTATTAATTTATATCGATTTAAAAGCATTTGTCTCTACGAGGTATAAAATTGAAGTATTTTTATATAAATATTTAATGCTAGAGCTGTAGATCGAGCTGAGGTGTTAATTTTGTATCGTGTAGGTTCGTTAAGGTATATACTTTATTTATAATTTATCTAATTGTGAAATTCCGTGTACACTTTTACGGTTTTATGATTTTATTGTCATGTGCAGAATTTTAAATGTTTCTTTTTGTAAAATCTCAACATTCTCTACATGACATTAAACACAAACCCCAAACGCTACTTTTTGATCCCTAACATTTTTGTAAAGAAGATGATAATAAAAAAAAAAATAATAATAATAATATTATTATTATTAATTTAAAAAATAGTATACTTTGAATATAAAATACATTGGCCGTTATAATATTTATTAAAACAGTAAATGATAATAATAAAAACAAACTAAAGACTATTTTTAAATTTAATTATGTGTTAACCATTATCTAGCAAATATAATAACTTGACGATAACATTTAAAAATACTTTTTGTATTTTCCTTTTCGTGAGTAAAGGTGCTATGTGACTGCGTAGTGTATTTCACTGAGTGAAATGTTAATTTAAGGTTTAAAACCAAACTGATAGTGTGTTTTACGGGTTCGTTTTAAAACTAGGCAGTGAAATACACCACGTAGTCACATAGCACCTTTACAAATGAAAAGGAAAATACAAAAAGTATTTTTAAATGTTATCGTCAAGTTAATATATTTTGTAGATACTGGTTAACACATATTTAGATTCAGATGACCATGGTTTCCCTGCCTATGGATAACCCGGTTTTCTCCAACATCCAAACACTTGCCGACTCGTTATGAAAAAATAGAATCTTACACCACATCTTTCTGTATGTTTAGAATATGTACAGCTTAAGACATAACAAGGAACGATGCTTACAGTACAGGCCTGTCGAAAATTTAACACTTTAGTGCCGAATAAGTGCCGACTCGGCAGCTCTTCTCGGCTCCTCGGCAGTTATGTCTCGGCTAAAAGTTACAGTACAGGCCTGTCGAAAATTTAACACTTTAGTGCCGAATAAGTGCCGACTCGGCAGCTCCTCTCGGCCCCTCGGCAGTTATGTCTCGGCTAAAAGTTATCTACAACTCGGTACCTTTTCGGCAGGTACTGTCCATCGCTCGCCTGTTTTTCGGCTACTTCTCGGCTGCTCGGCATCTTTTTCGGCCACTCTACCCCTCGATTGTTAGCTAAAAAAACATCAATTCAGTAAACATGACTGCAGTTACGCGTATATCGCCATATTTTAGAAGAAAATCGCGAGATTATCAAACTCTGGAGTAAGTCAAAGAGAGATCAGTAGGAAAATTAGTAGAGAAGATAATATTCATATATCAACATTGTCAGTGAACAAGTTTCTGCAGCGTTCCAGACAACTTTCTTCTAAATCAAAATGTTTGATGACAGGTGTTGTAGTCTGGCCGATCTCGGAGACAATGTGTCTAAATAAAACTCTGTTTGTTCGACATTCTTTTATCTTGGTACTGAGAAGATTTGAAAGTAGTGTATTGAAGCTAGATAGGAATTAACAGATTCGGATTATGACACCTGATGTTTACCTATATAGGTACATTTAATGACTAAATCAAAACTGCGATGGCAGTGGTTCAGTTTTTTTGTATTTAAAATCCCGATCCATAATGGAATATAATAATTTATGCAATTCTGAAAAAATTACATATGTATCTTTTCCACCGTCCATTTATTTAAAGGCTTTATTTATTTATTTATTTATTTTATTTTTTTTAAATTTATTATTATTATTTTTTATTTATTTAACATATTTAATTTGAAATTGATGTCAATATCATTACGGAATGATACATTTTATTATTATTTTTAAATATACAATTAATGTCTCTCAGATGTCAATTGCTCGACCACTCGTTAGCCGCTGGCCGAAACTCGCGATCGGCTACCTGGAAGCGGAATGAACTGCCGAGCCGTGGACAGTTCAAAGTGCCGAGAAGACGAATGGGTTGCCGAGACTAGACTACCGAGTAACCGAGCTGTGGACAGCTCCAGTTGCCGAGGGGTCGAGAGTTTTACAACTTTCCGGCCACTAGTTGTCCACAGCTCGGCCCCTCGGCAGCCGAGTCTCGGCTGCTTTTCGTCAACTGTGTTAAACTTTCGACAAGCATGTACTGTACTTTTCGATTCATTAAATATATTAATAAGTTCCGGTCAATGAACGGGACTGTTTCAACAATAACTTATATCACCACACCTACTGGCATTTTTGTGCTTTTTTGCTTTCCACTTTAAAGCGAAAACATCCAACACTATATATATTTGGCGCGACATACAATTTGTTTGTGGCTGATGGGGTGGTTTTCCGGGGTGTGCAAATATGGCGCATCGGAATTTAACAGGTATTTTAGTTGTATATTTATAAAATGAAAAAAAGAAGAAGATATTGTCATAAGCATAAAAAATTAATAATTTCTTTTCATACGTTTAAGGGGCTGGATTTGTCCATAAATCGGTTGCTTTGTACTGCGTGATTAAGTAATGGCATTTATCAATTTATAAAACGGGAAAATTTTGATTTTCCGTTACAACAGTTGTCAAGGCAGGTGGCATTAAGTATTCTGCAAGATGTAATTTTCTCCACATCCGGAACACATTTTATAATAGATAACTTTGCAGTTCATGCTGATATTCACTCAAAATTCATATCCAAATTTTAAATTAAAATTTAATACAGTAAGCAGAAAATCGCCTGTTTTACATCTTACACATTTTTCAACAGATTTTTTCGGTTTTATTTCTTTATTTGAAGGAAATGAGGATCATTGTAAAAATGTATGGTTGGCGAGTACTTCTGAGAAAACTGGATTCCGGAAATATTCTTCTTAGATTTTAGTCTTTGTGTAAAATATTCAAATAATTCTTTGAGTGGCTTAATATTTTGTGATTTCTTGGATCATGCATTAAAACGAATAGGATTTCCCCTGTATTTGTTTTTAAAGTATTGCCAGTAACTTTTTTTTAACACGGAAACGTTTCTTCTTTTCTCTCTTTGAATTCCTTGTCACTGAGTGAAATAGGTTTTTTTTTTGTTTTATGGAAAAGTGGCCAGTTCCTCTAGCCTTTCAAACTTTATTTATTAAATGAAATGATAGTACACAAACAGGGTAGTGAATAATATTTGTTTTGTTTGACTGTTTGACTTTGGTAACACAATTGTATTAAATGCGTTCTCGATTTTTTTCACAAAAAATATCTAAACAGAGAACTGTTTTACTTATTTAAGATAACATTAGATTCTGTCTTTAACATGAATCAGTTTTCGTAGTCTAACAGTTTTTTTTTTTTTTTTTTTTTTTTTTTTTTTTTTTTTTTTTTGTGCAAATTCGGCAAAATCAGGTTTAATATTCTCATATAGCTCTTCCTGTAAATGTTCTAGAACGAGTTTAACGGAGATTGTGAAAAGTATTGTTCCTATCGCAGTCCTTAAATATTCTTTATCTATGCATAAGGTTCTTTTTAAAGTCTGCAATGTAATACTTATTTTTGTCAGTAAACTATTTTTATACATACAAGTAATTTCCTTATTATGCGCATAATCGGCTTGCCTCGAAATAAAATTGACCCTTAAGTGGCCAGTTCCTCTAGCCTTTCAAACTTTATTTATTAAATGAAATGATAGTACACAAACAGGGTAGTGAATAATATTTGTTTTGTTTGACTGTTTGACTTTGGTAACACAATTGTATTAAATGCGTTCTCGATTTTTTTCACAAAAAATATATAAACAGAGAACTGTTTTACTTATTTAAGATAACATTAGATTCTGTCTTTAACATGAATCAGTTTTCGTAGTCTACCAGTTTTTTTTTTTTTTTTTTTTTTTTTTTTTTTTTTTTTTGTGCAAATTCGGCAAAATCAGGTTTAATATTCTCATATAGCTCTTCCTGTAAATGTTCTAGAACGAGTTTAACGGAGATTGTGAAAAGTATTGTTCCTATCGCAGTCCTTAAATATTCTTTATCTATGCATAAGGCTCTTTTTAAAGTCTGCAATGTAATACTTATTTTTGTCAGTAAACTATTTTTATACATACAAGTAATTTCCTTATTATGCGCATAATCGGCTTGCCTCGAAATAAAATTGACCCTTAAGTGGCCAGTTCCTCTAGCCTTTCAAACTTTATTTATTAAATGAAATGATAGTACACAAACAGGGTAGTGAATAATATTTGTTTTGTTTGACTGTTTGACTTTGGTAACACAATTGTATTAAATGCGTTCTCGATTTTTTTCACAAAAAATATCTAAACAGAGAACTGTTTTACTTATTTAAGATAACATTAGATTCTGTCTTTAACATGAATCAGTTTTCGTAGTCTACCATTTTTTTTTTTTTTTTTTTTTTTTTTTTGTGCAAATTCGGCAAAATCAGGTTTAATATTCTCATATAGCTCTTCCTGTAAATTTTCTAGAACGAGTTTAACGGAGATTGTGAAAAGTATTGTTCCTATCGCAGTCCTTAAATATTCTTTATCTATGCATAAGGCTCTTTTTAAAGTCTGCAATGTAATACTTATTTTTGTCAGTAAACTATTTTTATACATACAAGTAATTTCCTTATTACGCGCATAATCGGCTTGCCTCGAAATAAAATTGACCATTAAGTGGCCAGTTCCTCTAGCCTTTCAAACTTTATTTATTAAATGAAATGATAGTACACAAACAGGGTAGTGAATAATATTTGTTTTGTTTGACTGTTTGACTTTGGTAACACAATTGTATTAAATGCGTTCTCGATTTTTTTCACAAAAAATATCTAAACAGAGAACTGTTTTACTTATTTAAGATAACATTAGATTCTGTCTTTAACATGAATCAGTTTTCGTAGTCTACCAGTTTTTAACGGAGATTGTGAAAAGTATTGTTCCTATCGCAGTCCTTAAATATTCTTTATCTATGCATAAGGCTCTTTTTAAAGTCTGCAATGTAATACTTATTTTTGTCAGTAAACTATTTTTATACATACAAGTAATTTCCTTATTATGCGCATAATCGGCTTGTCTCGAAATAAAATTGACCCTTAAGTGGCCAGTTCCTCTAGCCTTTCAAACTTTATTTATTAAATGAAATGATAGTACACAAACAGGGTAGTGAATAATATTTGTTTTGTTTGACTGTTTGACTTTGGTAACACAATTGTATTAAATGCGTTCTCGATTTTTTTCACAAAAAATATCTAAACAGAGAACTGTTTTACTTATTTAAGATAACATTAGATTCTGTCTTTAACATGAATCAGTTTTCGTAGTCTACCAGTTTTTTTTTTTTTTTTTTTTTTTTTTTTTTTGTGCAAATTCGGCAAAATCAGGTTTAATATTCTCATATAGCTCTTCCTGTAAATGTTCTAGAACGAGTTTAACGGAGATTGTGAAAAGTATTGTTCCTATCGCAGTCCTTAAATATTCTTTATCTATGCATAAGGTTCTTTTTAAAGTCTGCAATGTAATACTTATTTTTGTCAGTAAACTATTTTTATACATACAAGTAATTTCCTTATTACGCGCATAATCGGCTTGCCTCGAAATAAAATTGACCCTTAAGTGGCCAGTTCCTCTAGCCTTTCAAACTTTATTTATTAAATGAAATGATAGTACACAAACAGGGTAGTGAATAATATTTGTTTTGTTTGACTTTGGTAACACAATTGTATTAAATGCGTTCTCGATTTTTTTCACAAAAAATATCTAAACAGAGAACTGTTTTACTTATTTAAGATAACATTAGATTCTGTCTTTAACATGAATCAGTTTTCGTAGTCTACCAGTTTTTTTTTTTTTTTTTTTTTTTTTTTTTTTTTTGTGCAAATTCGGCAAAATCAGGTTTAATATTCTCATATAGCTCTTCCTGTAAATGTTCTAGAACGAGTTTAACGGAGATTGTGAAAAGTATTGTTCCTATCGCAGTCCTTAAATATTCTTTATCTATGCATAAGGTTCTTTTTAAAGTCTGCAATGTAATACTTATTTTTGTCAGTAAACTATTTTTATACATACAAGTAATTTCCTTATTATGCGCATAATCGGCTTGCCTCGAAATAAAATTGACCCTTAAGTGGCCAGTTCCTCTAGCCTTTCAAACTTTATTTATTAAATGAAATGATAGTACACAAACAGGGTAGTGAATAATATTTGTTTTGTTTGACTGTTTGACTTTGGTAACACAATTGTATTAAATGCGTTCTCGATTTTTTTCACAAAAAATATCTAAACAGAGAACTGTTTTACTTATTTAAGATAACATTAGATTCTGTCTTTAACATGAATCAGTTTTCGTAGTCTACCAGTTTTTTTTTTTTTTTTTTTTTTTTTTTTTTTTTGTGCAAATTCGGCAAAATCAGGTTTAATATTCTCATATAGCTCTTCCTGTAAATGTTCTAGAACGAGTTTAACGGAGATTGTGAAAAGTATTGTTCCTATTGCAGTCCTTAAATATTCTTTATCTATGCATAAGGTTCTTTTTAAAGTCTGCAATGTAATACTTATTTTTGTCAGTAAACTATTTTTATACATACAAGTAATTTCCTTATTATGCGCATAATCGGCTTGCCTCGAAATAAAATTGACCCTTAAGTGGCCAGTTCCTCTAGCCTTTCAAACTTTATTTATTAAATGAAATGATAGTACACAAACAGGGTAGTGAATAATATTTGTTTTGTTTGACTGTTTGACTTTGGTAACACAATTGTATTAAATGCGTTCTCGATTTTTTTCACAAAAAATATCTAAACAGAGAACTGTTTTACTTATTTAAGATAACATTAGATTCTGTCTTTAACATGAATCAGTTTTCGTAGTCTACCAGTTTTTTTTTTTTTTTTTTTTTTTTTTTTTTTTTGTGCAAATTCGGCAAAATCAGGTTTAATATTCTCATATAGCTCTTCCTGTAAATGTTCTAGAACGAGTTTAACGGAGATTGTGAAAAGTATTGTTCCTATCGCAGTCCTTAAATATTCTTTATCTATGCATAAGGCTCTTTTTAAAGTCTGCAATGTAATACTTATTTTTGTCAGTAAACTATTTTTATACATACAAGTAATTTCCTTATTATGCGCATAATCGGCTTGCCTCGAAATAAAATTGACCCTTAAGTGGCCAGTTCCTCTAGCCTTTCAAACTTTATTTATTAAATGAAATGATAGTACACAAACAGGGTAGTGAATAATATTTGTTTTGTTTGACTGTTTGACTTTGGTAACACAATTGTATTAAATGCGTTCTCGATTTTTTTCACAAAAAATATCTAAACAGAGAACTGTTTTACTTATTTAAGATAACATTAGATTCTGTCTTTAACATGAATCAGTTTTCGTAGTCTACCAGTTTTTTTTTTTTTTTTTTTTTTTTTTTTTTTTTTTTTTTTTTTTTTTTTTTTTTTTTTGTGCAAATTCGGCAAAATCAGGTTTAATATTCTCATATAGCTCTTCCTGTAAATGTTCTAGAACGAGTTTAACGGAGATTGTGAAAAGTATTGTTCCTATCGCAGTCCTTAAATATTCTTTATCTATGCATAAGGTTCTTTTTAAAGTCTGCAATGTAATACTTATTTTTGTCAGTAAACTATTTTTATACATACAAGTAATTTCCTTATTATGCGCATAATCGGCTTGCCTCGAAATAAAATTGACCCTTAAGTGGCCAGTTCCTCTAGCCTTTCAAACTTTATTTATTAAATGAAATGATAGTACACAAACAGGGTAGTGAATAATATTTGTTTTGTTTGACTGTTTGACTTTGGTAACACAATTGTATTAAATGCGTTCTCGATTTTTTTCACAAAAAATATCTAAACAGAGAACTGTTTTACTTATTTAAGATAACATTAGATTCTGTCTTTAACATGAATCAGTTTTCGTAGTCTACCAGTTTTTAACGGAGATTGTGAAAAGTATTGTTCCTATCGCAGTCCTTAAATATTCTTTATCTATGCATAAGGCTCTTTTTTAAGTCTGCAATGTAATACTTATTTTTGTCAGTAAACTATTTTTATACATACAAGTAATTTCCTTATTATGCGCATAATCGGCTTGCCTCGAAATAAAATTGACCCTTAAGTGGCCAGTTCCTCTAGCCTTTCAAACTTTATTTATTAAATGAAATGATAGTACACAAACAGGGTAGTGAATAATATTTGTTTTGTTTGACTGTTTGACTTTGGTAACACAATTGTATTAAATGCGTTCTCGATTTTTTTCACAAAAAATATCTAAACAGAGAACTGTTTTACTTATTTAAGATAACATTAGATTCTGTCTTTAACATGAATCAGTTTTCGTAGTCTACCAGTTTTTTTTTTTTTTTTTTTTTTTTTTTTTTTGTGCAAATTCGGCAAAATCAGGTTTAATATTCTCATATAGCTCTTCCTGTAAATGTTCTAGAACGAGTTTAACGGAGATTGTGAAAAGTATTGTTCCTATCGCAGTCCTTAAATATTCTTTATCTATGCATAAGGCTCTTTTTAAAGTCTGCAATGTAATACTTATTTTTGTCAGTAAACTATTTTTATACATACAAGTAATTTCCTTATTATGCGCATAATCGGCTTGCCTCGAAATAAAATTGACCCTTAAGTGGCCAGTTCCTCTAGCCTTTCAAACTTTATTTATTAAATGAAATGATAGTACACAAACAGGGTAGTGAATAATATTTGTTTTGTTTGACTTTGGTAACACAATTGTATTAAATGCGTTCTCGATTTTTTTCACAAAAAATATCTAAACAGAGAACTGTTTTACTTATTTAAGATAACATTAGATTCTGTCTTTAACATGAATCAGTTTTCGTAGTCTACCAGTTTTTTTTTTTTTTTTTTTTTTTTTGTGCAAATTCGGCAAAATCAGGTTTAATATTCTCATATAGCTCTTCCTGTAAATGTTCTAGAACGAGTTTAACGGAGATTGTGAAAAGTATTGTTCCTATCGCAGTCCTTAAATATTCTTTATCTATGCATAAGGTTCTTTTTAAAGTCTGCAATGTAATACTTATTTTTGTCAGTAAACTATTTTTATACATACAAGTAATTTCCTTATTACGCGCATAATCGGCTTGCCTCGAAATAAAATTGACCCTTAAGTGGCCAGTTCCTCTAGCCTTTCAAACTTTATTTATTAAATGAAATGATAGTACACAAACAGGGTAGTGAATAATATTTGTTTTGTTTGACTGTTTGACTTTGGTAACACAATTGTATTAAATGCGTTCTCGATTTTTTTCACAAAAAATATCTAAACAGAGAACTGTTTTACTTATTTAAGATAACATTAGATTCTGTCTTTAACATGAATCAGTTTTCGTAGTCTACCAGTTTTTTTTTTTTTTTTTTTTTTTTTTTTTTTTTTTTTTTTTTTTTTTTTTTGTGCAAATTCGGCAAAATCAGGTTTAATATTCTCATATAGCTCTTCCTGTAAATGTTCTAGAACGAGTTTAACGGAGATTGTGAAAAGTATTGTTCCTATCGCAGTCCTTAAATATTCTTTATCTATGCATAAGGCTCTTTTTAAAGTCTGCAATGTAATACTTATTTTTGTCAGTAAACTATTTTTATACATACAAGTAATTTCCTTATTATGCGCATAATCGGCTTGCCTCGAAATAAAATTGACCCTTAAGTGGCCAGTTCCTCTAGCCTTTCAAACTTTATTTATTAAATGAAATGATAGTACACAAACAGGGTAGTGAATAATATTTGTTTTGTTTGACTGTTTGACTTTGGTAACACAATTGTATTAAATGCGTTCTCGATTTTTTTCACAAAAAATATCTAAACAGAGAACTGTTTTACTTATTTAAGATAACATTAGATTCTGTCTTTAACATGAATCAGTTTTCGTAGTCTACCAGTTTTTTTTTTTTTTTTTTTTTTTTTTTTTTTTTTTTTTTTTTTTTTTTTTTTGTGCAAATTCGGCAAAATCAGGTTTAATATTCTCATATAGCTCTTCCTGTAAATGTTCTAGAACGAGTTTAACGGAGATTGTGAAAAGTATTGTTCCTATCGCAGTCCTTAAATATTCTTTATCTATGCATAAGGTTCTTTTTAAAGTCTGCAATGTAATACTTATTTTTGTCAGTAAACTATTTTTATACATACAAGTAATTTCCTTATTACGCGCATAATCGGCTTGCCTCGAAATAAAATTGACCCTTAAGTGGCCAGTTCCTCTAGCCTTTCAAACTTTATTTATTAAATGAAATGATAGTACACAAACAGGGTAGTGAATAATATTTGTTTTGTTTGACTGTTTGACTTTGGTAACACAATTGTATTAAATGCGTTCTCGATTTTTTTCACAAAAAATATCTAAACAGAGAACTGTTTTACTTATTTAAGATAACATTAGATTCTGTCTTTAACATGAATCAGTTTTCGTAGTCTACCAGTTTTTTTTTTTTTTTTTTTTTTTTTTTTTTTTTTTTTTTTTTTTTTTTTTGTGCAAATTCGGCAAAATCAGGTTTAATATTCTCATATAGCTCTTCCTGTAAATGTTCTAGAACGAGTTTAACGGAGATCGTGAAAAGTATTGTTCCTATCGCAGTCCTTAAATATTCTTTATCTATGCATAAGGTTCTTTTTAAAGTCTGCAATGTAATACTTATTTTTGTCAGTAAACTATTTTTATACATACAAGTAATTTCCTTATTACGCGCATAATCGGCTTGCCTCGAAATAAAATTGACCCTTAAGTGGCCAGTTCCTCTAGCCTTTCAAACTTTATTTATTAAATGAAATGATAGTACACAAACAGGGTAGTGAATAATATTTGTTTTGTTTGACTGTTTGACTTTGGTAACACAATTGTATTAAATGCGTTCTCGATTTTTTTCACAAAAAATATCTAAACAGAGAACTGTTTTACTTATTTAAGATAACATTAGATTCTGTCTTTAACATGAATCAGTTTTCGTAGTCTACCAGTTTTTTTTTTTTTTTTTTTTTTTTTTTTTTTTTTTTTTTTTTTTTTTTTTTTTTTTTGTGCAAATTCGGCAAAATCAGGTTTAATATTCTCATATAGCTCTTCCTGTAAATGTTCTAGAACGAGTTTAACGGAGATTGTGAAAAGTATTGTTCCTATCGCAGTCCTTAAATATTCTTTATCTATGCATAAGGCTCTTTTTAAAGTCTGCAATGTAATACTTATTTTTGTCAGTAAACTATTTTTATACATACAAGTAATTTCCTTATTACGCGCATAATCGGCTTGCCTCGAAATGAAAATTGACCCTTAAGTGGCCAGTTCCTCTAGCCTTTCAAACTTTATTTATTAAATGAAATGATAGTACACAAACAGGGTAGTGAATAATATTTGTTTTGTTTGACTGTTTGACTTTTGTAACAAAATTGTATTAAATGCGTTCTCGATTTTTTTCACAAAAAATATCTAAACAGAGAACTGTTTTACTTACTTATTTAAGATAACATTAGATTCTGTCTTTAACATGAATCAGTTTTCGTAGTCTACCAGTTTTTTTTTTTTTTTTTTTTTTTTTTTTTTTTTTTTTTTTTTTTTTTTTTTTTTTGTGCAAATTCGGCAAAATCAGGTTTAATATTCTCATATAGCTCTTCCTGTAAATGTTCTAGAACGAGTTTAACGGAGATTGTGAAAAGTATTGTTCCTATCGCAGTCCTTAAATATTCTTTATCTATGCATAAGGTTCTTTTTAAAGTCTGCAATGTAATACTTATTTTTGTCAGTAAACTATTTTTATACATACAAGTAATTTCCTTATTACGCGCATAATCGGCTTGCCTCGAAATAAAATTGACCCTTAATTGTTAAATGACAAGGTCGAAATATTACTCTTTATTTATTATGTCAGTGACGTGATCCTTATCAGCTACTTCCTCTATAACAACAAAAACCGTCATTGAGCAAATCTTTAGTTACAATTTTTCTAAGTTTTAATTTTTCAGAGAACGCTTTTGTGTCATACACACACACACACATACACACACGGATATATATATATCTTTTTAATCTCAGTAAAATGGTATATTTATTGTTTTTCTGTTACAAATCGTCTTCCTTAATTTTCATTTTAATAAGAAGGTTTATTTCGCCTCTTTAGTCCGTTATTGATCAGCAGTGTTTTAGCAATCTTTACCATTTACAAGCACAGACGCCGCGTTTTAAATGTTTAAATACAATTAACTGTGAGAGTTAGTATTTTAATTTGCATATTGGTTTCAATTTTGATTTTAAACATCATTACTTCACTTTAAGGTGTTTTGAATATCAGAAAAACAAAAATAATATTAGTTCACGCAATGTGTAGCATTTCTGATGAATTAATATTTACAGAAAAAGACGTTTATGAATGGCGATATTCATTTTATGTTTTCCTTTCAATATAAACAATCACAATAAATTATTTGATAGTTTCTTAAAACGTTAGCCTTTAAGTCATTTTGAATACAGTACTGGTGTATTTGTGCTGGGTTAGACCTTTTACACCTTAACGAGTTGGTACGTTTTTGAACGATGGAGAAAACATGGATATCAGATAATCGACATTATTCTCTTTATTTTTGTTCCTCCGAAATTATAGAAAATGTGTTCGCTATTTTAAAATAGTTAAACAAAAATTAAAAATGGCAAAAGAAAAGTTTATTTACACTTTTTAGACTATCAGATAGATACATTGGTATTACTTGTTTCCGATTACTGACGGATGAAAAAAGGAACATTGATGTGAATGTTTATTTATAAAGGTTTTAGAACAAAAAATTTTCAGTCAACAAATCAAATATAAATAGGACATATGTTTTATTTGTAAAAAGCATGTTCTTGACAAAAGCTTAGTCAGCAAGAAACAGAACGCAATGCAATGGAAGCAACAGAAGCAAATAAGACAAAGAAAAGCAAACACAGGTTAGGAACGTCCTTATAACTCTAAAAAAACTACTAAATCAAATTACAACAGAGAAAAACACAGAACTATTGATAAATGTAATGAAACGATAAGTAAGCCATTGCCGTCAGGTTTCCATTGGTTACACTTGGAAACGGTAAATACCCCACTGATAATATTATATCCATTTGATAGCGTCCTTGATATTTTTCATTTTTACAATGTTTTGTTATGAACATTGACATCACTACTGCGATCATAACTTAGCTTAAATGAATCATATAATCATGATTTTTTCAATGCTTCAGGATTAACAACATTTGACACAAATGCGTAATAATTTTTGTTATTGTTCAATTTTTTTAGATATCAAATTGCTCACGAAATTTAGATTTTTTTGGTAATATCATTCTTGTTAAAAAAAAAATCTGTCCACAAAAAATGAAATTATCAACAGACACCTTAATTCAAAACACAGAATAATGCAATTTAAAAATATGTCAAAAAGACTAGGTAAAGAAAAAATAAACATCTAATAATTCTGATGATTAAATATTCCCAGATTTCAAGGAATAATCAGAGTAATAGATTTGTAGTCCACGCGTTTATTTGCAGTATTGTAAAGCTGTAAATCATCCAGCCGATTTACAATCAGTAGCATTAAATACATACATTTAAAGGAATTTAAAACATGGCTTGTTTTTAATAAAATATCGATCTTGTGGTAAACTTTATTTTCGCCCATTGGTTACACGTTGAATTGAAAAAAAGAACTAGATTGGTAGAACTGGTAAAAAAAAACAAGAAAAGCTAGATAATTATAATTAATTATTTATCAACATTTCGTGTCAGCATGTGAGATGTAAGCCTAATTGTCTGGTAAAAATTCAGACAATACGTGTAACCGAAATCTATATCATTAACATAAACTAACATGTATTATTTTTAAAGTCTTGGTTAAATGAAGTTTTTTGTGCTAGACTAAACCAATCGCTGATTAAACAATAAAATTAACGAACGAAAGAATAAAAAAAAAAAAAAAAAAGAACAACGCTAAAGCTTCTGCAGGGGGTAGGGAGTAGGAAAATAGATCATATTTTGAATTGAGACCTCCCCACACCCACAAACACAATAACTAAAAAATAAGATAAATAAAAAATAAATGAATAAATAAGTAAATGAAATCATAGATAAGATAAAATAACATAATCACAGAGTTGATGTACAATGTTTTGTATTCTGATTTAAAGATATAGAAAAAATGCGTATTATGTCAGTGTTACTATAGATGAGAAAATGTTTTGATAATTAGAATGGTTTTTTTTTTTTTTTTTTTTTTTTTTTTTTGTGCAAATTCGGCAAAATCAGGTTTAATATTCTCATATAGCTCTTCCTGTAAATGTTCTAGAACGAGTTTAACGGAGATTGTGAAAAGTATTGTTCCTATCGCAGTCCTTAAATATTCTTTATCTATGCATAAGGTTCTTTTTAAAGTCTGCAATGTAATACTTATTTTTGTCAGTAAACTATTTTTATACATACAAGTAATTTCCTTATTACGCGCATAATCGGCTTGCCTCGAAATAAAATTGACCCTTAAGTGGCCAGTTCCTCTAGCCTTTCAAACTTTATTTATTAAATGAAATGATAGTACACAAACAGGGTAGTGAATAATATTTGTTTTGTTTGACTGTTTGACTTTGGTAACACAATTGTATTAAATGCGTTCTCGATTTTTTTCACAAAAAATATCTAAACAGAGAACTGTTTTACTTATTTAAGATAACATTAGATTCTGTCTTTAACATGAATCAGTTTTCGTAGTCTACCAGTTTTTTTTTTTTTTTTTTTTTTTTTTTTTTTTTTTTTTTTTTTTTTTTTTGTGCAAATTCGGCAAAATCAGGTTTAATATTCTCATATAGCTCTTCCTGTAAATGTTCTAGAACGAGTTTAACGGAGATCGTGAAAAGTATTGTTCCTATCGCAGTCCTTAAATATTCTTTATCTATGCATAAGGTTCTTTTTAAAGTCTGCAATGTAATACTTATTTTTGTCAGTAAACTATTTTTATACATACAAGTAATTTCCTTATTACGCGCATAATCGGCTTGCCTCGAAATAAAATTGACCCTTAAGTGGCCAGTTCCTCTAGCCTTTCAAACTTTATTTATTAAATGAAATGATAGTACACAAACAGGGTAGTGAATAATATTTGTTTTGTTTGACTGTTTGACTTTGGTAACACAATTGTATTAAATGCGTTCTCGATTTTTTTCACAAAAAATATCTAAACAGAGAACTGTTTTACTTATTTAAGATAACATTAGATTCTGTCTTTAACATGAATCAGTTTTCGTAGTCTACCAGTTTTTTTTTTTTTTTTTTTTTTTTTTTTTTTTTTTTTTTTTTTTTTTTTTTGTGCAAATTCGGCAAAATCAGGTTTAATATTCTCATATAGCTCTTCCTGTAAATGTTCTAGAACGAGTTTAACGGAGATCGTGAAAAGTATTGTTCCTATCGCAGTCCTTAAATATTCTTTATCTATGCATAAGGTTCTTTTTAAAGTCTGCAATGTAATACTTATTTTTGTCAGTAAACTATTTTTATACATACAAGTAATTTCCTTATTACGCGCATAATCGGCTTGCCTCGAAATAAAATTGACCCTTAAGTGGCCAGTTCCTCTAGCCTTTCAAACTTTATTTATTAAATGAAATGATAGTACACAAACAGGGTAGTGAATAATATTTGTTTTGTTTGACTGTTTGACTTTGGTAACACAATTGTATTAAATGCGTTCTCGATTTTTTTCACAAAAAATATCTAAACAGAGAACTGTTTTACTTATTTAAGATAACATTAGATTCTGTCTTTAACATGAATCAGTTTTCGTAGTCTACCAGTTTTTTTTTTTTTTTTTTTTTTTTTTTTTTTTTTTTTTTTTTTTTTTTTTTTTTTTTTTTTTTGTGCAAATTCGGCAAAATCAGGTTTAATATTCTCATATAGCTCTTCCTGTAAATGTTCTAGAACGAGTTTAACGGAGATTGTGAAAAGTATTGTTCCTATCGCAGTCCTTAAATATTCTTTATCTATGCATAAGGCTCTATTTAAAGTCTGCAATGTAATACTTATTTTTGTCAGTAAACTATTTTTATACATACAAGTAATTTCCTTATTACGCGCATAATCGGCTTGCCTCGAAATAAAATTGACCCTTAAGTGGCCAGTTCCTCTAGCCTTTCAAACTTTATTTATTAAATGAAATGATAGTACACAAACAGGGTAGTGAATAATATTTGTTTTGTTTGACTGTTTGACTTTGGTAACAAAATTGTATTAAATGCGTTCTCGATTTTTTTCACAAAAAATGTCTAAACAGAGAACTGTTTTACTTACTTATTTAAGATAACATTAGATTCTGTCTTTAACATGAATCAGTTTTCGTAGTCTACCAGTTTTTTTTTTTTTTTTTTTTTTTTTTTTTTTTTTTTTTTTTTTTTTTTTTTTTTTTTGTGCAAATTCGGCAAAATCAGGTTTAATATTCTCATATAGCTCTTCCTGTAAATGTTCTAGAACGAGTTTAACGGAGATTGTGAAAAGTATTGTTCCTATCGCAGTCCTTAAATATTCTTTATCTATGCATAAGGTTCTTTTTAAAGTCTGCAATGTAATACTTATTTTTGTCAGTAAACTATTTTTATACATACAAGTAATTTCCTTATTACGCGCATAATCGGCTTGCCTCGAAATAAAATTGACCCTTAATTGTTAAATGACAAGGTCGAAATATTACTCTTTATTTATTATGTCAGTGACGTGATCCTTATCAGCTACTTCCTCTATAACAACAAAAACCGTCATTGAGCAAATCTTTAGTTACAATTTTTCTAAGTTTTAATTTTTCAGAGAACGCTTTTGTGTCATACACACACACACACATACACACACGGATATATATATATCTTTTTAATCTCAGTAAAATGGTATATTTATTGTTTTTCTGTTACAAATCGTCTTCCTTAATTTTCATTTTAATAAGAAGGTTTATTTCGCCTCTTTAGTCCGTTATTGATCAGCAGTGTTTTAGCAATCTTTACCATTTACAAGCACAGACGCCGCGTTTTAAATGTTTAAATACAATTAACTGTGAGAGTTAGTATTTTAATTTGCATATTGGTTTCAATTTTGATTTTAAACATCATTACTTCACTTTAAGGTGTTTTGAATATCAGAAAAACAAAAATAATATTAGTTCACGCAATGTGTAGCATTTCTGATGAATTAATATTTACAGAAAAAGACGTTTATGAATGGCGATATTCATTTTATGTTTTCCTTTCAATATAAACAATCACAATAAATTATTTGATAGTTTCTTAAAACGTTAGCCTTTAAGTCATTTTGAATACAGTACTGGTGTATTTGTGCTGGGTTAGACCTTTTACACCTAACGAGTTGGTACGTTTTTGAACGATGGAGAAAACATGGATATCAGATAATCGACATTATTCTCTTTATTTTTGTTCCTCCGAAATTATAGAAAATGTGTTCGCTATTTTAAAATAGTTAAACAAAAATTAAAAATGGCAAAAGAAAAGTTTATTTACACTTTTTAGACTATCAGATAGATACATTGGTATTACTTGTTTCCGATTACTGACGGATGAAAAAAGGAACATTGATGTGAATGTTTATTTATAAAGGTTTTAGAACAAAAAATTTTCAGTCAACAAATCAAATATAAATAGGACATATGTTTTATTTGTAAAAAGCATGTTCTTGACAAAAGCTTAGTCAGCAAGAAACAGAACGCAATGCAATGGAAGCAACAGAAGCAAATAAGACAAAGAAAAGCAAACACAGGTTAGGAACGTCCTTATAACTCTAAAAAAAACTACTAAATCAAATTACAACAGAGAAAAAACACAGAACTATTGATAAATGTAATGAAACGATAAGTAAGCCATTGCCGTCAGGTTTCCATTGGTTACACTTGGAAACGGTAAATACCCCACTGATAATATTATATCCATTTGATAGCGTCCTTGATATTTTTCATTTTTACAATGTTTTGTTATGAACATTGACATCACTACTGCGATCATAACTTAGCTTAAATGAATCATATAATCATGATTTTTTCAATGCTTCAGGATTAACAACATTTGACACAAATGCGTAATAATTTTTGTTATTGTTCAATTTTTTTAGATATCAAATTGCTCACGAAATTTAGATTTTTTTGGTAATATCATTCTTGTTAAAAAAAAAATCTGTCCACAAAAAATGAAATTATCAACAGACACCTTAATTCAAAACACAGAATAATGCAATTTAAAAATATGTCAAAAAGACTAGGTAAAGAAAAAATAAACATCTAATAATTCTGATGATTAAATATTCCCAGATTTCAAGGAATAATCAGAGTAATAGATTTGTAGTCCACGCGTTTATTTGCAGTATTGTAAAGCTGTAAATCATCCAGCCGATTTACAATCAGTAGCATTAAATACATACATTTAAAGGAATTTAAAACATGGCTTGTTTTTAATAAAATATCGATCTTGTGGTAAACTTTATTTTCGCCCATTGGTTACACGTTGAATTGAAAAAAAGAAATAGATTGGTAGAACTGGTAAAAAAAAAACAAGAAAAGCTAGATAATTATAATTAATTATTTATCAACATTTCGTGTCAGCATGTGAGATGTAAGCCTAATTGTCTGGTAAAAATTCAGACAATACGTGTAACCGAAATCTATATCATTAACATAAACTAACATGTATTATTTTTAAAGTCTTGGTTAAATGAAGTTTTTTGTGCTAGACTAAACCAATCGCTGATTAAACAATAAAATTAACGAACGAAAGAATAAAACAAAAAAAAAAAAGAACAACGCTAAAGCTTCTGCAGGGAGTAGGGAGTAGGAAAATAGATCATATTTTGAATTGAGACCTCCCCACACCCACAAACACAATAACTAAAAAATAAGATAAATAAAAAATAAATGAATAAATAAGTAAATGAAATCATAGATAAGATAAAATAATATAATCACAGAGTTGATGTACAATGTTTTGTATTCTGATTTAAAGATATAGAAAAAATGCGTATTATGTCAGTGTTACTATAGATGAGAAAATGTTTTGATAATTAGAATGGTTTTTTTTTTTTTTTTTTTTTTTTTTTTTGTGCAAATTCGGCAAAATCAGGTTTAATATTCTCATATAGCTCTTCCTGTAAATGTTCTAGAACGAGTTTAACGGAGATTGTGAAAAGTATTGTTCCTATCGCAGTCCTTAAATATTCTTTATCTATGCATAAGGTTCTTTTTAAAGTCTGCAATGTAATACTTATTTTTGTCAGTAAACTATTTTTATACATACAAGTAATTTCCTTATTACGCGCATAATCGGCTTGCCTCGAAATAAAATTGACCCTTAAGTGGCCAGTTCCTCTAGCCTTTCAAACTTTATTTATTAAATGAAATGATAGTACACAAACAGGGTAGTGAATAATATTTGTTTTGTTTGACTGTTTGACTTTGGTAACACAATTGTATTAAATGCGTTCTCGATTTTTTTCACAAAAAATATCTAAACAGAGAACTGTTTTTACTTATTTAAGATAACATTAGATTCTGTCTTTAACATGAATCAGTTTTCGTAGTCTACCAGTTTTTTTTTTTTTTTTTTTTTTTTTTTTTTTTTTTTTTTTTTTTTTTTTTTTTTTGTGCAAATTCGGCAAAATCAGGTTTAATATTCTCATATAGCTCTTCCTGTAAATGTTCTAGAACGAGTTTAACGGAGATCGTGAAAAGTATTGTTCCTATCGCAGTCCTTAAATATTCTTTATCTATGCATAAGGTTCTTTTTAAAGTCTGCAATGTAATACTTATTTTTGTCAGTAAACTATTTTTATACATACAAGTAATTTCCTTATTACGCGCATAATCGGCTTGCCTCGAAATAAAATTGACCCTTAAGTGGCCAGTTCCTCTAGCCTTTCAAACTTTATTTATTAAATGAAATGATAGTACACAAACAGGGTAGTGAATAATATTTGTTTTGTTTGACTGTTTGACTTTGGTAACACAATTGTATTAAATGCGTTCTCGATTTTTTTCACAAAAAATATCTAAACAGAGAACTGTTTTACTTATTTAAGATAACATTAGATTCTGTCTTTAACATGAATCAGTTTTCGTAGTCTACCAGTTTTTTTTTTTTTTTTTTTTTTTTTTTTTTTTTTTTTTTTTTTTTTTTTTTTTTGTGCAAATTCGGCAAAATCAGGTTTAATATTCTCATATAGCTCTTCCTGTAAATGTTCTAGAACGAGTTTAACGGAGATTGTGAAAAGTATTGTTCCTATCGCAGTCCTTAAATATTCTTTATCTATGCATAAGGCTCTATTTAAAGTCTGCAATGTAATACTTATTTTTGTCAGTAAACTATTTTTATACATACAAGTAATTTCCTTATTACGCGCATAATCGGCTTGCCTCGAAATAAAATTGACCCTTAAGTGGCCAGTTCCTCTAGCCTTTCAAACTTTATTTATTAAATGAAATGATAGTACACAAACAGGGTAGTGAATAATATTTGTTTTGTTTGACTGTTTGACTTTGGTAACAAAATTGTATTAAATGCGTTCTCGATTTTTTTCACAAAAAATGTCTAAACAGAGAACTGTTTTACTTACTTATTTAAGATAACATTAGATTCTGTCTTTAACATGAATCAGTTTTCGTAGTCTACCAGTTTTTTTTTTTTTTTTTTTTTTTTTTTTTTTTTTTTTTTTTTTTTTTTTTGTGCAAATTCGGCAAAATCAGGTTTAATATTCTCATATAGCTCTTCCTGTAAATGTTCTAGAACGAGTTTAACGGAGATTGTGAAAAGTATTGTTCCTATCGCAGTCCTTAAATATTCTTTATCTATGCATAAGGTTCTTTTTAAAGTCTGCAATGTAATACTTATTTTTGTCAGTAAACTATTTTTATACATACAAGTAATTTCCTTATTACGCGCATAATCGGCTTGCCTCGAAATAAAATTGACCCTTAATTGTTAAATGACAAGGTCGAAATATTACTCTTTATTTATTATGTCAGTGACGTGATCCTTATCAGCTACTTCCTCTATAACAACAAAAACCGTCATTGAGCAAATCTTTAGTTACAATTTTTCTAAGTTTTAATTTTTCAGAGAACGCTTTTGTGTCATACACACACACACACATACACACACGGATATATATATCTTTTTAATCTCAGTAAAATGGTATATTTATTGTTTTTCTGTTACAAATCGTCTTCCTTAATTTTCATTTTAATAAGAAGGTTTATTTCGCCTCTTTAGTCCGTTATTGATCAGCAGTGTTTTAGCAATCTTTACCATTTACAAGCACAGACGCCGCGTTTTTAAATGTTTAAATACAATTAACTGTGAGAGTTAGTATTTTAATTTGCATATTGGTTTCAATTTTGATTTTAAACATCATTACTTCACTTTAAGGTGTTTTGAATATCAGAAAAACAAAAATAATATTAGTTCACGCAATGTGTAGCATTTCTGATGAATTAATATTTACAGAAAAAGACGTTTATGAATGGCGATATTCATTTTATGTTTTCCTTTCAATATAAACAATCACAATAAATTATTTGATAGTTTCTTAAAACGTTAGCCTTTAAGTCATTTTGAATACAGTACTGGTGTATTTGTGCTGGGTTAGACCTTTTACACCTTAACGAGTTGGTACGTTTTTGAACGATGGAGAAAACATGGATATCAGATAATCGACATTATTCTCTTTATTTTTGTTCCTCCGAAATTATAGAAAATGTGTTCGCTATTTTAAAATAGTTAAACAAAAATTAAAAATGGCAAAAGAAAAGTTTATTTACACTTTTTAGACTATCAGATAGATACATTGGTATTACTTGTTTCCGATTACTGACGGATGAAAAAAGGAACATTGATGTGAATGTTTATTTATAAAGGTTTTAGAACAAAAAATTTTCAGTCAACAAATCAAATATAAATAGGACATATGTTTTATTTGTAAAAAGCATGTTCTTGACAAAAGCTTAGTCAGCAAGAAACAGAACGCAATGCAATGGAAGCAACAGAAGCAAATAAGACAAAGAAAAGCAAACACAGGTTAGGAACGTCCTTATAACTCTAAAAAAACTACTAAATCAAATTACAACAGAGAAAAACACAGAACTATTGATAAATGTAATGAAACGATAAGTAAGCCATTGCCGTCAGGTTTCCATTGGTTACACTTGGAAACGGTAAATACCCCACTGATAATATTATATCCATTTGATAGCGTCCTTGATATTTTTCATTTTTACAATGTTTTGTTATGAACATTGACATCACTACTGCGATCATAACTTAGCTTAAATGAATCATATAATCATGATTTTTTCAATGCTTCAGGATTAACAACATTTGACACAAATGCGTAATAATTTTTGTTATTGTTCAATTTTTTTAGATATCAAATTGCTCACGAAATTTAGATTTTTTTGGTAATATCATTCTTGTTAAAAAAAAAATCTGTCCACAAAAAATGAAATTATCAACAGACACCTTAATTCAAAACACAGAATAATGCAATTTAAAAATATGTCAAAAAGACTAGGTAAAGAAAAAATAAACATCTAATAATTCTGATGATTAAATATTCCCAGATTTCAAGGAATAATCAGAGTAATAGATTTGTAGTCCACGCGTTTATTTGCAGTATTGTAAAGCTGTAAATCATCCAGCCGATTTACAATCAGTAGCATTAAATACATACATTTAAAGGAATTTAAAACATGGCTTGTTTTTAATAAAATATCGATCTTGTGGTAAACTTTATTTTCGCCCATTGGTTACACGTTGAATTGAAAAAAAGAACTAGATTGGTAGAACTGGTAAAAAAAAACAAGAAAAGCTAGATAATTATAATTAATTATTTATCAACATTTCGTGTCAGCATGTGAGATGTAAGCCTAATTGTCTGGTAAAAATTCAGACAATACGTGTAACCGAAATCTATATCATTAACATAAACTAACATGTATTATTTTTAAAGTCTTGGTTAAATGAAGTTTTTTTGTGCTAGACTAAACCAATCGCTGATTAAACAATAAAATTAACGAACGAAAGAATAAAAAAAAAAAAAAAAAGAACAACGCTAAAGCTTCTGCAGGGGGTAGGGAGTAGGAAAATAGATCATATTTTGAATTGAGACCTCCCCACACCCACAAACACAATAACTAAAAAATAAGATAATAAAAAATAAATGAATAAATAAGTAAATGAAATCATAGATAAGATAAAATAACATAATCACAGAGTTGATGTACAATGTTTTGTATTCTGATTTAAAGATATAGAAAAAATGCGTATTATGTCAGTGTTACTATAGATGAGAAAATGTTTTGATAATTAGAATGGTTTTTTTTTTTTTTTTTTTTTTTTTTTTGTGCAAATTCGGCAAAATCAGGTTTAATATTCTCATATAGCTCTTCCTGTAAATGTTCTAGAACGAGTTTAACGGAGATTGTGAAAAGTATTGTTCCTATCGCAGTCCTTAAATATTCTTTATCTATGCATAAGGTTCTTTTTAAAGTCTGCAATGTAATACTTATTTTTGTCAGTAAACTATTTTTATACATACAAGTAATTTCCTTATTACGCGCATAATCGGCTTGCCTCGAAATAAAATTGACCCTTAAGTGGCCAGTTCCTCTAGCCTTTCAAACTTTATTTATTAAATGAAATGATAGTACACAAACAGGGTAGTGAATAATATTTGTTTTGTTTGACTGTTTGACTTTGGTAACACAATTGTATTAAATGCGTTCTCGATTTTTTTCACAAAAAATATCTAAACAGAGAACTGTTTACTTATTTAAGATAACATTAGATTCTGTCTTTAACATGAATCAGTTTTCGTAGTCTACCAGTTTTTTTTTTTTTTTTTTTTTTTTTTTTTTTTTTTTTTTTTTTTTTTTTTTGTGCAAATTCGGCAAAATCAGGTTTAATATTCTCATATAGCTCTTCCTGTAAATGTTCTAGAACGAGTTTAACGGAGATCGTGAAAAGTATTGTTCCTATCGCAGTCCTTAAATATTCTTTATCTATGCATAAGGTTCTTTTTAAAGTCTGCAATGTAATACTTATTTTTGTCAGTAAACTATTTTTATACATACAAGTAATTTCCTTATTACGCGCATAATCGGCTTGCCTCGAAATAAAATTGACCCTTAAGTGGCCAGTTCCTCTAGCCTTTCAAACTTTATTTATTAAATGAAATGATAGTACACAAACAGGGTAGTGAATAATATTTGTTTTGTTTGACTGTTTGACTTTGGTAACACAATTGTATTAAATGCGTTCTCGATTTTTTTCACAAAAATATCTAAACAGAGAACTGTTTTACTTATTTAAGATAACATTAGATTCTGTCTTTAACATGAATCAGTTTTCGTAGTCTACCAGTTTTTTTTTTTTTTTTTTTTTTTTTTTTTTTTTTTTTTTTTTTTTTTTTTTTGTGCAAATTCGGCAAAATCAGGTTTAATATTCTCATATAGCTCTTCCTGTAAATGTTCTAGAACGAGTTTAACGGAGATCGTGAAAAGTATTGTTCCTATCGCAGTCCTTAAATATTCTTTATCTATGCATAAGGTTCTTTTTAAAGTCTGCAATGTAATACTTATTTTTGTCAGTAAACTATTTTTATACATACAAGTAATTTCCTTATTACGCGCATAATCGGCTTGCCTCGAAATAAAATTGACCCTTAAGTGGCCAGTTCCTCTAGCCTTTCAAACTTTATTTATTAAATGAAATGATAGTACACAAACAGGGTAGTGAATAATATTTGTTTTGTTTGACTGTTTGACTTTGGTAACACAATTGTATTAAATGCGTTCTCGATTTTTTTCACAAAAAATATCTAAACAGAGAACTGTTTTACTTATTTAAGATAACATTAGATTCTGTCTTTAACATGAATCAGTTTTCGTAGTCTACCAGTTTTTTTTTTTTTTTTTTTTTTTTTTTTTTTTTTTTTTTTTTTTTTTTTTTTTTTTTTTTTTTTTGTGCAAATTCGGCAAAATCAGGTTTAATATTCTCATATAGCTCTTCCTGTAAATGTTCTAGAACGAGTTTAACGGAGATTGTGAAAAGTATTGTTCCTATCGCAGTCCTTAAATATTCTTTATCTATGCATAAGGCTCTATTTAAAGTCTGCAATGTAATACTTATTTTTGTCAGTAAACTATTTTTATACATACAAGTAATTTCCTTATTACGCGCATAATCGGCTTGCCTCGAAATAAAATTGACCCTTAAGTGGCCAGTTCCTCTAGCCTTTCAAACTTTATTTATTAAATGAAATGATAGTACACAAACAGGGTAGTGAATAATATTTGTTTTGTTTGACTGTTTGACTTTGGTAACAAAATTGTATTAAATGCGTTCTCGATTTTTTTCACAAAAAATGTCTAAACAGAGAACTGTTTTTACTTACTTATTTAAGATAACATTAGATTCTGTCTTTAACATGAATCAGTTTTCGTAGTCTACCAGTTTTTTTTTTTTTTTTTTTTTTTTTTTTTTTTTTTTTTTTTTTTTTTTTTTGTGCAAATTCGGCAAAATCAGGTTTAATATTCTCATATAGCTCTTCCTGTAAATGTTCTAGAACGAGTTTAACGGAGATTGTGAAAAGTATTGTTCCTATCGCAGTCCTTAAATATTCTTTATCTATGCATAAGGTTCTTTTTAAAGTCTGCAATGTAATACTTATTTTTGTCAGTAAACTATTTTTATACATACAAGTAATTTCCTTATTACGCGCATAATCGGCTTGCCTCGAAATAAAATTGACCCTTAATTGTTAAATGACAAGGTCGAAATATTACTCTTTATTTATTATGTCAGTGACGTGATCCTTATCAGCTACTTCCTCTATAACAACAAAAACCGTCATTGAGCAAATCTTTAGTTACAATTTTTCTAAGTTTTAATTTTTCAGAGAACGCTTTTGTGTCATACACACACACACACATACACACACGGATATATATATATCTTTTTAATCTCAGTAAAATGGTATATTTATTGTTTTTCTGTTACAAATCGTCTTCCTTAATTTTCATTTTAATAAGAAGGTTTATTTCGCCTCTTTAGTCCGTTATTGATCAGCAGTGTTTTAGCAATCTTTACCATTTACAAGCACAGACGCCGCGTTTTAAATGTTTAAATACAATTAACTGTGAGAGTTAGTATTTTAATTTGCATATTGGTTTCAATTTTGATTTTAAACATCATTACTTCACTTTAAGGTGTTTTGAATATCAGAAAAACAAAAATAATATTAGTTCACGCAATGTGTAGCATTTCTGATGAATTAATATTTACAGAAAAAGACGTTTATGAATGGCGATATTCATTTTATGTTTTCCTTTCAATATAAACAATCACAATAAATTATTTGATAGTTTCTTAAAACGTTAGCCTTTAAGTCATTTTGAATACAGTACTGGTGTATTTGTGCTGGGTTAGACCTTTTACACCTAACGAGTTGGTACGTTTTTGAACGATGGAGAAAACATGGATATCAGATAATCGACATTATTCTCTTTATTTTTGTTCCTCCGAAATTATAGAAAATGTGTTCGCTATTTTAAAATAGTTAAACAAAAATTAAAAATGGCAAAAGAAAAGTTTATTTACACTTTTTAGACTATCAGATAGATACATTGGTATTACTTGTTTCCGATTACTGACGGATGAAAAAAGGAACATTGATGTGAATGTTTATTTATAAAGGTTTTAGAACAAAAAATTTTCAGTCAACAAATCAAATATAAATAGGACATATGTTTTATTTGTAAAAAGCATGTTCTTGACAAAAGCTTAGTCAGCAAGAAACAGAACGCAATGCAATGGAAGCAACAGAAGCAAATAAGACAAAGAAAAGCAAACACAGGTTAGGAACGTCCTTATAACTCTAAAAAAACTACTAAATCAAATTACAACAGAGAAAAACACAGAACTATTGATAAATGTAATGAAACGATAAGTAAGCCATTGCCGTCAGGTTTCCATTGGTTACACTTGGAAACGGTAAATACCCCACTGATAATATTATATCCATTTGATAGCGTCCTTGATATTTTTCATTTTTACAATGTTTTGTTATGAACATTGACATCACTACTGCGATCATAACTTAGCTTAAATGAATCATATAATCATGATTTTTTCAATGCTTCAGGATTAACAACATTTGACACAAATGCGTAATAATTTTTGTTATTGTTCAATTTTTTTAGATATCAAATTGCTCACGAAATTTAGATTTTTTTGGTAATATCATTCTTGTTAAAAAAAAAATCTGTCCACAAAAAATGAAATTATCAACAGACACCTTAATTCAAAACACAGAATAATGCAATTTAAAAATATGTCAAAAAGACTAGGTAAAGAAAAAATAAACATCTAATAATTCTGATGATTAAATATTCCCAGATTTCAAGGAATAATCAGAGTAATAGATTTGTAGTCCACGCGTTTATTTGCAGTATTGTAAAGCTGTAAATCATCCAGCCGATTTACAATCAGTAGCATTAAATACATACATTTAAAGGAATTTAAAACATGGCTTGTTTTTAATAAAATATCGATCTTGTGGTAAACTTTATTTTCGCCCATTGGTTACACGTTGAATTGAAAAAAAGAAATAGATTGGTAGAACTGGTAAAAAAAAACAAGAAAAGCTAGATAATTATAATTAATTATTTATCAACATTTCGTGTCAGCATGTGAGATGTAAGCCTAATTGTCTGGTAAAAATTCAGACAATACGTGTAACCGAAATCTATATCATTAACATAAACTAACATGTATTATTTTTAAAGTCTTGGTTAAATGAAGTTTTTTGTGCTAGACTAAACCAATCGCTGATTAAACAATAAAATTAACGAACGAAAGAATAAAACAAAAAAAAAAAGAACAACGCTAAAGCTTCTGCAGGGAGTAGGGAGTAGGAAAATAGATCATATTTTGAATTGAGACCTCCCCACACCCACAAACACAATAACTAAAAAATAAGATAAATAAAAAATAAATGAATAAATAAGTAAATGAAATCATAGATAAGATAAAATAATATAATCACAGAGTTGATGTACAATGTTTTGTATTCTGATTTAAAGATATAGAAAAAATGCGTATTATGTCAGTGTTACTATAGATGAGAAAATGTTTTGATAATTAGAATGGTTTTTTTTTTTTTTTTTTTTTTTTTTTTGTGCAAATTCGGCAAAATCAGGTTTAATATTCTCATATAGCTCTTCCTGTAAATGTTCTAGAACGAGTTTAACGGAGATTGTGAAAAGTATTGTTCCTATCGCAGTCCTTAAATATTCTTTATCTATGCATAAGGTTCTTTTTAAAGTCTGCAATGTAATACTTATTTTTGTCAGTAAACTATTTTTATACATACAAGTAATTTCCTTATTACGCGCATAATCGGCTTGCCTCGAAATAAAATTGACCCTTAAGTGGCCAGTTCCTCTAGCCTTTCAAACTTTATTTATTAAATGAAATGATAGTACACAAACAGGGTAGTGAATAATATTTGTTTTGTTTGACTGTTTGACTTTGGTAACACAATTGTATTAAATGCGTTCTCGATTTTTTTCACAAAAAATATCTAAACAGAGAACTGTTTTACTTATTTAAGATAACATTAGATTCTGTCTTTAACATGAATCAGTTTTCGTAGTCTACCAGTTTTTTTTTTTTTTTTTTTTTTTTTTTTTTTTTTTTTTTTTTTTTTTTTTTTGTGCAAATTCGGCAAAATCAGGTTTAATATTCTCATATAGCTCTTCCTGTAAATGTTCTAGAACGAGTTTAACGGAGATCGTGAAAAGTATTGTTCCTATCGCAGTCCTTAAATATTCTTTATCTATGCATAAGGTTCTTTTTAAAGTCTGCAATGTAATACTTATTTTTGTCAGTAAACTATTTTTATACATACAAGTAATTTCCTTATTACGCGCATAATCGGCTTGCCTCGAAATAAAATTGACCCTTAAGTGGCCAGTTCCTCTAGCCTTTCAAACTTTATTTATTAAATGAAATGATAGTACACAAACAGGGTAGTGAATAATATTTGTTTTGTTTGACTGTTTGACTTTGGTAACACAATTGTATTAAATGCGTTCTCGATTTTTTTCACAAAAAATATCTAAACAGAGAACTGTTTTACTTATTTAAGATAACATTAGATTCTGTCTTTAACATGAATCAGTTTTCGTAGTCTACCAGTTTTTTTTTTTTTTTTTTTTTTTTTTTTTTTTTTTTTTTTTTTTTTTTTTTGTGCAAATTCGGCAAAATCAGGTTTAATATTCTCATATAGCTCTTCCTGTAAATGTTCTAGAACGAGTTTAACGGAGATTGTGAAAAGTATTGTTCCTATCGCAGTCCTTAAATATTCTTTATCTATGCATAAGGCTCTATTTAAAGTCTGCAATGTAATACTTATTTTTGTCAGTAAACTATTTTTATACATACAAGTAATTTCCTTATTACGCGCATAATCGGCTTGCCTCGAAATAAAATTGACCCTTAAGTGGCCAGTTCCTCTAGCCTTTCAAACTTTATTTATTAAATGAAATGATAGTACACAAACAGGGTAGTGAATAATATTTGTTTTGTTTGACTGTTTGACTTTGGTAACAAAATTGTATTAAATGCGTTCTCGATTTTTTTCACAAAAAATGTCTAAACAGAGAACTGTTTTACTTACTTATTTAAGATAACATTAGATTCTGTCTTTAACATGAATCAGTTTTCGTAGTCTACCAGTTTTTTTTTTTTTTTTTTTTTTTTTTTTTTTTTTTTTTGTGCAAATTCGGCAAAATCAGGTTTAATATTCTCATATAGCTCTTCCTGTAAATGTTCTAGAACGAGTTTAACGGAGATTGTGAAAAGTATTGTTCCTATCGCAGTCCTTAAATATTCTTTATCTATGCATAAGGTTCTTTTTAAAGTCTGCAATGTAATACTTATTTTTGTCAGTAAACTATTTTTATACATACAAGTAATTTCCTTATTACGCGCATAATCGGCTTGCCTCGAAATAAAATTGACCCTTAATTGTTAAATGACAAGGTCGAAATATTACTCTTTATTTATTATGTCAGTGACGTGATCCTTATCAGCTACTTCCTCTATAACAACAAAAACCGTCATTGAGCAAATCTTTAGTTACAATTTTTCTAAGTTTTAATTTTTCAGAGAACGCTTTTGTGTCATACACACACACACACATACACACACGGATATATATATATCTTTTTAATCTCAGTAAAATGGTATATTTATTGTTTTTCTGTTACAAATCGTCTTCCTTAATTTTCATTTTAATAAGAAGGTTTATTTCGCCTCTTTATTCCGTTATTGATCAGCAGTGTTTTAGCAATCTTTACCATTTACAAGCACAGACGCCGCGTTTTAAATGTTTAAATACAATTAACTGTGAGAGTTAGTATTTTAATTTGCATATTGGTTTCAATTTTGATTTTAAACATCATTACTTCACTTTAAGGTGTTTTGAATATCAGAAAAACAAAAATAATATTAGTTCACGCAATGTGTAGCATTTCTGATGAATTAATATTTACAGAAAAAGACGTTTATGAATGGCGATATTCATTTTATGTTTTCCTTTCAATATAAACAATCACAATAAATTATTTGATAGTTTCTTAAAACGTTAGCCTTTAAGTCATTTTGAATACAGTACTGGTGTATTTGTGCTGGGTTAGACCTTTTACACCTTAACGAGTTGGTACGTTTTTGAACGATGGAGAAAACATGGATATCAGATAATCGACATTATTCTCTTTATTTTTGTTCCTCCGAAATTATAGAAAATGTGTTCGCTATTTTAAAATAGTTAAACAAAAATTAAAAATGGCAAAAGAAAAGTTTATTTACACTTTTTAGACTATCAGATAGATACATTGGTATTACTTGTTTCCGATTACTGACGGATGAAAAAAGGAACATTGATGTGAATGTTTATTTATAAAGGTTTTAGAACAAAAAATTTTCAGTCAACAAATCAAATATAAATAGGACATATGTTTTATTTGTAAAAAGCATGTTCTTGACAAAAGCTTAGTCAGCAAGAAACAGAACGCAATGCAATGGAAGCAACAGAAGCAAATAAGACAAAGAAAAGCAAACACAGGTTAGGAACGTCCTTATAACTCTAAAAAAACTACTAAATCAAATTACAACAGAGAAAAACACAGAACTATTGATAAATGTAATGAAACGATAAGTAAGCCATTGCCGTCAGGTTTCCATTGGTTACACTTGGAAACGGTAAATACCCCACTGATAATATTATATCCATTTGATAGCGTCCTTGATATTTTTCATTTTTACAATGTTTTGTTATGAACATTGACATCACTACTGCGATCATAACTTAGCTTAAATGAATCATATAATCATGATTTTTTCAATGCTTCAGGATTAACAACATTTGACACAAATGCGTAATAATTTTTGTTATTGTTCAATTTTTTTAGATATCAAATTGCTCACGAAATTTAGATTTTTTTGGTAATATCATTCTTGTTAAAAAAAAAATCTGTCCACAAAAAATGAAATTATCAACAGACACCTTAATTCAAAACACAGAATAATGCAATTTAAAAATATGTCAAAAAGACTAGGTAAAGAAAAAATAAACATCTAATAATTCTGATGATTAAATATTCCCAGATTTCAAGGAATAATCAGAGTAATAGATTTGTAGTCCACGCGTTTATTTGCAGTATTGTAAAGCTGTAAATCATCCAGCCGATTTACAATCAGTAGCATTAAATACATACATTTAAAGGAATTTAAAACATGGCTTGTTTTTAATAAAATATCGATCTTGTGGTAAACTTTATTTTCGCCCATTGGTTACACGTTGAATTGAAAAAAAGAACTAGATTGGTAGAACTGGTAAAAAAAAACAAGAAAAGCTAGATAATTATAACTAATTATTTATCAACATTTCGTGTCAGCATGTGAGATGTAAGCCTAATTGTCTGGTAAAAATTCAGACAATACGTGTAACCGAAATCTATATCATTAACATAAACTAACATGTATTATTTTTAAAGTCTTGGTTAAATGAAGTTTTTTGTGCTAGACTAAACCAATCGCTGATTAAACAATAAAATTAACGAACGAAAGAATAAAAAAAAAAAAAAAAAAGAACAACGCTAAAGCTTCTGCAGGGGGTAGGGAGTAGGAAAATAGATCATATTTTGAATTGAGACCTCCCCACACCCACAAACACAATAACTAAAAAATAAGATAAATAAAAAATAAATGAATAAATAAGTAAATGAAATCATAGATAAGATAAAATAACATAATCACAGAGTTGATGTACAATGTTTTGTATTCTGATTTAAAGATATAGAAAAAATGCGTATTATGTCAGTGTTACTATAGATGAGAAAATGTTTTGATAATTAGAATGGTTTTTTTTTTTTTTTTTTTTTTTTTTTTTTTTGTGCAAATTCGGCAAAATCAGGTTTAATATTCTCATATAGCTCTTCCTGTAAATGTTCTAGAACGAGTTTAACGGAGATTGTGAAAAGTATTGTTCCTATCGCAGTCCTTAAATATTCTTTATCTATGCATAAGGTTCTTTTTAAAGTCTGCAATGTAATACTTATTTTTGTCAGTAAACTATTTTTATACATACAAGTAATTTCCTTATTACGCGCATAATCGGCTTGCCTCGAAATAAAATTGACCCTTAAGTGGCCAGTTCCTCTAGCCTTTCAAACTTTATTTATTAAATGAAATGATAGTACACAAACAGGGTAGTGAATAATATTTGTTTTGTTTGACTGTTTGACTTTGGTAACACAATTGTATTAAATGCGTTCTCGATTTTTTTCACAAAAAATATCTAAACAGAGAACTGTTTTACTTATTTAAGATAACATTAGATTCTGTCTTTAACATGAATCAGTATTCGTAGTCTACCAGTTTTTTTTTTTTTTTTTTTTTTTTTTTTTTTTTTTGTGCAAATTCGGCAAAATCAGGTTTAATATTCTCATATAGCTCTTCCTGTAAATGTTCTAGAACGAGTTTAACGGAGATCGTGAAAAGTATTGTTCCTATCGCAGTCCTTAAATATTCTTTATCTATGCATAAGGTTCTTTTTAAAGTCTGCAATGTAATACTTATTTTTGTCAGTAATCTATTTTTATACATACAAGTAATTTCCTTATTACGCGCATAATCGGCTTGCCTCGAAATAAAATTGACCCTTAAGTGGCCAGTTCCTCTAGCCTTTCAAACTTTATTTATTAAATGAAATGATAGTACACAAACAGGGTAGTGAATAATATTTGTTTTGTTTGACTGTTTGACTTTGGTAACAAAATTGTATTAAATGCGTTCTCGATTTTTTTCACAAAAAATATCTAAACAGAGAACTGTTTTACTTATTTAAGATAACATTAGATTCTGTCTTTAACATGAATCAGTTTTCGTAGTCTACCAGTTTTTTTTTTTTTTTTTTTTTTTTTTTTTTTTTTTTTTTTTTTTTTTTTTTTTGTGCAAATTCGGCAAAATCAGGTTTAATATTCTCATATAGCTCTTCCTGTAAATGTTCTAGAACGAGTTTAACGGAGATTGTGAAAAGTATTGTTCCTATCGCAGTCCTTAAATATTCTTTATCTATGCATAAGGTTCTTTTTAAAGTCTGCAATGTAATACTTATTTTTGTCAGTAAACTATTTTTATACATACAAGTAATTTCCTTATTACGCGCATAATCGGCTTGCCTCGAAATAAAATTGACCCTTAATTGTTAAATGACAAGGTCGAAATATTACTCTTTATTTATTATGTCAGTGACGTGATCCTTATCAGCTACTTCCTCTATAACAACAAAAACCGTCATTGAGCAAATCTTTAGTTACAATTTTTCTAAGTTTTAATTTTTCAGAGAACGCTTTTGTGTCATACACACACACACACATACACACACGGATATATATATATCTTTTTAATCTCAGTAAAATGGTATATTTATTGTTTTTCTGTTACAAATCGTCTTCCTTAATTTTCATTTTAATAAGAAGGTTTATTTCGCCTCTTTAGTCCGTTATTGATCAGCAGTGTTTTAGCAATCTTTACCATTTACAAGCACAGACGCCGCGTTTTAAATGTTTAAATACAATTAACTGTGAGAGTTAGTATTTTAATTTGCATATTGGTTTCAATTTTGATTTTAAACATCATTACTTCACTTTAAGGTGTTTTGAATATCAGAAAAACAAAAATAATATTAGTTCACGCAATGTGTAGCATTTCTGATGAATTAATATTTACAGAAAAAGACGTTTATGAATGGCGATATTCATTTTATGTTTTCCTTTCAATATAAACAATCACAATAAATTATTTGATAGTTTCTTAAAACGTTAGCCTTTAAGTCATTTTGAATACAGTACTGGTGTATTTGTGCTGGGTTAGACCTTTTACACCTTAACGAGTTGGTACGTTTTTGAACGATGGAGAAAACATGGATATCAGATAATCGACATTATTCTCTTTATTTTTGTTCCTCCGAAATTATAGAAAATGTGTTCGCTATTTTAAAATAGTTAAACAAAAATTAAAAATGGCAAAAGAAAAGTTTATTTACACTTTTTAGACTATCAGATAGATACATTGGTATTACTTGTTTCCGATTACTGACGGATGAAAAAAGGAACATTGATGTGAATGTTTATTTATAAAGGTTTTAGAACAAAAAATTTTCAGTCAACAAATCAAATATAAATAGGACATATGTTTTATTTGTAAAAAGCATGTTCTTGACAAAAGCTTAGTCAGCAAGAAACAGAACGCAATGCAATGGAAGCAACAGAAGCAAATAAGACAAAGAAAAGCAAACACAGGTTAGGAACGTCCTTATAACTCTAAAAAAACTACTAAATCAAATTACAACAGAGAAAAACACAGAACTATTGATAAATGTAATGAAACGATAAGTAAGCCATTGCCGTCAGGTTTCCATTGGTTACACTTGGAAACGGTAAATACCCCACTGATAATATTATATCCATTTGATAGCGTCCTTGATATTTTTCATTTTTACAATGTTTTGTTATGAACATTGACATCACTACTGCGATCATAACTTAGCTTAAATGAATCATATAATCATGATTTTTTCAATGCTTCAGGATTAACAACATTTGACACAAATGCGTAATAATTTTTGTTATTGTTCAATTTTTTTAGATATCAAATTGCTCACGAAATTTAGATTTTTTTGGTAATATCATTCTTGTTAAAAAAAAAATCTGTCCACAAAAAATGAAATTATCAACAGACACCTTAATTCAAAACACAGAATAATGCAATTTAAAAATATGTCAAAAAGACTAGGTAAAGAAAAAATAAACATCTAATAATTCTGATGATTAAATATTCCCAGATTTCAAGGAATAATCAGAGTAATAGATTTGTAGTCCACGCGTTTATTTGCAGTATTGTAAAGCTGTAAATCATCCAGCCGATTTACAATCAGTAGCATTAAATACATACATTTAAAGGAATTTAAAACATGGCTTGTTTTTAATAAAATATCGATCTTGTGGTAAACTTTATTTTCGCCCATTGGTTACACGTTGAATTGAAAAAAAGAACTAGATTGGTAGAACTGGTAAAAAAAAACAAGAAAAGCTAGATAATTATAATTAATTATTTATCAACATTTCGTGTCAGCATGTGAGATGTAAGCCTAATTGTCTGGTAAAAATTCAGACAATACGTGTAACCGAAATCTATATCATTAACAAAAACTAACATGTATTATTTTTAAAGTCTTGGTTAAATGAAGTTTTTTGTGCTAGACTAAACCAATCGCTGATTAAACAATAAAATTAACGAACGAAAGAATAAAAAAAAAAAAAAAAAAAGAACAACGCTAAAGCTTCTGCAGGGGGTAGGGAGTAGGAAAATAGATCATATTTTGAATTGAGACCTCCCCACACCCACAAACACAATAACTAAAAAATAAGATAAATAAAAAATAAATGAATAAATAAGTAAATGAAATCATAGATAAGATAAAATAACATAATCACAGAGTTGATGTACAATGTTTTGTATTCTGATTTAAAGATATAGAAAAAATGCGTATTATGTCAGTGTTACTATAGATGAGAAAATGTTTTGATAATTAGAATGGTTTTTTTTTTTTTTTTTTTTTTTTTTTTTTGTGCAAATTCGGCAAAATCAGGTTTAATATTCTCATATAGCTCTTCCTGTAAATGTTCTAGAACGAGTTTAACGGAGATTGTGAAAAGTATTGTTCCTATCGCAGTCCTTAAATATTCTTTATCTATGCATAAGGTTCTTTTTAAAGTCTGCAATGTAATACTTATTTTTGTCAGTAAACTATTTTTATACATACAAGTAATTTCCTTATTACGCGCATAATCGGCTTGCCTCGAAATAAAATTGACCCTTAAGTGGCCAGTTCCTCTAGCCTTTCAAACTTTATTTATTAAATGAAATGATAGTACACAAACAGGGTAGTGAATAATATTTGTTTTGTTTGACTGTTTGACTTTGGTAACACAATTGTATTAAATGCGTTCTCGATTTTTTTCACAAAAAATATCTAAACAGAGAACTGTTTTACTTATTTAAGATAACATTAGATTCTGTCTTTAACATGAATCAGTATTCGTAGTCTACCAGTTTTTTTTTTTTTTTTTTTTTTTTTTTTTTTTTTTTTTTTTTTTTTGTGCAAATTCGGCAAAATCAGGTTTAATATTCTCATATAGCTCTTCCTGTAAATGTTCTACAACGAGTTTAACGGAGATCGTGAAAAGTATTGTTCCTATCGCAGTCCTTAAATATTCTTTATCTATGCATAAGGTTCTTTTTAAAGTCTGCAATGTAATACTTATTTTTGTCAGTAATCTATTTTTATACATACAAGTAATTTCCTTATTACGCGCATAATCGGCTTGCCTCGAAATAAAATTGACCCTTAAGTGGCCAGTTCCTCTAGCCTTTCAAACTTTATTTATTAAATGAAATGATAGTACACAAACAGGGTAGTGAATAATATTTGTTTTGTTTGACTGTTTGACTTTGGTAACAAAATTGTATTAAATGCGTTCTCGATTTTTTTCACAAAAAATATCTAAACAGAGAACTGTTTTACTTACTTATTTAAGATAACATTAGATTCTGTCTTTAACATGAATCAGTTTTCGTAGTCTACCAGTTTTTTTTTTTTTTTTTTTTTTTTTTTTTTTGTGCAAATTCGGCAAAATCAGGTTTAATATTCTCATATAGCTCTTCCTGTAAATGTTCTAGAACGAGTTTAACGGAGATTGTGAAAAGTATTGTTCCTATCGCAGTCCTTAAATATTCTTTATCTATGCATAAGGTTCTTTTTAAAGTCTGCAATGTAATACTTATTTTTGTCAGTAAACTATTTTTATACATACAAGTAATTTCCTTATTACGCGCATAATCGGCTTGCCTCGAAATAAAATTGACCCTTAATTGTTAAATGACAAGGTCGAAATATTACTCTTTATTTATTATGTCAGTGACGTGATCCATATCAGCTACTTCCTCTATAACAACAAAAACCGTCATTGAGCAAATCTTTAGTTACAATTTTTCTAAGTTTTAATTTTTCAGAGAACGCTTTTGTGTCATACACACACACACACATACACACACGGATATATATATATCTTTTTAATCTCAGTAAAATGGTATATTTATTGTTTTTCTGTTACAAATCGTCTTCCTTAATTTTCATTTTAATAAGAAGGTTTATTTCGCCTCTTTAGTCCGTTATTGATCAGCAGTGTTTTAGCAATCTTTACCATTTACAAGCACAGACGCCGCGTTTTAAATGTTTAAATACAATTAACTGTGAGAGTTAGTATTTTAATTTGCATATTGGTTTCAATTTTGATTTTAAACATCATTACTTCACTTTAAGGTGTTTTGAATATCAGAAAAACAAAAATAATATTAGTTCACGCAATGTGTAGCATTTCTGATGAATTAATATTTACAGAAAAAGACGTTTATGAATGGCGATATTCATTTTATGTTTTCCTTTCAATATAAACAATCACAATAAATTATTTGATAGTTTCTTAAAACGTTAGCCTTTAAGTCATTTTGAATACAGTACTGGTGTATTTGTGCTGGGTAAGACCTTTTACACCTTAACGAGTTGGTACGTTTTTGAACGATGGAGAAAACATGGATATCAGATAATCGACATTATTCTCTTTATTTTTGTTCCTCCGAAATTATAGAAAATGTGTTCGCTATTTTAAAATAGTTAAACAAAAATTAAAAATGGCAAAAGAAAAGTTTATTTACACTTTTTAGACTATCAGATAGATACATTGGTATTACTTGTTTCCGATTACTGACGGATGAAAAAAGGAACATTGATGTGAATGTTTATTTATAAAGGTTTTAGAACAAAAAATTTTCAGTCAACAAATCAAATATAAATAGGACATATGTTTTATTTGTAAAAAGCATGTTCTTGACAAAAGCTTAGTCAGCAAGAAACAGAACGCAATGCAATGGAAGCAACAGAAGCAAATAAGACAAAGAAAAGGAAACACAGGTTAGGAACGTCCTTATAACTCTAAAAAAACTACTAAATCAAATTACAACAGAGAAAAACACAGAACTATTGATAAATGTAATGAAACGATAAGTAAGCCATTGCCGTCAGGTTTCCATTGGTTACACTTGGAAACGGTAAATACCCCACTGATAATATTATATCCATTTGATAGCGTCCTTGATATTTTTCATTTTTACAATGTTTTGTTATGAACATTGACATCACTACTGCGATCATAACTTAGCTTAAATGAATCATATAATCATGATTTTTTCAATGCTTCAGGATTAACAACATTTGACACAAATGCGTAATAATTTTTGTTATTGTTCAATTTTTTTAGATATCAAATTGCTCACGAAATTTAGATTTTTTTGGTAATATCATTCTTGTTAAAAAAAAAATCTGTCCACAAAAAATGAAATTATCAACAGACACCTTAATTCAAAACACAGAATAATGCAATTTAAAAATATGTCAAAAAGACTAGGTAAAGAAAAAATAAACATCTAATAATTCTGATGATTAAATATTCCCAGATTTCAAGGAATAATCAGAGTAATAGATTTGTAGTCCACGCGTTTATTTGCAGTATTGTAAAGCTGTAAATCATCCAGCCGATTTACAATCAGTAGCATTAAATACATACATTTAAAGGAATTTAAAACATGGCTTGTTTTTAATAAAATATCGATCTTGTGGTAAACTTTATTTTCGCCCATTGGTTACACGTTGAATTGAAAAAAAGAACTAGATTGGTAGAACTGGTAAAAAAAAACAAGAAAAGCTAGATAATTATAATTAATTATTTATCAACATTTCGTGTCAGCATGTGAGATGTAAGCCTAATTGTCTGGTAAAAATTCAGACAATACGTGTAACCGAAATCTATATCATTAACATAAACTAACATGTATTATTTTTAAAGTCTTGGTTAAATGAAGTTTTTTGTGCTAGACTAAACCAATCGCTGATTAAACAATAAAATTAACGAACGAAAGAATAAAAAAAAAAAAAAAAAAGAACAACGCTAAAGCTTCTGCAGGGGGTAGGGAGTAGGAAAATAGATCATATTTTGAATTGAGACCTCCCCACACCCACAAACACAATAACTAAAAAAATAAGATAAATAAAAAATAAATGAATAAATAAGTAAATGAAATCATAGATAAGATAAAATAACATAATCACAGAGTTGATGTACAATGTTTTGTATTCTGATTTAAAGATATAGAAAAAATGCGTATTATGTCAGTGTTACTATAGATGAGAAAATGTTTTGATAATTAGAATGGTTTTTTTTTTTTTTTTTTTTTTTTTTTTTGGTTATTTTGTCTGTTGTAGTAACTAAAACTTTACATAACAATTAAATTTCAGATTTCGTCCAACTTTAATGTCTTTTTTGTTTCCATTGTTTGTTATTGTTGATATCTGTTGTTGTAAACTGTGTCGAACCATATGTTATTAACCGTTTTATGTTTATATTTATTTTGTTTTCTCTTTCAGATACAAATAACTACATTATGTGCTTCTATTAGTCTAAGTGCTACTGTGGCTTTAGTTTGTCTTTTTACCCCCAAAATGTACATAATAGTCTTCCAACCAGAGAAAAATGTCCGACGTTTGACAATGAACTCGGCCAGTTACAAGAAAGGTGTCTCACAGACTAGCTCAGTGTTAAACAGTTATAATCACAATGGTAAGTATTGGTATATACAAACGTACTGTGTATTTTATTACAGGGTTTGTTTTGCTAACACTGGACGCGATAATAGAGTCTGAAAGTACAGCGACATTAAATAGTCTTTGTGACTGCTGATTCACCATGTATCTAAACAGAGAATATTTCAATTTGTTATTATTTATATTCTCTTACAAATTTTAATTCATAATGATTTTTTAAGCAACTGAAAAATATATCTACGGTATCGTTCACAATACACACAATTAGACCTATATTTCAGTTGGCTTTATACAACTAATGTTTTCTTGTTTCATGTGTATGTTTTCTTGTACAATGAAGAATTCAATGTATTATAACACTGATATTTTGAAGCTTTATCAGACGGATAAAATAGGTTACCATGACGATTATAACGAAGAATACATGCCTATGATTTGCAAGAGATTAAAGTTTAAAAAACATAAGCCTTAGTAATAAAGAAAAAAAAGAAGTAATTGTGAAAACAATACATCAGAAAAGAAATGTAAAGTGAGTCGATTAAACAAAAAAAAAAAAAAAAAAATTGCAGATTCGCTGTTGGATGAAGTTTAGGAGTGATTGCATTTCGAGGATGGCAAAATTTCTGCACTTTCGCCTATAGTTGGCGACGTCTCGATATAAGTGAAATATTCTTGACTGGGACGTTAAACACCATTACTGAACTAAACTCTGTTGATATAATAATTTTTTTTTCTATTGTTTCAGATCATGCTTCAGAGCGAATTAAACTCAATGTTAACTACGACCAAAAACTAGGAGTTACCACAACAACAACGGGAACAGATGGTGAAATTGACAGTTTAACTTCCTTATGACATTGTTATATTATTTTGTATTGGCATTACTCAACAAAATATTTATATGTCCGAATACATATATAGTAATAATAGAAATCATAGTGTTTAAGTTTGATAACATTGCCAATGGGGTTAATGTATTCGATGTTTTACGTTGATTTTAAAAGATTTGATTTTAAAATTGAGGAATTGTTATTGACAAGGTAATACATCCTCAATCTGTAGAGTTATGGGAAAAGAAAATTGACTGTTTCCAAGGAAAATATTTCCATAACTACAGGTAAATTTAGACACCGGTCTATAAAAAGATACATTGCCACGTGAAGAATCATATAGATTTACAAGTATCTACACTAATATTTATGTTTTTGTTCTGTCATCTGTAAGAAAACAAACATAGATGTAAAGACATTTCAAAAATACATCTCCAATCCAAACTCTGATTTCAAAAATTTTAATTACTTTAGATAACAAAGAAATTAACCAAAAAGTTAGCGTATATATAGATACTCTTTGACTACGAAAATAGTTATATACCCTTGTCTAAATCATGCCTTAATATTAAGCTTTGAGTCAGTTATATTCGTATTAACAATGTATCCCGGTTGTGAATGATATGGTGTAATCTGAGTGTTTTCATGTGTAGTATGGCGGATGTCTGTATAATTATTGTTATTTTGATACTGTAAAAATGTACAATTATCCCTGTTTATCAAAATGTTTTTGTTGTTACGCATGATTGACTATAATTGTCCATAAATTCACAATTAAATATAAAAAAAACTCACATGTTTTAGTTTTGTGGTACAGGATGTACTTAGGCGTGACAGACTAGATCAAAATGGTTATTTAGGCATGGCAGACTAGATCAACATGGTCATTTAGGCGTGGCAGATTAGATCAACATGGTTATTTAGGCGTGACAGACTAGATCAACGTTAACATGGCCATTTAGGCGTGGCAGACTAAATCAACATGGTCATTTAGGCGTGGCAGACTAGATCAACATGGTCATTTAGGCGTGGCAGACTAGATCAACATGGTCATTTAGGCGTGACAGACTAGATCAACATGATCATTTAGGCGTGACAGACTAGATCAACATGTCTTCAGGCTTGGCAGACCAGATCAACATGGTCATTTAGGCGTGACAGACTAGATCAACGTTAACATGGCCATTTAGGCGTGACAGACTAGATCAACATGGTCATTTAGGCGTGACATACTAGATCAACATGGTCATTTAGGCGTGACAGACTAGATAAACATGGTAATTTAGGCGTGACAGACTAGATCAACGTTAACATGCCATTTAGGCGTGACAGACTAGATCAACATGGTCATTAAGGCGTGACAAACTAGATCAACATGGTCATTTAGGCGTGACAAACTAGATCAACATGGTTATTTAAGCGTGACAGACTAAATGAACATATCCAATCATACTAGAGATGATTGAACTTTTAGCTGCGATTCTACTTCATTAATCTCTATTTAGAACCTTATTAACTATTACTGTGTTACTTGATTTTCAGAAACTTTGTACACTAAAAAACCTTTGTTAGTGGTAGACCTCAATTAAAATATGTACATGGCGGTAGGCAGCAAATACAAAACATTACACGTTAAAGAAGTGGTTAAAAAAGCTCGATTCTAGGCAGCCACCGGAGTTAAAAGATTTGTCCTATGGACATTTTACTAGTGGTTGGTAAGAACCATTTCGGTCACATAACAACCATTTGTTCATTTATTCCTCTTAACCGCTAGAGCTAATAGAATCAATTTTTAAGAAATAATCTTAGTTGATATAGATAATAATTCGTATCCGACATGGCCGTCAAATATCAAACGACTGTTACCATTTAAAAGATTAAATAAATAAATAACAAAGGCCGTTATACATTTACATAAAGAACCGATTAAGTTTAAGTCACAATAGTGATAGTTCATGCTACAATGCGGACGAGTGCACTAGCACTGAAAGACACCAAAATACATACTAGTACCGTACATATAAGACACATTTGTTCACTTACACACAACATTAACTTGTATTCAGATATATTTTTTCTTTTTTGTTGTTAAATTCCAATTGCTGCAAGCTTGAGAGCCATTGCATTTATATTGCCTATGAACGACAAAAACCTTGTCATTCCGTGTATGAATACATATAAAATGTATTTCCTAGATTACCATCTAGGTAAACAAATATGGCTGTTTCGTCACTTTTGTTCTATTCGAAAAAAGTTTTAAAAGCAGTTATGACATTTTACAAGAATGGTTTAATGGTTAAAATGCACAAAATAAAATAAAAGAATTTAATCAAATAGAATTTTGATAACATAAATAGACACCTGACTGATATTTGTCACGTGCTACTTTTAAATTTTATATTTTATAAAAATTCAAAAATAGCACATGACAGATTCACCGTAATATTGACATTAAGAGAGACACAATTTAAAAAATCAAATGGTGTTTTGATGGTCTGTTGAAAGAACGGACAAGAACTGGTCTGTCAAAATCAGCAAACCACAAAAATTTTATTGAACAATCTGATCATATAAAATTTCTTCATACCTTGGTAAAGCCGCTATAATCCCCTATTATTTTGAGACAATGTGAAATGGTACAACCTGTCATTAAATTTGTGTCTCGAGGGATGTAAATTTAGATTGAAATTAGATTCTCGAAACGCAGTAGAAAAATCACCTGGGGAAATTGGCTCCCATCCAAGATATGTTCAAGAAACGTATGTATGCCACATTCAGTGAAAACTGACCGTTTTACATGCTTCGTTTGTTAATCGGAAAAACAGAAATAATCAGGTGCATGCTTTTTTAATCAATATAACAGTGATACATTAGGAACTCCTCAAAACTATAATACATGGTTTAAGTAATACAAAACTTCTTGCTAAACTTCAAACGATCATTTTCTTAACTTTGAGAAATATTTGCACCGCATCAGGCGCAGAGAACCAGTATACTCTTCCCTGCTTTGCTGACTAACATATGAACGATACCGGGTATGAAGCGCCGCACATGACGTTCATGTCAAATCACACGAGTTAATTTCAACCTAACAATTCGACATTTCAGAAAAAATCTCTCGGTAAATCCCTGTCTATGCTCACATATCGAAACCCATATGTTTAGCCATTGAAAATCAATCTCGTGCTACAGTTGCCTCCGTTTTAGATTCAAAAATTTCACTTCCAACATATAGCCAGCAATCTTTTAATACAAATAACACTTTTACTTCAAACGTCTTTGCAAATTTTCACTTTAGTTCTTACACTTTTAACTTCCATAATTGAAATGGTGCCACACAACACATTTATTGTTGATATTCAAATTTTTATTTACATTATTTTGTATCTAATATTCTCAAAAATACATTAGCCCAAAAAATCGAGAAAATACCATCAAAATACCTAAATGAAATTATTATTTCTTAATTCAAAACCTCCCGTTGTAACCCCACCCCAAAAATAGTGCGGATTAATAATGTGTTGTTCTCGGGTAAAATTGCACCCTCTTTTTGGCTGTTGCATCTACTTGACTGTCCCCGATGTGCATGTGTTATAGATAGGAATTGTTGAGTCTTGAAATCAATGAATGATTATTAAAAAAAATAAAGAAAATATAACAATTGAACTGTTTTAAAATGATGTAACACGCGTTTTTCAGTTTGCTTGCAAAGTTTTTGCCTTCATATTGACAATAAACATAATATTAAAACAGTTTAAATTGTTAATAATTCTCGAGATGAAAAGAAAATGTCCCGTCAACGTCACTTATAGTTGAAAAAAACCGAGCTAATATCCATTAAAATATTTTAATAACCAGTGCAGGTTTTTAACTGATTTTAAAGTTTTATATATGTAGTTCTTTTTTTTTTTTGCAGACAGTGCAAATGAGTTATAATTAATGTTATTTTTTTAAATTAGGTTTTGTAAAAAAAGCGACAAATTAAATGGTATTTATTACGATATATTCCTTGCTGCTGTATTTTTAAATCATTAACATGATTGTCTAAAATTCAAATTAAAAAAAATGCTTAAGAGGCAAAATCACGAAAATAATAGCACTTAAATTTCATACTAACAATAATGTTGTTGCGAATAACGTTTTATGGTGTTATATATGATTTTGTGTCTGGATGAGTGAACTTTAATTGAAAAAGGTATTGAAGTCATATCAATTTATCCAGGGTTTTTGACAATGTATGGTATCAAATGATGTTGGTTTGTTTTACGTAAACTTATCTCCACACGATTGGTTTCATAACAGGGATATTTAACAATATGAAAATAATTCCGATATTGCAATAAACAAACAACAACCTGACTCGGTATACCCTTATAACCTCACTAGGGTTTACCTGATGGTCTTTAAATACAAACGTGTAATATTGACAATGAATCCTTATCAAATTTTTACAAAAAGGATGAAACTGAATCAGATATTTTCAATATCTAACTTTATATACTAGTATATTTTTTTAAATATTTTTTATATTTATCTAAAACAATTAACAGGACATTAAAAATTGTCTCATGGTCAAATGTAACATCAGAATTTCTAACATAATCGGTTTCGTTATTTTAACTATTAAACTGAGGTGTATTTTAAACAGAAACGTTTGTTTTACGTAAGTTTTTTATCAAATTATAACAAAGTACACTAAAGCAGCCTTTCTAAAGTCTTTACAATTGCCCGTAATGTTGGATACCAGGTGCACTTAGTCTGTGAAACTAGTATGGAGTCATCCAGTAAATGCTAACGTCAAATAACAAACCTTTTTCACTTATGGTCGAAACAAAATTTCTAAAAGTGTTAACTTGGAATTGTATGCCATACGCCACAGGTAAGTGGCTATAAAACATTAATATTAAATCAAAATTATACATCTGTATTTCGCCAACAATTGACATTATATGTTTGTATTGTCATTTTAAAAAGTGTTTAAAACAAACAAAACATATTTGTTAGTTTTCAAGTCGATATTTATTTCCTCTTTTACAGAGATTATGATATGCATGTATGACAATAACGTTTAATTATACACAAAATTAAGCAAAAGGAACAAGTTTTACTTAACTAAAGATAACTATATACAAAATAATGTGTTTTAGAGGTCCTTTGTGCAATTACATGTACATTTGATCTGACTGGGCGTGCTGGTAAATAAAGAAAACTTGAGATATCTAATTGACAGAGCTTTGTTTGGGACCCAGAAGGCAAAGCTCTCGACGAGAATTAATTTTTACATTTCTGGGGAACTCTCGACTATAATTGCTTTTTTTCAAAGGAAGGGGTTGCAACCCCGGTAACATTCCTTCCTTATATCCGTCAATTAAGACTACAAAACTTTCATGAAAGGTAAACAAAGACATAAACCGGGGTAAACATAAAGCCGTATCTACATAGAAAGTATGCTAATCTGACCAATAAGAACCACTATCTTGTATATCCGTACATATAATACCATTCTAAACAGTCAGCATTTTTCTAAAGCGATGATGATACATTCTTCTTAACGTTATTACAAAAGACAAACACCCAAACATTTTTGATCGATAGAATTAGAAGAACGTATTGGTGAAATTCTAAAATCCATGGCCAAAACTGCTGGATTACCAAAATAAAATAAAATAAAATGAAATATAAAATAAAACAAATAAAATCAGATAAAATGAAATAAATAAATAAATAAATAATTAAAAGCAAAGTCCGAAAAGCTGCAAATAATAACGGACCGTAACCTCCCGGCAACATACAGGTATATATAAATATAAAACACAAATACCTGTACAATTTCTATGTGCCATATGTCCACATTTCGGAAAATCATTCCTCAACAGTGACACCAGATTACTAACAAACACTCATTCTTGAATACATAACACTAAGGAAATGCACTCTACCCTTAGTCAGTATTGTTTCCCTTATACATAGAAAGCCTGTTCTCGAATGGTGAAGTAAACTAAAGTACCCGGAAAAGAACATTCATCTTCGACGAGCAAACTGACATATTTTCTTATACTCAAATTTGAATGTTGGAAAATAGGAACCGAAAGGTACTGAAGTAACGAGATTGGTGTCGAATGCATTTATAATAGGCAAATACCTACTCCTGTGATAATTAATACACATGTGATTTTATAATCTAAATATGACAGAAGAAAGACTTTGTCGTTTTTTCAGACGATAAAATTATTTTTGTAAAAATGACAGCAGTTATCTCGCTTTATATAGAAGTCAAAATCATCAAAATTCATTAATTCTGTAATCAACTATTTTTATTAAAAAAGGTGTGCTCACACACACACACACACACACACACACACACTATATTGCAATTTGGGCTCAGATATATAAAGTGATCATTGTATATTAAAATAAATTTTTAATGTTTTAAGACTATTTTCATAACGATACTAAAATATACATTTTATACACCAAAATACTAAACACTTTTAAAGGCCGGTTTGTAAAATGAATTGAATTGAATTGAAAATATGTATTATAATGAGAAATCAAACTGAACTCCATTTTCAACGTTTACCTATATGAAACCAAAATTGAAAACAAGTTAAGAAAAACAGCATAAATAGCAATTATATTAAAAATCAATTTCATTTGTATAGATGTATATAATTTAGTTTTGCGATATGTCAATCAATATATCTTTTTATAAAATTGTTGTAATGGTGATAAGAAATAAATTTTTTGACTGAAAAATTTATATACTATGAATCTAGAAATAAAGCAATAAACTGTGGGAAAACAAAAGTAATATATTCGAAGTATTGAATAAAAATATGTTAGAGCTCATTTCATAATATACAATGTTAAACAATAACAATTTTAAGTATTTACATACATACACATACATCACGATTTATACCGCTGTGTTAATCAATTTAATAAAAGTACTGCTCAGTAAATTTGTAAAGTCTATAAATCTATTGATATTTAAACTATTAACTACATTTTTTTAAGGCACTGTCAAATTCTTTATTCAATATCACTATACAAGTGAACCTTTTCCAAATATTCTTCTACAATGTTGTAACAAAAGTGGTATTGCTCCTGAAACCAGCAAATATATAATGTTATTTTATATTATATGCAAAGTAAAAGAGAAAGGAAAATGATTCGAATAACAGAAACGATTGATTGAATAATTTTCATTAGGAAAAATGTGCATCCAGTCAATTATAAGGATTTTCTTAATATAGAAAACTGGGGTCTTGCCAAAAAGGATTAAATACCTCTTTGTACCAGTTTTCATGATAGAATAAAATAACAAGTTAATCTTACAATTTTGTCAAATAAGTTTCGAACCAAAATTCTAAGAAATGTCTAGCTTTAAAAAGAATTATAACTATAAAATGGATATATTTCATCAATGACTCAATCATTTACAAGTGTGCTGTTCTTATATAACTGTTAATTATACGCTAGTAAATAACTTGATATACAACTTTAAATCATAAACAAGTACATGTTTAAAATATAAACTATTAATTTTTGGGAAGTACATGTTTTTTCTACTTTGCTATTTTAGCATTTATTATAAAAATCATTTATTTGTTTTGTGGGATACTAATCGTTTAAGCCACCAGAATTTCTATTGAAGCTTTTTTGTTTATATTTAATATGCTCAACTTACCACAGAAAAAAATTGCGGTCGTCTGATTTGCTGCAGTCTGGCAATTTGGAAAATGTCAATATCATCACTGTAGCTTAAATTTTCTATAACACTATACACTAAACAAAATAAACCGCAACACTTTGCTCCGTCCCTAAATATATGTATAAGTTCAATTAAAAAAGCAAAAAAGATATAGTGATCCTACCTCTGATAAGTGCAAAACACAAAACTTATATAAAGTCCAAATGAAAATGGGAACAATTTTGTCATCTAAGTCTCGAACCTCGGCTAGTTTGAAATTGAACATCGGTAAGGTTTTATTCAGTAATTCATAATTCTAAAAAAATAATTCTGCACTCCTAATTAAATATAATAAAATTTACAATTTTTCGTTTATGACTGACAAATCTAAAAAAATGACAGCTTTTTCAACATTTGCCCAAATTTTAAAATTCAATGTTTTTCGTAACATCAATGACATAGGAGAGTGCCGTGTCATAAATTTTATGGTCTTTCGATCAATATAGCAAAACTACATGCACTTTAAAATACATATTTCTTAACATTCCGATAACATTAAACGTACATGTAATGTCCGATTAAAACACTAGCAAAAGTACTGATGTGATTAAAACAATTTCAATGTGGCTATAAGCTCTCGCTCTAAATTTATAAAAATCGCAATTGTACTCACGAGCATATCACTGTTATTGGACCATTATTAATGGACGTATTCAAAGTAAGAACCAAGTGTATGAGGTCAAGGAAGGAAGTTTGTGGTGCTGGTGTTGCACTTTCAGGTCTCCAATTTAAATACCTAAATAGCTTTACCAATCGTACATTGTTCGTTTCCTAAATTTCCACATCGACAATATTTGATTAAGCATAAAACACAACAATATTAGCATGACCGATTATTTACATTTTCAGAAATAAAATGAATTTTTTTATCTAGCTTAACTTGAACGATTCGAATTTTATTTTAACCGTATAAGTTAAAAATGAAAGAGGTTTACAGAAAATAGTTATAAGACTGATCTAGATATTTGTACGAATTTTACACTCAAAAGGCTGTATAAAATTGACAAAGATTAAGCTATAATGACTACAGAGAGTGTTTTTTTAAACATCACTGAATTCATGTTTTATCTTGATTTTCATATTAAAACCCTGAATTATGATAACGATTATTATTAATCATTATGATTAATCTTTAAAGTAGAAATTCAAACTAAATAAGAGAAGAATACCTTATCAAATACTTCCAGACCGATTTCTCTGGTACCTTGGGTAGTCGTCGACTCTGAAGTTTTTGTCAAAATAAAGTTGCCAATAACCAGTTTGTTTTCATCTGTCGGATGCCAAATTAAATCCTATATTTAAACAAACGACTTTCAAATAAATTTAATTATTTAATTAAATCTACTCTTTAATTATTTGAAATGAAACATAAACTGAAACAGAAATAAATAAAATTATATGTAGACCTGTTTCTTTACCTATACTAGATAGGTGACATTTAAAGACTCATGAAAAAATTCTGACAAAATTTTGATGACCGACCGCAACTTGTGAAAGAACTTATCAGCTGATTCTTTATTTTAAAAAAACAAATTCTAGACAACGTCAACAAAACACAGTATGTTCTGAAGAAAAATACGGTCGTTCGTATTCAAACCAAACTGTTTGTTATTTACAGTCCCTTTCCACCTGAGCCGATTCGAATACTTGAAGTCAGTTTGTTTGATCCTCGTTCCTTGTTCATTTACAGAATATATTGTCGTTCTAGCACAATCACTTTTTCTTTCTGTCGACGCATTTCTTTACATTCATATAAAATTTTCGCGCATGCTCCGGGCTTATTAAAACATTTTATCAAGATGCCTCAAGCTTTTAAGATTTTCATTTATTATGGGCTTATAATAGTGGACTTTAGAAATTGAATCGCACAGATCATAATAACAACCAATTTATATTAAAAATTATAGAATTTTTTTAAATTATGGGAAAACTTTATGCAGCTATAATGCACTAATCTCCACCCTTTTCAGTTTGTTAAAACAATTTAATAGGATTGTTTTTTTTTTTTTTTTTTTTTTGTTTTTTTTTTTTGTTTTTTTTTTTGTTTTTTTTTTTTTGTTTTTTTTTTTTTTTTTTGGTCTTCAAAGTATGTATCACTATCATCACCATCGTCGTCATCATCATATCCATCATCACATAATCATCATCATCATCATTATTATCATCATGTTTGAATACGTTGTTTCTTTTAAATTTTAATTTTTTAAAAACATTTTTCCAAAATATGTATCAAGTTCCTATACGACATACACGTTGACTCTGATACCACGAATAAGGAAATAAAAACTAAAGTTTGGATGTATATGTTTACCTTTTCGAAACTTGGTTCATCTTCTAAATTCACAATTGTGCAAGAATTGTATTCAAATATAAATCTTCATAAATCAGCAATTGTGTTGACAAAAGGGATTTGAGTTACCAAAAATTGTTTGGACATTCTGCAAGACTATATAAAAAACAAACACTTTTGTTTAAAATAAAGTAAACAAGGTAAAAAGATATAGAAATCCAATAGTTTTAGTTATGTTGATTTTATCAATACTTTGAAGTTTTTGCAAATTCAGTTAATCAAAAAAGTTTGCATAAATGAATGTGGAGATATAGCTATGTTTATAGTTCCAATTATTTTTATTCAAACGCTTTTATCTTAGTGAAATGTATAATTTTACACAAATTTTGCATTATTTTATTTTTTTCATCAACTACTACTTTTAAATTTCTAGTTAAGTGAATCTAGATAATGTTTATTCTGTACATAAAATAAATAATTGTCCCCTTACCGGTATTACCACAGCATTTATGTAGTCAGCTGCTCTTCTTTTATTGAGAATAACTCTGTATGATTTTACTTAATTATAAAAAAAATATCAGTGAATATGTATTTTTTCTATAATAATTTGCATTTATATATTGAAAACTAGCCGTTTGATGTAACTTTAACAAATTACCCACTACTTCGTAGCATAAACATCATCAGACAGGAACTGATAGAAATTACAATGTTGCAATCTTCAGGCGAAAATGTAATGATTATGACATAGCAACGCTATTATGACGTCATAGTTTCGATATGGGAGATAACAATAAGGTGATTTTAAATATATATATATATATATATATATATATATATATATATCCAGTATATGTTTACAGTAACTATCAACAATATTGTGATGACAGCCATAAAACTTTTTAAGGGCCTTGATTAGCCTAGACTTGCAATATTCTTGCATAAATAATTTAATTGTAATACTTGTCGACAGTTTTCATAGTGGGAACAAGGTCTAGCATGACGTAATAACTTAAAACATATACACCATACGTAGGAGAAGCAAGGATATTACTGCAAAGAAACGGAAAGTTGACAATAGAAAAATTGAGGTCATTACGTTTGTCGAATAGCTTCAGATGTTAGTTTTCGTGGGTGTCATAATTGAGGTATAAGTCTAAATATGAAGCAAAACATGGAGAATCCGTAGTGTTTCTATTTCAAGCTCACTTGGACAGATGGCATTCATATATTCTCCAAATTTGGGATTGATTAGATATAGAACGCCATCTATATATCTGTATGTGTAGTTGAATGATTCAGCAACAAACTTTTCTGTAGATTTGACAAGGTTCTGTATCAATTCAGATTCATATGAATAAAGAAACAAATCAGAAAGCAAAGGTGAACAGTTTGTGTCCATTGGTTTACCGATAATTTGTTGGAAAATTATATTGCAAACACAAGTAAATTGTATTTCAAAAACTATATTTATATTTTTGAAAAATATAATGTGCGAGTCCAAAGAACTATACCACTTAGTTAATGGATATATTTTCAAACCTAGCAAAATACTTTGATTCCTATGTTTTCCTCTATTTTTCTTTAACAATGCTTCTTCATAGACTTTATCATCATACGCTGGAAGATTGTCTACAAGTTTCTGCAACAATTAAATTTTAAGGTTTTACTACAGGTTAATGAAAAGCATTAAGTCACTGGTTGATCGATTTACCCTATAACAGATTTAAAAATATATTTTTTACATCAAATATAAAGGCTATGCTTATACTTCATTTAAGTATTTTGGTTGTACTGTTGATCTTATTGTTGAGCAGTTGTAAATAAGTTATGGACTGTTTCGGTCCTTACTAAAAATTTCAATTACAATGGTTGCAGAATATTTCTAAAGTTCATTAATATATAGTTTTTTTATGCAAATAATACTGCTGGTCTTAAAATTCACGACTTATTTCTGATGTTTCGTATACATTCCGTAAAGACTAAACATTCCAAAAATGTAAGAATGTAAGCTTAAAAAATACCAACCTGGTAAGGCACTGAATTCCTCTTAAGATAATTATTCCCTTTTAGGGAGTGACATAACAAATACCACAGATGTGATAATGTGTTAACCTATATGTTTGATAAATCGACAAAACGACAAACAAAATTTTAACGATAAACCTTACCTTATATTCAAGGTTTTTTCTGTTGCCATCTTCCAGAATTGATTTGAAAAAATCCTGTATTGCGATTTCGGTGCTTTCAAATTGTAGGTTTTCTAAAAATAATCTGTGTACAAAGACGTAGCTTTCCTACAAAACAGATGAAGATTTTTATGTGGAAACAATGTCAATTATGATAAGCACGAAAGGTTTAATCTAAAGCTATATGACAAAGTGATGAATTTTTCTATCGTCAACATTCTGTTTTTTTCAATAATATCCATGCTAAATGTCTGTTGTATTCTGTTTATATTTCACAGTTAATACAGAATGGTAGAACTTCTTCCAATTTCCGAGACCTTCTACAATAAAGAAATCTGCTTCCAATAAATTGTTTTCTCAAGGTCATTGCAAGCACAAGGAAGGCTTATCATGTTTTATGGCCGTCATCGTAATATTGTTGATTAGTATCACCGTATCCAAAATTTTACGGAATATTTTGACTTGCATAGTTCCATATTCCTTTTATTCTCAAATTTGCTTTTGCGCGTGACGGGTGTAGCTAGCTAATTAGAAGGTGCTTACCCTTCCGTTACACCCGAAAAATCTTACTTTATCAAAGTTCGCGCAAAACTCAGTATCAAAATTGGCAATTTATCACAGTTTTTACTTTTTAGAGGGATTGTGATTAGAATATGGACTGGTATTTTTATGTTTTAATACTAATAATAATAATAATAATAATAATAATAATAATAATAATAATAATAATTATAATAATAGTTATAATAAACAATTATGAAATTAAGATTAAGGAACTTATTTAACGTTAAGGCAGAGAAAAATATTTTGGGAAAGACAATATTACACCATACTTTTCATTCAAACTACTAAGAGTAGATTTATATTCTAGATTTATATACCAAAAGAAAAAGGAAAGAAAGGGTAATATGCAATAAGTTTTAAACGGCTTTGTTCATTATCTTTAAATTCGGTCAGGTTGATATCTGAGTCATTGTGTTCTCAACACGGGAAGAAAAATTATCGAAGCATAAAAAACCATGTCACGTAGTGCAAGCAGTGCAAAGCAAAAAAAAAAAAAAAAAAAAAATCCGTGCAGAATCAATCTCTAATTGTTTCTTCGACACGGTTGATTTTATATCATTTGTCACCCCAGAGATGTAACCCCTGTTTTTAGTAACTGAAACTCAGTTTTAATTTCCTACGGTAATGACACGGCTTACGGAAGTTCAGAGGAGTCAGGCCATTGAGTTACCAAAGCAAGGTAAAAATTAACGGCAGGTTGCTATGCAGTTTGGCATGAATATTTCTACCGTAGAGCGACTTATTCGTCGTCTTAGAGAAACTGGAAGGCTTGTCGACCGACCTCTGTGCGTATCGACACGACGTCCAGACAGGACTCTTTCCCACCTGCGTAATCGGTCCGTTACTGCCATATAAACTGCAAACAATACAATAGGCAATTATAAGCGTCATACTCACCACAAAACTGTAAGGAACTGATTACGTGATGTAGGTCTGCAATGTAGACGTCCATGTGTTGGCCTGTCTCTCACTAATCCGCGTCGCGCGCATCGAATGACTTTGTTGGCGGCACATGCCCCCAGAATATTTCCAATGAGGCAATGGAGTCAGGTATTTTCACCGACGAGTCACGATTTAATATTTTCGTCCGGATCTTTAACTTCGTAGGGATCGTTTCGCCGACGCATGCATTTGTTAGATGAATAGGATTGGTGGTTGATCAGTTATGGTCTGGGGTGGTATATCTCACGGCGTTTAGTCACCGTTGGTTGTGTTGGATGGGACTTTGACCATCATCAGGTTTAGGAAATAATTGGTCCGGTTGCTATTCCTTTAGTCCAACAACATAATCTCATTTTCCAACAAGACAATACCCGGCCTCGTGTTTCGAGAGTTTGTAGACATTTTCTGACTTATCATAACATCCAGCCGTTTGACTCGCCAGCCTATTGTCCAGATTGTCTCCGACTGAGCATCTTAGGAACGAACTGCACAAAAGGGTTGAGGCGGCGTTAGATCCCACCCCCAACACGATCGAACAACTGGAAAATTCCTTGTTGGAAGAGTTGAACAATTTTCCCATGAGAAAGATAAACAATCATGAATTCATTGAAAAGAAGATTCAGGGTTTTGACAGCTGCGAAAGGAGGACATACTCGGTATTGATAACTATACCACTATTTAAAATTATGTTTTTGTAGAGTATCGCCTAATTTAATCCAATTACTCTAAAGTATCGGTTAAACTTTTTAGAAAATAATCATGTAAGACAGTTCTTGATAGTGCAACAAACAAAATTCAATACCATTTATATAATTTACCATAAATCACCGCTTAACTTTACCCTATGTTTCTTTTTCTTTTGGGAGTATTATATAAATTGTTAATATTTATGAAGTCATCAACTAAAAGTCGTTTAAATTGGATGGTGTTATTGTGAATATGATTTAAAAATCCAAAAGGCCATAAATTGTCATAATTCTAAAAAGAAAGTGATTTTACCATGAGTTAAATGACTTTATTTAAATGAATGATTCTACTAATTTATATGAAATGGAATTTGGAAAATATTCAGTGGGATAAACATGCTTCTAAACAAATAGAACTATTTATGAATATATAGATATTTACCTCTGTTGCAATCATATTTATGCGTTTCTGTCTCATTTCTTTAACAAACATACATATGTCTATTGTTTCATTTCTGTAGCAACACTGGGATATTGCATCAAAAGCAATAAAAACTCCCGTTCTATCAGTATCATCACTGTAAAGAAATCAATTTTTTAGGTAGATTTTTTACCAAAGTTAACTTTCATATATATGCATAATTTTGATGTAGAACCCGTTTGAATATTTGAGTAATTTCAATTCAAGCAGATATCTAACTCGGCGTGTAAACATTGTTCGGAATGTCCTCAAACTGTTTTGTTCTTGGTTATCTGGATTCAGTTTTTTTCACTTTACAAAAACCATGTCTTATGAGGATAAATATATAGATATTAATTTTGTTAATTTTTCAATTGTTTCAAACATTTTCCGTTTATGATTGATGAACAATGTTGCATCTCTAAGCACGTCGACTCGACTGACATAAAAGTTAAATGTAGACGTAATTTTAATATAACAGATATGTTTTTCGATTTCTAGCTTACTTATTTATTTAACACGAATGTTTGTTCCCTCATGCAAAGCATTGCATAGCTGGATTTTGATAATATAATTTTGAACTATGGATTCATTATTTTTCAAATGTTTTGATTATATTTTTACTGATCAACTTTTTCGGCTCCTATTGTCACTAATGAGGAATGCTGTTCCGAAATGTGCAAATTTGGCATAGCAAAATTAAACCGGTATTGTTGTTAAATATTTACAACCCCTCTTTTTCTATCAAAAACATCAAATCCATTAGCAACATTAATTTTAACGTAAAAAAATTTAGTTTATAAATGAAGAACAAAGAAAATAATAAATTACTTTTAATTTTTTATGCTCTGTCATTTTTAATTGCTAAGTAGAATAAATGAGTCTGTCAAGTAACTGTGACGACAAATGCACTGTACTTATAGAATCTATAGGCAACAATGAAGGTTTGCAAAATCTCAATTTTTATTTACCTGCAATGAATAATCGCTGGTGTAGAATTATTAGTAGAACTGATTTCAGCAAATTGTCGATGTAGTAATAACAGCTGATAAGGAATAGGATTACCCTGTCTTGGCCATGACATAATTTGCAGATGGCAAACTTCACGAATTTCACATGTCTTAAACAAATAATTACTTGGTTGTTTATATTTATAGAATATATTAACGTTTTGACATATATCTTTAGAAAGAAAACTCTTAATATGAAACGGATCCCGTTATTTAAAATAATTTATTCATTTTTTTAATTGTTTTAGGTTTGATCAGTTCATTATTGTTACAGTAACCAACAAGTGTCAGTATACATAACATAATGTTATTTTTATATTTAAGGAAATGTATGCATGACGTTGTACGTTATCAATGAGACTAAACAGTTTTTTTTTAATCTATATTTTCCAATGCTGAAAGAATAATTGCATTAAAGCTGCATTAAGTTTTTAAATTTTCTATCATTTCATTCCTTTTAGCTGTAAATAAACGGAATCATCGGTTGTTTAATGTTTATCGATGATTAAATAGTGAGCCGGGAGCATGCGCACGTATGTACGGAAAATCCAATAAATTGCAATGGTGTTATGTATCCCTTACTAGGGCACAAATGATGAATTCAATGAAGTTCTATGTTTAAATTATCGTATTTCACAGCTTTGTAAGTTGTATTTAAATTACCCAGTTGTTTATGACGTGAGCATGTTTTAATATTAGATCCCACATGCTACATCTCGCTGGGAAATTATTGTTGTTTCTGTATTTATTCGAGCTTTTAGCGTTGAACCAAATGTAACACTGTTGATTAGGAATATCATTAATTAGATCAGCACCATTTTAATTTTTTTCCTTGGAAAACTTAATGCAGCTTTAAATATAAAGAAAATATTTTATATTATCGAAGAAGAAAAAAATATGTTTATACCTTTGTGTTTTTCACTTTAAGTTTTCTCGTTATAAATTCCGTTCTTTGCTTTTCTTCAAGAGGAATAATTTCGTAATCAAGACAAGCTAATACGCTTGATGATCCCGGCCAGTATTGAAAACATGTTACCTGAAATGCCAATTAGGACGGATTGAAGTATTTAAAATTCAACTGAGAGGGGAAATTAAATATGAAAACCATCATATTGTCGGAAAGAATTATAAGCTATACAACTATTTTCGAACTCGATTAAATATATTCCTTGACATATTGAATTAAAAAATTTGAGGATTTTACATGTAATATAATTTGAAATGAAAATATTGTTGTTTAAATACCATGTATCACAATAATATACTTTACCGCTCTGTCTTCAATAACATTTGAAAGCATGACAATTATACTAGATTTTGTCTGCCAAACCATTCTCCTAAAGTCTTCAACTGTGTTTTTCATTGGTTCTTTAAATAAAAATAGAAAATAAAAATCCCTAGCATGATTCTTTATCATGGGATCAGAAAAGTTTTATTTATCTTTAGGTTGCAATATATATACTTTTATTTCAATATGGTTAAATTTTAAAAATTCAAAGAAAACATGCATTAAAAATACAATATATGCTCATTAAGCTATAGTCTTAAAACAAAACGTGTAGCTAAAAATACCCTACAATGATTGTACAATTTTGGATTTAAAGCATCATGGTGTTTCCAGCGTTTTAAAAATTATTATATTATTCATATTGATTTTAAAAGTTTTGCAATGATTCTTTATCGTTCATTTTCCTTTGCTGCTTCCATATCTAAATGTCATTCTGTTAATACAGTATTTACAAAGCACGATAGATATATATAGATTATTATATGGCTTTTTCCATATCATACCCCATATCAGCCTAAGATCCAAATATATCAGCCAGAGGGCCGATAGGCCGATATGAAAAGAGCCATATCATAATCTTTTTATCATATCTTTTTTTGAAAATTGTATCTTTCATTTTCAAGTTGTTGAACAGTGTAATAGATAAATATTAGTGTAGTGTGTAGTGTCAGAATACTGTTAATACGATTAACATCATAAATGACATCATTTCCCATGGCGGAGTGTTCTGCATTTGTCACTAATATACTTTCTAATTCCTCTATTCTTGTGGCTAAAGATTCTAGGTCTTTGTGGACGGCACCTGACAAGATGGGATGGCAGCCGACAATTGTTAACAAGCAACCGACAGGTGTAAACATCGAAAATATAAAATCGGTAGCGTGTTGTGCTTTTTCCGGGGATGATACATGGCACAATTCGTTTGCGGTAACAATGTTTTTATCAGTTTCATGCTTACACAACTAATTTCAAAGAAATTTCATGAAAATTTTTATATAATATTTAGAAACGCAAGAGATTAAGTAAAAGGTCGACAAAACTGTCTCTGATTTGTTGGTTATTGAGTAACGACTTGTCCAAGAAGTGCCGAAAAATCCTGATATGGGAAATCGACCCGGGTGCCGGGTTGATATGGCTGATATGGATTTTAAGCCCTAGGGCTGATATGGCTCAATGGTCAATAGCAATATCACATATGCAGAAACGCACATATTAATTGAATGTACATGATAAATATGACATATTAAGCGATATCAGTATTTACTCAACAATGACGATATAACACAATATGATGAAAGATGAAAAAGTGTTGTATCCATCAAACTTTTCGGCTATAATGTCAATTATGAGGAATGAATTTCCGAAATGTGCACATCTGGCACATAAAAATTTAACTAGTATGTGTGTTATATATTTAAGTTAGAATATATATATATATATATATATATATATATATATATATATATATATATATATATATATATATATATATATATATATATATATATATATATTCACTTACCTTGTGTTGCAATGTACTCTGGACCTCGAGTCAGACCCTACAAAATTGAAACAAAAAATCATGAATATTTAAATTTTCAATATTATTGCAGTAATATTTTGACCATTATTTTTGTTTACCAAAGTACAACACTTCTATTGCATTGGTAATCATTCAGGACGTAAAACAAAATTGTTCTATCTTTAATATGCATAGAATTATAACGATATTACATTGAATATAGAAAAAAGTTTGTATTTTTAAAAGACTACGAAGTCCGCTTGAGACAAATAAAAGGCGATTTTAGCTTTATGGATATAGCACTGTTTCTTAACATAAAAACTGTTTATTAGTTATTGTTGTAAGTCTTTTGACATTATGGTTGTAAAATAAGCTACAAGACAATTTGGGGCATATTTCGGAAATAACAGCTTACCATTGGACATACACTATTGGTCTTTACGGACAAGAAAGGTTTTTCAATCGTTTATTTGTTCGTTGACTGCTGATATTGTCTCGTTTTCTTGTCCTGTTTTAAGTTTGTTATTTTTGCTCTAAATTATATTTTCTAGCTCACGGTTTTAAGAAAATGACGATAGATATTTGCAAGCAAAGTAATGGTTGTATTGGACACATTGATACAAAAAGTCATTCATAATTACATTAATGTTATTTTGTTAATTTCAAAAACATTAATGCAACATCCACTCACAAAAATGTACCAAGACATTTGTCAAATTCATTTTCTTTGTTTTCATTCAGTAAAGTTAAAAAAAAATTATAGGGATCAATGATTATAGAATTTGACTTGATGAACAAGCATTATCACGTAAATATGTATTCACTCACGCAAATGTAACTTGCATTAATATAATCTGCATCTTTATTTTGGTCTGAGGTATCAAGAATAACCCTTGAATGGTCATCTAACAACACAAAACAGAATTAAATAAGTATACTGTTTAAAACACACCCGAAAAGCTATTAAATATAAGTAAGAAAGTAATAAATTAATCCTTATTATAATCAGTATTTATGTTCATGTTGCGTTCTGACATGGAACATAAAATTTAAAATCCGTTATATAAAAGCAAAATAGCAACCGCAGATGCAAATAAGTTTGCTTTTATATGATGCTGTAAATACTCAAACGAGTATATAAACATATATCGACGACCTATAATTACTAGACAGATAATCAATATTTATTTTTTTTAAATGCAATACTTGCAATTTGAAAAGCAATTTAAAAAATTTTACAAGTATTTGTATTCAAACATAAAGGGAAACGCTAATAGTAATAAAATTGTAAGTTATCTTTTATTCCATTATTAGCAATTATCAAAAAATCTTTATGACAATAGAAAAATGACATATCAAACTATCATTATTACAATTGTTAGTAAGTCTCGATTAAATTTACTATCGAACTATGATTTAAACATCTGCTTTAGAAAAATTGATAAGAAGATAAATGCTGCCTAGTAAGACACAGTACGTTATTGTTCGAAATGTTGAAGAAAATGATTGTATAAACTCTTTTGTTACTCAATCTTATTGTAAAACTCTGAGAATATCGTGAATATAAATATCCATTATATATTATAATTATGTCAATTATTTACATAACAAACACATCTTAAATCATACAGATTGTATATTACAGAAATTATTCAAATACCATACTTTACACAAATTTACTAATTCAAAAACAAACTGATGCATTCAGTTCAACAAAACTATTTTAGTACCATGTGTTAATTTATAATTAAAGATTTACCTAAAATGTTGTTGGAGATTTTTTAAACAAATCCTAGAGTAATACAAAGTTGAACAATATTACAACTTCTGTTCCGCATTTCAGAAATGTAATAATATACTCCAAACACTTGTGACAATATAACGTAAACATCAGTAAATCCGATAAACTTTATTATGAACATCTAAATACGTACACGGAATTATATTTTGGTTTTGGTTTTTCTTTTTATTCTTGGTTAAGTTTCCAGCTTTTTGTGGATACAGAGGTCCACACGGGATTTTCTAAAACAGATTGAAGACATCAACTATATTAAACAAACAATATTGTATAAAACACCATCAGACAAATCAAAAACTTACAATGAGAGACACATTGTATAGAAAAGTTTAACTTTCTAAATTTAGTTTTGAACAGGCATTAAACATATAAAACATCGGTGGTTAATTGTTATTATCATGAAGCTTTATGATACCGGTTGTACCATCTCTTGGATAGTAAGGTGCTGGAACCATACCAATGGACTCTGTATTACCATTAATGAGTTGAGTAATAGTGTTCAACGCCCCAGTCAAGAATATTTCACTTATATCGAGACGTCGCCAGCTATAGACAGACATTGATATTCATAGCATTAGCACTGTTTATATTATTTCTCGTTTCTTAATACCATTGTTTTAAATAGTTGATGAAGACACGTATGTGCAACACCTAAACCAAACTAATAATATCTTGTGTGTGTGTTTTTTTTTATATACAACAGCTCAAAACAACAATTGGACTATTTTGTAATTACTAGATTTTCATTCTTCACGAATACTCAAAATATTTTCTCAATTAATTATTAAAAAACAACAAATATCTCAGTGTCATTCGGATTTGTTTCATCATTGAATAGTTCAAAATAGATGGGTTCATCATCTTTTTACAAACACCGTACAAAATATTTTTTTTTTTAATATTTAGAACAAAGAAGCCTTTAAAATGACCAACTTACCTGGTAATTTGTTCGCATTTAAATACACAAAAAGAATGCCTGGGCAAAAATAAACTTTAATACTTTTTAAAATATAAAGTACAGACTCTAACCTCAAGACGAAACAATGAAGTTAACAGTGGAATATGATACTACAATAAAACTAAAGCTGCTGTCAAAGTTCAGAGAAATGTCGTCCTATTGGTATAACAGATAAGGTATATCACAGCTTTACTACTAAAATAGTTTTCCTCTTTGGTTGGAATTTTTTTTTTTATTTTAGCACACTGAATGACATTGCAAAAATGATTCTGGACCCGTACTTAATTTTGAATGACAAAAGAGTGTGTATTAATTTACAGTTTTCGTGAAATAAAACATTTTCTTGATCAGTCTCATAACATGTAGTTTATCATGGTGTCTAATAATGAAACATAATCCAAAATACTACACAAAACATAATTGAAAATATCATACCATACTTTTAAAAAACTTTAAAGATATTGCAAGCTAGAGGTGAAAAAAATCAAAACGTAGAAAATTTTCTATGTAACAATAACTGTAAAAAAGATTTAACGGCCAGCAAAGGAATAACATGATTTGATGAATACTTAACAAAAATGCATGTTTAATTTTGCTCTGCTATATGTGCAATTATCCAATCAAGCTGAACGTTTATAAAATAATTTTATACATCTATTTACATTTAATATGAACCAATTAAATAATACTAAAGGTAGCTAGCAAAATAGCTGTATTGTAATCCCAAACATTAGATTTAAACCACTGAATACCTTCGTCAAAATCACTAAAGCACCTGAGATGATTAAATACAATCAGCGACATTCTAATAAGTAAAATTAATATACAACTCGATTAGGGATAATATAAAGTAATTGCCAGTTGAATTCATTTTATAACATTGCTTCTAATAACATTATTTTCGTTTGTAAGAAATTCTATGTTGAATGTCTGATTAAGGAGCTTGGTTTAGATAGTATATCAGAGAATCCTACTTATACCAAAACTAATTTTACAAAAGATGAAGTTCTTTCCAATCATAGGGGAGTCCTTCAGTCTTTTGGTATCAATTTAAAACAGGAAGAACTTGACCTGCCTTACTTGTATTGGATTCCAAAACTTCACAAAAATCCATACAAGGAAAGATATATTGCAGGTTCCTCTAAATGTACTACTAAATCATTATCAGTAATTCTAACACAAATTTTGACAGTCGTCAAAGATGGCCTTCAGACTTATTCGGATAGAGTCTATTCTACATCTGGCATCAACCAAATGTGGATTCTCAAAAATTCTAAAGAACTACTTGACCATTTTGTCTCTAAAACTCTATCTTCGGTAAAAAGTATAAAAACTTATGATTTTTCTACCCTGTACACCACTATCCCTCATGCTAAATTGAAAGAACGTCTAAAACAAATCATTCACTTTTCATTTTTTTACAAAAACGGTAAATCAAGATATAAGTATTTAGTGCTCAACAGGGATTCTGGTTATTTTGTAAAACACCATACAGACTGCAAACAAAAATATACTGAAGATACCATCAACAAAATGTTAGAGTTTTTGATAGACAACATATTTGTTGTGTTTGGCAATATTATCTTTCAACAAACAATCGGTATACCAATGGGCACAAACTGTGCACCTTTACTTGCTGATTTGTTTCTTTATTCATATGAATCAGAATTTTTACAGAACCTTGTCAAATCTGGAAAAAAGACTGTCGCTAAATCATTCAACTACACATACAGATATATAGATGACGTTCTTTCTCTAAATAATCACAAATTTGGAGAATATGTGAATGTCATCTATCCAAGTGAGCTTGAAATAAAAGACACGACAGATTCTCCATGTTCTGCTTCATATTTGGACTTAAACCTCAATTATGACACCCATGAAAGGTTACATCTGAAGCTATACGACAAACGTGATGACTTCAATTTTTCTATTGTCAACTTTCCGTTTCTTTGCAGTAATATCCCTGCTTCTCCTGCGTATGGTGTATATGTTTCACAGTTAATACGGTACGGTAGAGCTTGTTCCCACTATGGGAACTTTCTGCAACGAAGCAAATTACTTACAATCAAATTGTTGACACAAGGATATTGCAAGCCTAGGCTAATCAGGGCCCTTAAAAAGTTTTATGGCCGTCATCACAATATTGTTGATAAGTATGTAGTCACTGTATCCCAACTTATACTGGATATATTTGACTTACCATAGGTCTTTGTTCCTTCATTCTCAAAATTGACTTACACGTGACGGGTGTAGCTAGCTAAACAGGAGGTGCTTACCCTTCCGGAGCACCCGGCCTCACTTCCTTGATGGAAGTTCACGTGTATCACCTATTTTGCCAGTTTGCAAAGTTTTGACTTTGTTTTTGGGATTGTGATATGGACAAGGACTGGTATGTTTGTTTTATTTATTTTAATGCAACACGTACTTATAAATTTTGCCTTTTACTGCTTTAAAGATTTGTATTCTTTTTATCAGTAAAGAACCTCAGGCAAATTTTCTGGTTTATTTATCCTATATAAATAAACGGATTAATTAATTTTACCTTGTACTCCTTTTGAAGTGTTCCATTCTTGATTTTTTAGCAACATCATCTTTGATATCCCCCATCTTTAAAAAGGTAGTATTAGAAGCAATGTTAACATATGATGTCTCTTTAATACTATTCGTTTGAAAAACTGAAATTTGTTTTCCTTTAATGGAGTAAATATAATATAACGATTTAAGTAACATGACGTGTGCAGATTTAAACGTTTACGTCTAACATCTTTAGAAAAGTAAAAAAATAAGTTAACTTAGGTCCATCTTCTGTAACCGGTTATCCTTTTTAAAAAATGAATCTCTCTCTCTCTCTCTCTCTCTCTCTCTCTCTCTCTCTCTCTCTCTCTCTCTCTCTCTCTCTCTCTCTCTCAAGATTCAGGAATATCAACTAAAAGTAAATAAATATTTTACCAATAAAAATTAACAAATTTTTAAGATGCAATGAATGGAATATTTCCGTTTCACTCTATAAACTACCTGTATTTTTATTAAGACCAAGCTCATGATATACATGGTCCGAGTCATCATCGGGTTTGTCTTGCGTCGTACTAACATTATCTTTTCCTTTTGCCTTTCTGAAATATATTGCACCTAACGGTTAATTTAAAGCTATTAATATGGCATTATTTAAATAAAAAAACTAGTCAGGTACAGTAAAATTGCAAAAGGTCTTGAATGATAAAATTTCGGTTTTATCGTTGTTTAACTAAAAAATTAATTTAATTGAATTTTCTTCAAACAAAAGATTTCAAATTGCAAATTCCAAAATTTTCATTTTTATCGCTTCGAATACGAAAATTTTATCTTAATAACTTTATCATAAAAATTGCACTTGGAAAAATATTAATTTAGAGAATACAAAATATAAAAAGAATATACAATATATTTAAACATTACCTTCGCCTCCGAAAAATAAAAGTAATAATCAACGCCGTTACTAAAATAAAACCCAAACCTCAAAGCAATGCTCCGACTATGAATAAACTGAAGATGAAAGGAACAGTAAGTTATGATGCCATTATTAACGAACATTTGAAATCAGTCTACTTCAAAGAACCAAAGATAATATTACAGAAAAATATAAACAGACTTATGAAATTCTGGGTACAAACTGTGCATCTTTGCTTCCTAATTTGATCTTACTAATTTTTATTCTTTATCCATATGAATAAGAATTTTTACCGAACCTTGTCAAATCTGGAGAGAAGACTGTCGCTAAATCACATATTCTCCAAATTTTGGATTATTTAGAGATAGAACGTTATCTATATATCTGTATGTGTATTTGAATGCTTAACGACAATCTAATTCAAATTTGAAAAATTTTTTGTAAACATTCTGATTCATATGAATTAAGAAACAAATCAGCAAGCAAAGGTAAACAGTTTGTGCCAATTGGTATACCGATTGTTTGTTGAAAACTTGTTTTGCAAAACAAAACAAATATGTTTTCTATCAAAAACTCTTACATTTTGTTAATGGTATCTTCAGTATATTTTTGTTTGCAATCTGTATATTGATTCACAAAAACAGAAATCCTATTGACTACGAGATATTTATTACTTGGTTTACCGTTTTTGTAAAAGAATGACAATTAAATTATCTGGTTTAGACGTTCTTTCAATTTATAATAAGAGATCTCTGTGTAAAGAGTAGAAAAATCAAAAGTTTTTATACTTTTTAACGAAGAAAGAGTATTAGAAAAAAGATGGTCAAATAGTTTTTTAGAATTTTTGAGAATGCACATTTAGTTGCTGTTAGATGTAGGAACGACTTTATTAATAAGTCTAAAGGCCATCCTTTACAACTCTTTGTATAAGAATAACTGATAATGGTTGAGTAGTACATTTAGAGAAACTTGCTATATCTCTTTCCTTGCAAGGATTTTTGTCAAGTTTTAGAATACAATACAAGTGACGAAAGTTTAGTTCTTCCTGTTTCAAATTAAAACCAAGAGACGCAAGGTATCTCCTTTGATTGGAAACAACTTCGTCTTTGGTAAAATTTGTTTTGGTATAATAAGAATTCACCCATATATTATCTAAGGCAAGCTCCTTATTAGAAGCTAATGTGAACCCTATCCATACCATATATGTTCGATATTAAAGCATTCGTAAAACGAATACTATACAGAGTCCTTAGTTTCAAAATAATATGTACAAAGTTGATTCCTTTACATGTAATGGTTTATTTCAAATTATTGTAAAAAATATACTTAAACAGAAAAATACTAAAACACAAACATACCATTCCATGTCCAAATCGCAATCCCCTCATCCCAAAGAAGTAAAAATTAAAACAAAATTGAAAACTGACCAATTTAGTTATACATGACAACGCCATCAAGAAGATGACACCAGGTGCTCAAAAAGGGTAAGCAACTCCTGTCCCTGTCTAGATAGCTACATCCGTCACGTGCGGAGTTAAATTTGAAAATGAAATCTGATGTCTTAAAATTCGTATTTCAAGTAACTTGCCCGTTTATCTTGTAACATAGTGTCAGACAAAATACGTACGTTCACTACATGTTTTATTTTGGTAACTAGGTTTACAGCCAGAAATATCACATGTTCCATGTATTCCATCACAAGTTCCGTTTAAACAATGACACGTATATTTGCAGTCTGGTTCAAATGTGTTGTCTGTACATTCTATTTATAAAGTAAAATATGCTAATATTAGTTTCTTAAAGATTTAAAACAGTTGGATATTTTCAATTAAAATATACATATTTTTCAAATGATAATGATAAGCCTTCCATGACACAAATATTAACCTTCCTTATTGTTACATGAATTTATTTTATAACTAAACGTTCCCATAGTAATTTGTGACTATTTAATTATACTTTGTGTTATGCTGGTGAAATCATTGTTATAGTCTCCGTGAGTAAAACTATCATTTTCCTTTATAAAAAGTTCTTTTAACTTTAAACATAAACTTGATAACATCCAAAACAAGAAACCGCACGACAAAATGGTATTGATTACGTCAGATGAAACAAAACAGCAAATGACATACTCTCACAAAAGAATGGATTTGCAGCGATATTAAAAACGTTATGAATACTTTTTCTATTGTAAACTTTTCACTTCTGTTCAAAAATATGCTTAATTCTTCTGCTTATGGTGTGATTGTTTCTTGTAATACATGTAGGTTATGGTAAAACATTGGGAAATTTATACATAAAATCATTTTGTCTCCAAAGTGAAACAGGGATAATGCAAGCTTAAGCTCATCAGTCCTTTAAAAGTTTTCTCACTAGTTTCATTGTATTGTCGCTGTATCAAAAATACCCTGTTTATATATGACGTCGAATTGTTTGATGCTGTTTTCTAAATTTTTATTTCACACGTAAGAAGTGAAGGTTCTGCATGCCTTACTTTAAGGTAAACATGTTAAACTTAATTTGTCATTATCAACGTTTTGGACTATAATTTTATCAGTGACGGATACGTTTGTTTTAACTATTAAAACGTATAAATAACAAAAACATCGAAAAAAATAATAAAAAGAAAAAATACAGCACACAAACATTGAAATGATGTCAATTAAATTAAAGATACGTTCAATAAACACACAATATTTTTAATTGTTATTTTAAATTGAAAATATATTTACCAAACTAAATAATTGTAGATCACTCATATACTAATTGAAAGGTATAAACAACATTTTAGCAAACTGTAAGATTACGTAATCTAACCATTGGGTTAGATTGCAATTTGAACCTAAGGTAATCCATTTTATTATCAGTTTTTCATTTAATAAAAATAGAATGAGAATTTGTAAAATGCACGTGCAAGATAATATTGTACTTGTCTACTATTTTTTTTACAAAAAAAAAAAAAAAAAAAAAAAAAAAAAAAAAAAAGATTTCAAAGAATGCATTTTCCTGTGACACCAATATCTGAAATACCCCAATGTATGAGAGAATCTCTAAGACAGTATTAAATATCCACATCATATTAATATGCAATGTATGCACTTACGTTTAGAACAAGTGTTTCCTTTCCATCCAGATTTACAACCCTTTTTAAGACATTGTCCATTTGAATCGTTATAGGTTCCCTGATTACAGTGACATGTCATGTCGCAACCTTCACCAAATGTATCATTTACACATGCTAAAACATAAACTTATGCTGTACATACATTACTATATTAGCATGGAAAAGTAATTTGATTGTTTAGTTACCATGATTTTGAGCCATAATTAAACATTGCTTTAATTCTTAATTCTGAAATCTTAAAATCTATAACGGTTACCCTAGATTTGTTTCACATGCTTAACTTATTTACCAATTTTACTTTGCTTATAGGATTGGATTATAGTTTGAACATGGGCTGATATTTTTTGGATTGTTGTTCTGAACAATCATTATTTTATTCTTATCCCAAGGGAACAATTAGCCTTTTTTATTTATAATTAATTGATGTTTTACGATAAAAAGAATATGTTTACTAAAAAGTGACTTTTGAGTATTCGGATATTAAAAATTACATATTTCTATGAAAATCATTTTTATAATTTACCTAAGCTCAACGATTCTTACTTTCCACTTAATAGACAATGTCCGGAGGATCCAAAAAATGCCTGATTTTCAGTAGTTCAAATAGAGATACGTTACTTGAAATAAAACTATCGCAAGGTTATGTTAATCGCTATATATGATCTTTACGATAATTGTTTTTAACATAATATTACCTAAGTGAATGAAATCTGGGTCTATGTGTGACCGATTCTGAATGCAAATTTTGAACAAAAATTGCGAGCGGCGTTAAGGTAAAACAACAATAATATATTGTCAACAACCCGATTTTTCTTTCTTTCTTAAGTAGAATAATGCGGTTTAATCAGAAAGAACCAAACAGTTTGGTTTAAAAAAGTGTAATAGATATACAGATAATCATTATTTACATTTTATAAGATTTAAATTGAAACAACATATCGATAGAAGCCCTTTTTGTTTTTCATGATTATACTGTAATCGTAAGCTGACTGTTCTACTGTCATAGTCATTATGGTTCCGACAGTTTTATAATTTTTATTTTATTAATTTTCACAGATATCATACCAAGTGTGAGCAATTTCATTTATTGTCAACTTGGCTTCTTCCTACAAATTGCATTCTCTCCCTCCGATACCCCATAAGATCTCATCCTATTGGTAAATAATAACAATTACATATAATGTTGAGAGCAAAGTCTTCACATTTGGGACTATAAATCATTAACGACAAAATAAACCAAATAAAATTAAAAATGAATATAAACTGCTGAACATTAACGTACGTATGCTGCAAGTTGGTCCTTCCCATCCTTCTAAACAACCTTTTTTATCACAAACTCCAGTTGTCGAATTACATGTTCCTTGGAGGCAGTGACATATAAAATTACAGTCAGGACCGAATTTATTTTGGTTTCCATCGCAGTCTAATTAAAAAAATTTAATGTATAGTAGATACATTGATATTAAAAAAAATATTGTATATCTATAATAAAAGTATGTCGAACATTTTTAAAAACCTGTTAGTATCAACAAACAATAAATCCAGAAATCTGACGTTTCTCTTAAACAAATCTGTCTAAAACACTGTAGTGTCACGAAATGTGTAACAGCTTTAAGCAAAATAACCCTGAATGAACCGCATGAAACTCATAGAAATGAGAAAATAAGACATAAAATACACGGATATTTTATTATTATTATTATAATTATGATTATTATTATTATTATAATTTTTATTATTAGTAGAAGTAGTAGTAGTAGGAGTAGTAGTGGTAGTAGTAGTGGTATTGATGATAATGGTACCGTATCGTTCATTCCATGAAATACCGGAAGAATCACATGATGAAAAGGCATCTTTAAGGATCCTTAAAGCCTCCTTAAAGCTGCCTTAAATGTCCCTTTAAGGACCTTTAAGGGGGCTTTAAGGATCCTTAAATATGCCTTTAAGTAGTCTTAAATGACTCCTTAAAGATCCTTAATGGAACTGAAATTTTAAGGATTTTTAAGGAGGCTTTAAGGATCTTTAAAGAAAAATTAATATTTTTCCTTTTTTTTAAAAAAAGCAATGAAATATTATTTTTATCATTATCTTTTTTAAAATTTTATTTAAAAAAAAACTATTGCATTTATTAATTTCGAAAAAATAAAGTGATAATGAATTAATTTTCTTTATATTATTTTTAATCTCAAGTTTATAATTTCATTTCTTTAATTTTATTTTTAATAATTTATTACATTCTGTAGTCTGGTTGGATTTTAATAAATTAAATAGAAATTACAAAAAATTTTAAAATTAAAATTTTCATCGGTTATCCGCTCTCACTGGGAATCGAACCCTGGTCCTTCAAGTTAGGAGTCCATCACCTTACCTATGTAGCTATGGAAGAGATGATCCTGATGATGATAATTATAAAATATGTCTCTAACAATATGCAAATGAGATCACGTGACTAAAAAAAAGCAAGTGGACTTTTTTTTATTTATTTGTGAAAAAAATTTTTATATTTCTTTTAAAATATCTCTTACAACAAAAGGATCAAATTAATTTTATTTATTTATATTTCTAAAAATTTCATATATAATTTGCTGCAGTCATCATTTTTATCTATATATAGAATTTCAATTGCATTAGATAAAATATGTGTTGATTGGAATGCATTCCAAAATTTACCTGTAATATACTAGTATATCTAACATCAATCAGCAAGATGGTGTTTGATGATGAAGTGTATTAACACTTAATTAATTAATGTTGATGACATCTGTTCTTTCTAACTCCTTTTACTTGAAAATTATTATTATTTATATGTAATAATTAGAAATGTAAATTGATACAGAAGAAGCAGTATGTTAACTTTACAAACAGCGTTTTAATTAAATAATTGGCCATAATGTCCAAAATAAATAAATACATAAATAAATAAATAAATAAATAAAAATTAAATAAAAAAAATAAAATAAAAAATAAAATAAAATAAAATAAAATAAATAAATAAATAAATAAATAAATAAATAAATAAATAAATAGGTCTTTCCGACTCTATTTTTCAACCAAAAAAAAAATTAACAGTAAATTTTTTTCTGGAATCTGCATTACACATAATATACTAAGATACTAGTAATATCATTTAGAAATTCCCGGTGTGTGTGTGGGAGGGGATTATCTATTTTCACCGTCAAGTTGCGAATTAAATACAGAAAGAGATTATAGTCAGAAATTAAATATATAGAAAGGGAGAGCTGGTTTTTTTAAATTCATGTACGGGCAAGTCAAGAATTCAATGTACAAGAGAGAGTGAGAGAGAGAGAGACAGAGAGAGAGAGAGAGAGAGAGAGAGAGAGATAACTGATTACATTGAGGGCGAGACAGATAAGGGGTATCAGCGGAAACTAAATATTTTAAAGAACGAGATATAAGGAACTAAATATGCTGAGAGAGAGAGAGAGAGAGAGAGAGAGAGAGAGAGAGAGAGAGAGAGAGAGAGAGAGAGAGAGAGAGAGAGAGGGGGGGGGTGGCGGATACAGGATATTTTAGAGAGGGAGAGAGGAGTATCCACTTGTGTTTGAAAGAGAGAGAGAGAGAGAGAGAGAGAGAGAGAGAGAGAGAGAGAGAGAGAGAGTATAACTACTTGTGTTTCAAAGAGAGAGGGGGTCAACAGAAACCGAGAGAGAGAGAGAGAGAGAGAGAGAGAGAGAGAGAGAGAGAGAGAGAGAGAGAGAGAGAGAGAGTGTGTGGAGTTCAGTGCAAACTATTTTAGAGAGACAGAACAAGATCGGGAAGTGAATACATTGAGAGAGAGAGAGAGATAGAGAGAGAGAGAGAGAGAGAGAGAGGGGTTATCGCCGTTACTGCACTGCACTCCATCTTGACTGCAGAAATTCACACCCAACTGGGTAAAGTTTGTCAGTTAATGGTTATCTTCTGTGACTGGTTTCTTACTTCAATATGTTCACTTCATAACTTGTTCATGTTTGAAAAGAATAACCTTTTCTCTAATGTTCTTATTTTGTTTTAAATATTTACTTTACCAACTCTTTTTCATTAAGAATTGAAATTATTCATCATATGTCAGAAATGAGTTCCATATATGTCAATTCAAAGACACTAAAATGTGCTCGCTCTCTCTCTTTCTCATGCTTTATTTGCATATATGCATAACACTTCCCCCCCAAAAAAAAATAATAAAATAAAATAAAATAAAATAAAATAAAACAAAACAAAATAAAATATAAGACATGCTTAGATTATTTTGAGATTACTTTTATTTCTTCAGCTAATGTATTTTTTAATATTTTAATATTAAAATTGTCTCTTAAAATCACTTCCAAAAAACACACCTTTAATTTCAACACCCAGAGTTAAAGGTTAGGTAATCTTTTTAACATGTTATTTGACTTCATAGTGATCTCCTACCTAGATAAGAAACTACACATCAAAGTCAAAAGCCGCGCGTGAAATAACCTGGGATCGATAAAAGTACAAGTACCGATGTATACAATTAACAAATACCGTTAATTACTTATGCTTACTGCCGATCTGATTAAAACACGGGTTGTTTACCTGTACTGTGAAAACTGCTCATTTTTATCTAATTCATTTATGAATTAAGAAACAAGTATTATTAGGAACCGACATACGGCTCCTCTACAAAAACTTAATGTAGAAACTAGAATTCAGACAGGCGTTATCTATGTCTCCTATGTTGTATAAACTATGAAAATTCAAAATATACTAAAAACAAATCATACTTTTTAACTGAATTAATGTAATAGCCATCGTTACGTTAATAATTTAAAAAATCGAGTTTTTCATGATGAGACATCTATAAGGATCCTTAAAGCCTCCTTAAAGATCCTTAAAATTTCAGTTCCATTAAGGATCTTTAAATATGTCCTTAAAGAGTCCTTTAAGGACCCTTAAAGTTCCTTAAAGATGGAATGGCTTTAAGAAGGCTTTAATGCCCCTTTAAGGATCTTTAAGGACATATTTAGGGATTTTTAAGGATCCTTAAAAATCCTTAAAGGAGAGGGTTGGTCTTGTGAATGTAAGGCTCGAACACATAATATAAACACGTTTATAGAAAATTATATTTATAATATTTTCTACCATTGGAACTTTTTATTACACATTTGATGTATTTTTTCCATTAAAGTTTACCTTTTTTTTTTCTTTTTTGCAAAATTGGTATACGAAACTTTTTTCTCTTAAAGCTTTCAAAATTGTAGTTTTAATCCATCTATATTCTACATTATTAGCTGTTCTATTTCTTTATTCATTTGAATCAGATTTTTTACAAAACATTCTCGTCGCTAAATCATTCAACTTTACATACAGATATGTAGATAACGTTCTATCTGTAAATAATCCCAAATTTGGAGAATATGTGAATGCCATCTATCCAAGTGAGCTTAATAGATTTTTCATATTCTGTTCTTGACTTACCTCAATTATTACACCCACGAAAGATTACATCTAAAGTTATACGACAAAGATTATGACGTCAATTTTTCTTTTGTCAACTGTCAGAAAATGTACCATGTTGCAAAATTAAAAGCCGTTTTTAATTTCGATATTTTAAACCAAGGTTTTTTCCCTGATGCAAAACAGTCCTTCGCTAGGTTTATTTTCATATAGTTTTCGACGTTTTGATTAATTCATTTTCGAAGGTTTCGATTATTTTTATCTATCAATTTTCTTGGCTTTTGTGTAACTGATGAGGAATGGGTTTTTGAAATTTGCATATTGGGCATATTAACTTCATAATGATACTAGTATCCTCAAGCCATAATTCAATACTTTATATTGTCAGAAAATGTACCGTGTACCAAACTTTTAAACTGTTTTTTATCTATCAACATTGTCGACCCCTAGTGTCACTGATGAGGAATGAATTCCGAAAGTTACAAATATGGCACATCAAAAGTTCACAGGTATTTTTGTTAAATATAAAGTGAATACTTGCTTTTATTGCAACTAGTTCTTTCCCATCCAGGTTCACATCCTGGCGTAAAACAAGTTCCATTACTTCGATAACAACTTTTCTGTTTACAGTGGCAATCAAATATGCATTCGGAACCATACTTGTTTGGTAAACAACCTACATTTTGTAAAATTAAAAAACCATACGCCGTAATAAGTCTAATATCTGGTTTATTATATTTCATTTTCTGAACAAACGTGTTTGTTTATTATCGAAAGCAAAGTTTTTTTTTATATCATAATTTATGTTCAAGGAAAGAATAAATTATCGACAACGTTATTCATTTACAGGCATGTACATTGATTGTTATTTCTTTATTAAGCCATTGAATAGGATGATACATTAAACATGTATTATTCATAAGACAAATCGTTTCTAAGTGCTAATGCCCATTTTTTGCAATAAGCTTGAAGTCTATGAAAACGCGTAAGTTTGAAGATTAAAATTAGTTAAAAATGTATTTGTTTTCTTTGCGAAATTTAAATACATTTAATCCTAGCCTTGCATTAAATAAAATAAAATGTTTCCTTTCATTTATCGAATGATGAAGTCTAAACATAAAATTTTATTTAATGATGTAATTTCAATACTCTATTACCAAATACTTGAACTTCACATAATTCCAAATAGGGACCCAAATACGTGTCTAAAATATCAAAGTTATAATTGAATATCGTCACATATCGCCCTGGCCCTGTACATTCATCTATAGTTGTAATATCTGGTGGGTATCCAGGATCATTATCTCTGTAACATGGCGTTTCGTTTTGCCAGTTTGTAGTCATACCAACTGCAATTTCAAATCCATTCAATCTGCGAACTTCTGCAAAGCTATCTGTAATTTGAATAATTTTTTATTATTTATATTTTAGTAAATTTTATAAATATAAGATAAAACCTTGCACTCACTCATTTAATCACCTTCACTCCATTTCAGTAATAAAGAATATTATACATAATGGATAAACTAGGTTTTAATTATTTGACTTTTACAAAACTCTTAGGTTTGACATTTTTTTACATATCATATTTTTTTTTTATTTTATGACAACGTTTCGAGTAAATTGTCATTTTTTCGTCTACATATAACTGTTTGTTTTGGGTTCTCTGTTGGTATGTTTACAACTAAACTATGTAAGATTCTATCATTCTATCATTGAATCATATTAAGTTTGGATCTTTTGTACGATTAACTATATTTAGGTAGCTTTCCCCAATCAAAATCTGTGAAATTTAGCTCCTCTTCTCATATACTTCACATATATTATGGTTACAATAAGGTTAATATATATTTTGTAACATTATTACTAACTTTTCGAAAAAAAGTACTAAAAATATGTAATTTTGAAATGCTTGTAGTCGCGTCTATTGTAACTATACATTTATAAAATAACTTAAAACTTTCTTGAAAACTATGGTGCAAACAACGCGTGTTAGATTCCCGTCTCAACATGTGTAAATGTGAGAAAAATTTTCTATCAAAAGTCGGTAATCTGCATTAAGTACTCCTGTTCCAAACATTTCTCTCGATTTTACAACCTTGAATGAAGGAATCTTGAATGGGGCGCAAACCTTCATGTGTCCACTCGCTAAAATGTATGTCGGTTAAGAACATTCGAATTTTCAGGAGCAGTTATGGATTTTAAACATAAACAAACGCAATCAGAGACACACACACACACACACACACACACACACACACACACACTTTCTCTCTCTTTCTCTTTCTATTTACCTATAAAATTTTTCGATTTAACTATAAAATCTTTCGATTTAACCATAAAATCTTTCGATTTAACAATAAAAATAAAGACGAAAAATACTAAATATTGATGACGATATAGTGTCATATTTCTGCAATATTAGGGCAATTACTGTATGAATGACATGTAAAACATTACACAATTTCATAACCAATAAATTATTTCAAGTATACTAACAATCCTTATGTTATAAACAGTAAATTAAGGAATACTTATCCTTGTATTGTAGGCAGTGTCGTAACTTTGTAAGGTTATTTGTTAATTATTAGTTTTAGATTTCGGTAGATACCGTGGACCACACCCGCGGTTATTCAAGCTTAAATGACAATGTTGTGTTTTCATACGTTCAACGTACAGTGTTCGAATAGGTTCGATTATGAGATATTTTACTAAAATACTGCCTCAATATAAGAATTTAAATACTCCCTGCCAAGCCGTATATAACATCGATATAAGTTAAAAATATTGAGTTAATGTCAGAAATAACTATTCTCTCCACTAATATAGAAACATGCAATGGCAAACTTGACAAGTCGGTTTTAAAGATTGAAGTGTAATTAATGAAAAAACTTTTCCCACCTAAAATGCATATAATATGTGAAATATACATTCTGAAACAGTTGCAAAATCTATTTGTTGCACATGTTTGTCATGATTCTGTATATTCACACATAATCAAAGTGATCCTTGTAACAGTAACAGGTATTAATATTTGCAAAATCCCAAGTGGTATTGTTGTTTTTCAAAGTTATTGTTCAATCCCTGTCGAAGCGTTCCGTTTAGGAATAGTAAAGGATACCTAGAGAAAGTTCCTACCTTCGAAAGAGATATAAATTTTCTCACACTCACTACGAATTGCTCGATAGCTCGATAAGTCGATTTGATTCTAAACCATTAGTGAGAGTCCTTGTAATCTGTAAGGGATGGATTCCGAGTGAAGCTTAAAACTAAGCCACTTGTACGCCGAAAAATATCTACAGTTCAACGCGTTTTTTTAGCAGAGGTATGATGAATAAAATGTATATTGTTCACTTATTGTTTCCTACCTGATCTATTTTGATCCAAGGTTGTGAATTACCAACATTATCAAGTATCGGACGTTTATCTTAAAAGATATTATATCTTCGATTCATATTGAAACTTAAGACGTCACAAGCTGTAGAATTGTATGTTTATTGTACTTATCAGATACTTATTAAATATAATTTCATGCATTGCAAAAACACTTGAATTTTCGCACGATTTATCCAAATTCGCTTGATTATGTTATCATGGTTATGGGTATTTACTTACAAGAAAATTTTATAAATTTTCGATTAACGATTTGTATAATTATACAATATTAATACAGTATTTTTAGAGAAATGGCTTAGGTAAAACATTATTTGTTAACTGGAGTTTCTTCAAAATGTAAGATGGCTTCAAGTTTTGAAATAGCTGAAGTAAAACTAAGAGATTATGCATTTTTATTTCAAGTGAAAGAGTAAAAGTTTTAAAACAATCTGTAAATTACAGTTCTACTAATTATACATTTAAAAGAAAATGGTAAAGAAAACATGATTGAAATTCTGGCAAATTCAAAATTATCATGCATGTTTGCTTTATACAGATGTTTCTCTTGCATTATTTATTTTAATTGTTGAAGTATTGAGTCTAAAAAATTGTAAAATTATTGAAAATAACATTGAAATAACAAAATATGATTGTCTTTTTGTGATGTGTTAAGCTGAAAACTCTGTAATAACCGACATCTCTTTTTATGTGAAAAATGCAAAAATTCAAAAGTTTACTTTGTGTTAGTTTTTATTATGCGCTAAAATAGAAATTATTTGTTTAAAATGAACGTGTTCCGACTGATGATATCCAGACATTGTCAAAATATTCTGGATTATTATACAAATTATCGTTTTAGTACATTTTTGTTATTTCTGTTGCTACGGTAACCAATATTTAGCTGACAATAGTTTTGAATACTTTTTATTCAACAAAGGTAAAACTCATGTATGGTTTCATAGTAATACAATCTTTATTACATGAAGAAAATTTTTTCCGTCGAAAAAGGGGTTTATTTTCTTCTACAAATATCAATTTTGTATATAAAGTTTCTTTACTGTTAAGAATTTAACAAGAAATACATGAAATTTTATGTGTTTATTTCATTTATTTATTTATTTTTTTTTTGAAAACAAACACATTTTTAGTATATTCAAAAGATGCCTTACTTTGATTTATAAACAAGAAAATTTTTTAAGTATGTAAAAATCCAGATAATAGGTAAATATTTTTAATCAAGCAAAATGTGAAAAATTTCATATATTTGTGGTGTAAATGCTTTGTTTATGTTGCCATGGTAACATATATTTAGTTTATACATACCTTAGTGTAAAGTATGTTATATAGGGATACAAATATGTAGGAGTTAACAGTTTGGCGGCAAATGTACGAATTTTTTAATCGAAAATATGGTATATTTTTTGTTAAATTTATAAACTTCCTACTTTTAGTAGAGAAATAAACAATTTATCATTATACTGAGTTCTAGCAGTTAACTGACGCAATGAGTATATATTTTTGATATAAAGTGTCCTTGAATTAGTACTAGTCACGTGGTGATAAAGTCACGTGACACTTCGATCTGAGCGTTTCAGGATTAAATAGAAACTTTGGATGATTATATGCATTTAAAATGCAAAATTAGCTATAATTTTATTTTTTTTTTGTCATTCTGGCAGAGAAATAAAACACATTCTGTAGTTTACAGAAGAATATTTTAAAATTTTTAATTTTTGATTATTTAAATTATCTTTTGTTTTGACATTGTCCTCTGCCAAAATAAATTTTAAATGATCAGACTTATCATTATTTCTTGAGCTATCTTTAACGCATTTTAAATTGCAATAAACATTGACGTCAGAGTGACACAATTTCAGCTTGTTAAGAAGCCTCAGAGACTTTAGAAAAGTGTCCAAATTGAGAATTAGTAACAGTGAAGCAAGTTAACTATTTGTTTAAGAACTGTTTAATTTCTGTTGCTTTTTCATTGAACAAACTCTACATAAAGATATAAAAGAATATAAAAAGATATTCCCTTCTTGTAAAAAAATAATTTGAATACTGAATTTTCAGTTTCGGCAAATTCTCATGTTTTGTTAGACTTATACAAGATGAACTATCCATGCTGTATTTGTTTAGAGCACAATTTGGCTACAGAAATTTAGATTTATTGGTCTTTCGAATGAAATGTATCACTTAAAAACTGTTTATGCAAACGGTATAAATTAGTAATTTACTAATGGCTAGGTGATATCAGAATATAGTTAGTAAATAATTAACATGGTGGCCTAAAATAATTTTTACATTCGACCAATTAAACAGAACAAATACAGAGAACCATAGATCATAAAACTATTGTATACTTTCATTATCAAAAAGTCGATATGAAATTAGACATTTATGGTCAATTTTTTTTTTGCTGGATGTTGATAGTTTGAAGTCCTTCATATACCAAATTACTTTTATAAAATCATATTGGATTGTTGTTTGCTATATATACCTGTGCTCTTTCTGTAATATATTGTAATATTTACTATCTCCGCTATCACTGCTAAATCTACCTGCCACCATGCCACTGTTTGTTTTGGCTGGAATTTAGTACGTGCACATTTACCCCACTCTTGGGACAAATTGCCGTCTGCAGCAAGAGAAGACGAGTACTCTCCAAGGACAGTGCTGTTTGTACTTTTATTAAATGCTAAATTAACTTTTTAAAAAATAAATAAAAATCAATCTTGGTTATTTAAACATTAAGAATACATAAAACCTTTACCATGTTTATAAATTTAATTAATTCAAGTTTCAAAAGTTGTCTTTTGTATTCAAAATAAAATAAACAGAATTTTGGACAATGATTTATTGTTTCATTCATACGATAAACTAAAGTAACCTAACAATAATATAAGGTGTTTAAATATTTTGTAAAAATTGATTAAATAATAAATACTACCGTACTGAGAAAAAACAGTTTGATTTTTCCATACTGGGAAAAAACAGTTGTTCTAATATACAAAACGAAAACCTTATTACATGAATAAATGGTATAATCGTTAAACTGTACAATGTTTAATGTCTGAAAATTTAAAAACAGGTTATCTATAAATAAATATCAATGGTTCGTTCAATTCGTTAGTTTCTTAAATTAAAAATATTGTTCGTTGTTTTTGACATTAACTTCTATACTGTACAGTTTCTTAAGGATATATTATATATAATTTTATATCGAAACACTTACCCACTTGTGCATGTACAAAATATGAAAAAGATGTAAAAACAAAAATGACGATAAACCATCGAAGCTGAGCCATGTCTTTAGATGTTCGTGTTGTTTCGACTCCTCTAAAATAAAAGTAAACGACTACGTAGTTGGTGTTACTTGGTGTGGAAGAATTTTGAGGATTTTAAATTTCAGTTACCTGTACGTTGGAGTCTGCGTTATATACCAATAACCTGTATAAAATTTACCATTTATAGTAATATTAAGACGCTGATTAACTATGCAAATATCAAATAACCAAAATAGTAATAGCAATTATGATAGATCAATCACCATATGTCTCTATTTAAAAATTAAAGTTTTCTAAATTCTGTTTATGTGCCTGGACAAACAAAAATTATAAATCTCTCTTTAAGATCGAAAGAAACCTCTTCTACTCACTAGTCGTTAATACAATTCTGTAGATGATCTTATTTTAGAGGTTCAGCAATTTTGTTTTTGAAAGCTAGTATTACGAAACACAGTGTTAGTTAGAAGTATGACAAACAGAAGACCAACTTCTGTAATGTGATCTACCGTTGGGTGGTTTAATTTCCAATGTGTAAATAGAGTAAATGTGAGGTTCAAATGAATTAGTTTAAACAAAAATTTAAAAAAAAGTTTTTTTGTTAAACATATTGAAAGTTAAGTATCAGTTAAAGAGCCACTTATAATTATAAAATTACATGTATATCAAATTGTAAGTAAAATCCCCTAATCTTTCAAAACGAATATTAGTATCCTTATTGAAAACTGAAAAAAACCGCTTCCGCAAAATTGCTAAAAAACAGAGCGGAAGTTACTAAACTTCCTTTTTCCATTTACAAGGTTGTTATTATCATGTTGTTGGACGTCGCATTAGAGTTTTACAGCTGTTTGTGGCGAAAGCAGTTTATAACTATGGATGAATCTAAGGCCAAGTCCGTCTTTCTGCGATCTGTGAGAGTGTACTTTGTACTAGCGTGTAATATTTCATTTGTTAAATTGCTAGCGCATTGAGTCGGACAAGAATTACAGTGTCTTAGTCATATTATACTGCACGGGTGAACTAATTGATAGTCTCTACCTATACCTAGCGCCAAGCGCAGAAGCAATATGTCAAATTTAAATTCTACTGTATAACACTGTCGGTGTTCAAGACCTTGACTTTTCGCTAACGACGCGAATACTTTACCTGTGGGTCATTGCGGTGATTCATGTACATTGGTGACAAATTACGAAGTATGCGCAAAAGAATCCAAATTTTGTCTGGATTTTTCAATATGTAAAGTCTCCGTAGCAGCAGCTTTTTACTGTTTTAGAATCATTTCATAGTTATCGGAGATGAGTATATCATTTTTCTATACGATTAGACTCATGTAAAAATACTTAATTTATTTCAATTAGATCATTGATTAAAATAAAGTTTTTCAAAATAAACTATTACAAACAATGTTACTCAACCATGTAATATATTTGATTTTACCATAATTCAATCAAGTATGAAAAGGTGTTCATTATGACGTTACAATTACGCAACAGTTAACTATATATAACGTCACATAATATCATCTTTTTGACATTCCTTTTTCGTTGTCTTCCTTCTAATCTTCGCCAAATTTGTTATTCTTATTTCGATAAAGACGTTTTCAGTTATCAATACAAATGTTAAGAATAACATTTTTGTGGTGTTATGTGTGTTTTTGTTTCTGATTTTTTGTTTGATTTGAAAATATTATAGAAACCATCCAGGGTTTTTGACAAACTATAGTATCCAATGATGCTGGTTTAATTATTTTTTGTAAACGGATCTAACCACAATCGGTTTCTAAATAGGGTTATTTACAGTGAAATTTATTTTTATTTTGCAATAAACAAATGACAACCTGACCCGATTACGATATAGCCTTAAAACCGCACGAGGGTTTTACCTAATGCTCTTTAAATACAATCGTGTAATTTTGATAATGAATCCTTATCAAATAAGGATAAAACTGAATCAAATGTTTTAATATCTGACTTTACCTCAAAAAACAATTAAAAGTACAAAGAACGCTCCATTTTAACAATTAAACTGAGAGGTAATATGAACAGAAACTTTTGTTTTACACTTTTGTTCTGTGATAGTTGTTTTGATCCACAAAATAATAAAGCTCACCATCGCAACCTTTTGAATGTCTTTACATTTGTCCGTGATGTCGGATACCATGTTTTAGTTTTCAATTATACACGTATTACAATAATATTTAAATTTATAATTTATAGTCTGTGAAACTAGTATGAAAGTATGGAGTATTCCAGTAAATGCTAACAACAAATAACAAACCTGTCTCACCTGTGGTCAAATCAAAACAACATTAGGGACTATCTACAATTGTAAACTTGGAATTGTATTCCACAGGTTAGTGGCTATAATAACATTATAATAAACTAAAAATTTACATCTGTATTTTGCCAACAATTGATAATAAATATTTTATTTTCATTTTAGAAAAAGTGTTCGAAACGAACAAAACATATTTCTTAGTTTTCAATTCATTTTTATTTCCTCTTTTACAGAGACTATAATATGCATGAATTACAATAATATATACGCGAAGAAGCAAGCAAAAAGAACATAAAAAACTTACTTAAACATAACTATAAACAGATTTAGGATGTAAGTCTTTTAGTAGTACATGTACATATGATCTGACTGATCGCACTAAGTAAATTAAGAAAACTAGAGATGCCTTAAATGATAGAACCCTGTTTGAGACCCAATGGCCAAGCCTCCGGCGATAAATATATTGTTTTTTACATTTCTGGGGAACTCTTGACCATTTTTTTTCTCTTTTTTTCTATTTCATTTTTTCAAAGGAGGGGTTTTCAACCCCTGTTACAACCTTTCATTGAATCCGCCAATACAGACAACAAAAACTTTCAAGAAACGTAAACAAAAAATAAACCGGGCTTAACATAAAAGATACTCGGCCGTTCCTAAATAGAAAGTATAATAATCTGACCTATTTCAACCACTATCCTGTATATGCGTACAAATAATTACAAATAATACGCTTCTTAAAAGTCAGCTTTATTTCTATGGCGACGATGATAGATTCTACTAGGCGGTTGTTACGAAAGACATGACATCTGTGGAATTAGAAGAAACCTATTAGTGTAAACAAACTTCGTAAAACAATAAAACCCATGGCCAAAACTGCTGGATTACCAAAATATTTAATAGATAAATAAATAAATAAAAGTCCGAAAAACTTCAAAAAACAAATGATAACGGGCAGTAACATCCAGGTATATATAACTGATTACCAAATACACGTAATCTTTAAGTATAGGACACTATGGGGACATCAAAAAAATGTTATCATGATTATGTTAACAATACATATATCTGGAACTAAAGATATGTCATATGTTCGACCAAATTTTAGCAGCTAATAATCACCGATAATCCGTATGTACACGTGAGAAGATCCAGGTTGGAAATGCACTTTACACACTTTACGAGTTTGCAAGTCAGGATTATTTCCCTAATATGAAGGTAGCCTGTTCTCGAATGGTATAGGAATAAAAATAAAAGACAAACATACCAGTTCTTCTCCAAATAACAATCCCAAAAAACAAAGAAAAAACTTTGAAAGCCAGCAAATTTAGCAATACATGTGACCTTCCATCAATGAAGTGGGCCGGTTGCTCCGGAAGGGTAAGCACCTCCTGTCGTGCTAGTTACACCCGTCACGTGCAGGTCCACATTCAGAATGAAAGGAACAAGGAACTATAATAAGGCAAATATATCCAGTATAAGATTGGATAAAGTGACTACATACTTATCAACAATATTGTGATGACGGCCATAAAACTTTTTAAGGGCCTTGATTAGCATAGGCTTGCAATATTCTTGCGTCAACAATTTAATTGTAAGAATTTGTTTCATTGTAGAAAGTCCCCATAATGGCAACAAGCTCTACCATAACATATGAACTGTGAAACATATACACCATACGCAGGAGAAGCAGGAGTATTACTGCAAAGAAACGGAAAGTTGACAATAGAAAAATTAAAGTCATCACGTTTGTCGTATAGTCTAAATATGAAGTAGAATACGGAGAATCCGTCGTGTGTTTTATTTTAAGCTCATTTGGATAGATGACATTCACATATTGCACAAATTTAGGATTATTGAGAGATAGAATTTCATCTATATATATGTAAAATAAAACAAACATACCAGTCCTTGTCCATACCACAATCCCAAAAACAAAGTAAAAACTTTGCAAACTGGCAAAATAGGTGATACACGTGAACTTCCATCAAGGAAGTGAGGCCGGGTGCTCCGGAAGGGTAAGCACCTCCTGTTTAGCTAGCTACACCCGTCACGTGTAAGTCAATTTTGAGAATGAAAGGAACAAAGACCTATGGTAAGTCAAATATATCCAGTATAAGTTGGGATACAGTGACTACATACTTATCAACAATATTGTGATGACGGCCATAAAACTTTTTAAGGGCCCTGATTAGCCTAGGCTTGCAATATCCTTGTGTCAACAATTTGATTGTAAGTAATTTGCTTCGTTGCAGAAAGTTCCCATAGTGGGAACAAGCTCTACCGTACCGTATTAACTGTGAAACATATACACCATACGCAGGAGAAGCAGGGATATTACTGCAAAGAAACGGAAAGTTGACAATAGAAAAATTGAAGTCATCACGTTTGTCGTATAGCTTCAGATGTAACCTTTCATGGGTGTCATAATTGAGGTATAAGTCCAAATATGAAGCAGAACATGGAGAATCTGTCGTGTCTTTTATTTCAAGCTCACTTGGATAGATGACATTCACATATTCTCCAAATTTGTGATTATTTAGAGAAAGAACGTCATCTATATATCTGTATGTGTAGTTGAATGATTTAGCGACAGTCTTTTTTCCAGATTTGACAAGGTTCTGTAAAAATTCTGATTCATATGAATAAAGAAACAAATCAGCAAGTAAAGGTGCACAGTTTGTGCCCATTGGTATACCGATTGTTTGTTGAAAGATAATATTGCCAAACACAACAAAAATGTTGTCTATCAAAAACTCTAACATTTTGTTGATGGTATCTTCAGTATATTTTTGTTTGCAGTCTGTATGGTGTTTTACAAAATAACCAGAATCCCTGTTGAGCACTAGATATTTATATCTTGGTTTACCGTTTTTGTAAAAAAATGAAAAGTGAATGAATTGTTTTAGACGTTCTTTCAATTTAGCATGAGGGATAGTGGTGTAAAGGGTAGAAAAATCAAAAGTTTTTATGCTTTTTACCGAAGATAGAGTTTTAGAGACAAAATGGTCAAGTAGTTCTTTAGAATTTTTGAGAATCCACATTTGGTTGATGCCAGATGTAGAATAGACTCTATCCGGATAAGTCTGAAGGCCATCTTTGACGACTGTCAAAATTTGTGTTAGAATTACTGATAATGATTTAGTAGTACATTTAGAGGAACCTGCAATATATCTTTCCTTGTATGGATTTTTGTGAAGTTTTGGAATCCAATACAAGTAAGGCAGGTCAAGTTCTTCCTGTTTTAAATTGATACCAAAAGACTGAAGGACTCCCCTATGATTGGAAAGAACTTCATCTTTTGTAAAATTAGTTTTGGTATAAGTAGGATTCTCTGATATACTATCTAAACCAAGCTCCTTAATAAGACATTCAACATAGAATTTCTTACAAACGAAAATAATGTTATTAGAAGCTTTATCAGCAGGGACAACAACATACCTGTTATGTATGTCAGTAAGGACCGCAGAAACCTCAGGGTCCCTGAGCACTAAAGAAGGTTTAGTACCCATAGACCCATTAAGTTTTGCAATTCTTGACTTGACAAAATTTCTAATTGTCCTTATCCAGTCGGATAAAGTGTCAAGCTCTACGTCTTCTAATTTAGCCCAACCTCTAGCATACTCCTCAACAGAATCCATAATAATTTTGAAATTCTGTCCCTAAGTAAAAGGTTGAGCCTCCCTGTATTTAGGGCCTTTCGAAAGAAGACATTTTAATTTAGTATTCTCAATAATATTGAGATCACCTGTTACTACATGCCCAGCTGGTTTATAAATATATGGGGACGCTGAGCAAGAGCAGGTAGGTGGAGTAAAGTTATGAAAGTTTAGGCACTGCAAAGTATGTTTATAGTTGAAAATTTTGGATGCAATAGGTTTATTGTAGGAGTAGGAAATTAGAGGTGGCGAGTTATATTTGAAATAAGTAGGGACTTTAGATTGTACTACTTTGTTAAGTAGTATATTAGAAATATTAATAGCATCTATGCCTTTGTTTGCATAATGTAATTTAAGAAATTGGCGACGGTTGTTGTCCTGTATATTGTGTTCCTGAGCGGGTTTAAATAACCTTTTAAATGCAATATCCATGATGATAGCGTTAAGTTTAAACTCTGGTGTATTAAAATCTGTAGTAGTTTTGTATATGCATTCTTCTTGTAACTGATTTAGACGGGAAAGTGGTAAAGAGTACAGTTTGGTACGAATATGGTGTAATCCGAGAGGTTTCTGAATGAATGGTAAAAGATTAGAAAAACTAACATCATGGATATTGGGTTTATTGTAACTTCGATGTCCATGACTTCTTTTGTTACGTGCAGTTCTGTTGAACAGGTGTAAAACATTAACATTCTTACAACCTGGGCTAGAAAGGTTTCCCACTCTATCAATTTTATCATTGCATCCATATGGTGATGCAGTGCCTAGTTCTCTAATCCAATAGTTCTCCCGTTGTAATCGGAATGGTGTACTTAAAATAGGACTATTAGTGTGGTGGTATATTTTTTCCAAAATTCTAACCTTCATAGACAGCACGGAATGGTCCGGTTGATTGAAGTGTTGGTAAATAAGTTGGTTACCATAATTATTTATTTCAAACCGGTGACCATTCATTCGTGCATTTAGTCTGCCTTTGGTTTCGCCCACATATATGAGTCCACATAAATTACACTCTATTCCATATACAACATTGGAAGATTTACAGTTCAGATCATCGTGGCTACGTAAAGTGGACTCCTTAGAAGTAAAATTGCTTGTAAAATGTGTATCCGTAATCAAAATTTTACAGGTTTTGCAATTTTTAGAATTGCAAGAAGTAACAGTGCAGTATGATAAATTATTATCATAGTCAAAAATATCAGTAAGCTTGACAGTTGTGTTTTTGAGTTGTTTAAAATTTTGTTGTGAATCTTTACAGAAGTAACGATGGTCTGAACTGGCAATATAGGAAGTTTTCATGACATCCTGAAGGATAACCCTAGGGGCACCATCATTAACTGCTAGTCTAGTGCCCGTAGTACCGGCAGGAGACCTTTTTATAGAGCGCGACGTCTCAGGCTCTCTAGTAACATTCAGTTTGTTCTGCATGAAAAAATGCGACTGAGCTAATGGTATCCTCGGGGAAAAAAACTTTCCACCAGCAGAGATACCGACTCAGGAGTATAAATAAAACAAACATACCAGTCCTTGTCCATATCACAATCCCAAAAACAAAGTAAAAACTTTGCAAACTGGCAAAATAGGTGATACACGTGAACTTCCATCAAGGAAGTGAGGCCGGGTGCTCCGGAAGGGTAAGCACCTCCTGTTTAGCTAGCTACACCCGTCACGTGTAAGTCAATTTTGAGAATGAAAGGAACAAAGACCTATGGTAAGTCAAATATATCCAGTATAAGTTGGGATACAGTGACTACATACTTATCAACAATATTGTGATGACGGCCATAAAACTTTTTAAGGGCCCTGATTAGCCTAGGCTTGCAATATCCTTGTGTCAACAATTTGATTGTAAGTAATTTGCTTCGTTGCAGAAAGTTCCCATAGTGGGAACAAGCTCTACCGTACCGTATTAACTGTGAAACATATACACCACACGCAGGAGAAGCAGGGATATTACTGCAAAGAAACGGAAAGTTGACAATAGAAAAATTGAAGTCATCACGTTTGTCGTATAGCTTCAGATGTAACCTTTCATGGGTGTCATAATTGAGGTATAAGTCCAAATATGAAGCAGAACATGGAGAATCTGTCGTGTCTTTTATTTCAAGCTCACTTGGATAGATGACATTCACATATTCTCCAAATTTGTTATTATTTAGAGAAAGAACGTCATCTATATATCTGTATGTGTAGTTGAATGATTAAGCGACAGTCTTTTTTCCAGATTTGACAAGGTTCTGTAAAATTTCTGATTCATATGAATAAAGAAACAAATCAGCAAGTAAAGGTGCACAGTTTGTGCCCATTGGTATACCGATTGTTTGTTGAAAGATAATATTGCCAAACACAACAAAAATGTTGTCTATCAAAAACTCTAACATTTTGTTGATGGTATCTTCAGTATATTTTTGTTTGCAGTCTGTATGGTGTTTTACAAAATAACCAGAATCCCTGTTGAGCACTAGATATTTATATCTTGGTTTACCGTTTTTGTAAAAAAATGAAAAGTGAATGATTTGTTTTAGACGTTCTTTCAATTTAGCATGAGGGATAGTGGTGTAAAGGGTAGAAAAATCAAAAGTTTTTATGCTTTTTACCGAAGATAGAGTTTTAGAGACAAAATGGTCAAGTAGTTCTTTAGAATTTTTGAGAATCCACATTTGGTTGATGCCAGATGTAGAATAGACTCTATCCGAATAAGTCTGAAGGCCATCTTTGACGACTGTCAAAATTTGTGTTAGAATTACTGATAATGATTTAGTAGTACATTTAGAGGAACCTGCAATATATCTTTCCTTGTATGGATTTTTGTGAAGTTTTGGAATCCAATACAAGTAAGGCAGGTCAAGTTCTTCCTGTTTTAAATTGATACCAAAAGACTGAAGGACTCCCCTATGATTGGAAAGAACTTCATCTTTTGTAAAATTAGTTTTGGTATAAGTAGGATTCTCTGATATACTATCTAAACCAAGCTCCTTAATAAGACATTCAACATAGAATTTCTTACAAACGAAAATAATGTTATTAGAAGCTTTATCAGCAGGGACAACAACATACCTGTTATGTATGTCAGTAAGGACCGCAGAAACCTCAGGGTCCCTGAGCACTAAAGAAGGTTTAGTACCCATAGACCCATTAAGTTTTGCAATTCTTGACTTGACAAAATTTCTAATTGTCCTTATCCAGTCGGATAAAGTGTCAAGCTCTACGTCTTCTAATTTAGCCCAACCTCTAGCATACTCCTCAACAGTGTAATTGAATAATTTTGCGACAGACATTTCTGATTCATATAAACAAACCAGCAAAGGTGCAAAGTTTGTGCCCATTTATATACCGACTGTTTGTTGAAAAATTATATTGCGGAACACAACAAATATGTTGTCTATCAAAAACGTTGCAGTCTGTATTGTGTTTGACAAAATAACCAGAATCCCTGGTGAGCACTAAATAATTATATCTTGTTTTTTTTAAGAGAAACTTGTTATATATCTTTCCTTGTATGGATTTTTGAGAAGTTTTGGAATCCAATACAAGTAAGACAGATCAAGTTCCTTATGTTTTAAATTGATACCAAAAGACTCAAAGACTCTCCTGTGATTGGAAAGAACTTCATCTTTGGTAAAATTAGTTTTGGTTTAGATAAGATTCTCCGATATACTAACTTAACCGAGCTCCTTAAAAAGACATTCAAACTAGAGTTACCAAAAATGATATCAACTTTGACATATTTACTGACACTCAAATTAGCATGTTTAGACAAAAGACAGGCAATGCGAATTAAGGGGATAAGCGTCGGGACACACCCAACTAAAATAGGTGAAAACAAACTTTCGTGATATATAGAACGCCTGTGATTTTATAAACAGAATATGTTAGAAGAAAGACAAGTATTATTACAGATGACAATATAATTTTGGTAAAAATGACAGCAGTTACCTCGCTTTATATGAGAAGTAAACATCTTAAAAATTCATTCACATTAGTTCACATGTTCTATAGCGCAATGTTAAATTCATGGTAAACACGAACACACACACACACACACACACACATACATATATATATATATATATATATATATATATATATATATATATATATATATATATATATATATATATATATATATATATATATATATATATATTTATTAGAACTTTCAACGTTTGACGGCTATTCTTTTAACTATCCTAAAATATAACTTTTTATACACCAAAATGCACTTTCAGAGGCCTGTTTGGCTGTTTGTTAAATAAAATGAAATAAAAATACATATTATATTTCTTTCTTGTAGATTTTCGTCTTTGTAAATGATTTCTATTAAAGTGTTTAATAAATTCTATTTAAAGTACACTGTTGTTTTTTTTTAATTGACGTCTTATTGTCGGAACCGAAATCTACTTGTCATTTACCTGTATGAAACCAAAAATATACAAGTTACGATAAACAATATCAATTGAAATAAACTTTTAAAATATAAATTTCATGTGTATAAATGTATATCATAAAGTTTTGCGATATGTCAATTAATATACCATTTTTTAAATCTTTGGTGATGATGATGCGTAAAAATTCTTTTACTGAAAATATTGATATATTATGAATCTATGAATTAAAGCTGCATTAAGTTTTCCTTGGAAAAAAAATCAAAACGTTAGGTTTAAGAAAATTCAAAAATTTAATGCAACTTTAATGCACTGAACTGTGAGCATACATAAACAATATATTCGAAAGTATTGAATAAAAATATGTTATAGTGCATTCTGTATTAAACAATGTTTAACAATTACAATTTATAAATTTTTAGTATTAACATACATACACAAGATCACGATTTATATCGCTATCTTAATCAATTTGATAAAAGTACTGCTCAGAAAAAATTATTTCGTCTATAAATCTACTGATATTTAAACTATTTAATATAATTTTTGAAGCACTGTCAAATTCTTTATTCAATATTACTATACAATGGAACTTTTTCCAAATATTCTTCTACAATGTTGTAACAAAAGTGGTATTGTTCCTGAAACAAGAAGATATATAATGTTATTTTATATTACACGTAAAGTGAGAGAAAAAAGAAAATGATTCGAATAACAGGAAAACGAGCTTATAAAAAGGATTGATTTAATACTTTTCATTGAAAATGTGCATATAGTCAATTATAAGGATTTCCGTAATATGGAATTCTGTGGCCCTTGCCAAAAGTGACAAGATATCCCGTCACACAAGAAAAAACAGATTATAAAAAGTATTGATTGAATCGTTTCCAATTGAAATATTCATCTAACTACTATAAGGATGTCCTCAATATGGAACACCGTGTCCCTTGATAAAAGTGACTAGATTGCACTAGTTTTCATGATAGTATAAAATTAGAAATTAGTCTTACAATTGTAAAAAGATTTTAAGAACCAAATTCAAAGAAATTTCTAGCTTGACAAAGAATTATAACTATAAAAGGGATATTTTTTATTTTAACTTTTTATAATTTACAAGTATGCTGTTCTGATTAAACTGTTAATTATAGGCTAGTAAGGAACTTGATCTAAAACTATAAATCATAAACAAGTACATGTTTAAAATATAAACTATCAATTATTTGGAAGAACATGTTTTTTCTACTTTGCTGTTTTAGCATTTGTAATAGAAATCATTAATTACTTTTTGGGATACTAATCGTTTAAGCCGCCAGAATTTCTATTGAAGCTTTTTAGTTTAACTCTTATATGATTTACTTACCAAAGAAAAAAATTCCGGTCGTCTGATTTGCTGCAGTCTGGCTATTTGGAAAATGTCGATATCATCGCTGTAGCTTAAATTTTCTATAACACTATACACTAAACAAAATAAACGGCAACACTTTGCTCCGTCCCTAAATATATGTATAAGTTCAATTCAAAAAGCAAAAGGGGTATAGTGATCCTACCTCTGATAAGTGCAAAACACAAAACTTATATAAAGTCCACATGAAAATGGGAACAATTTATTCATCTAAATCTCGAACCTCAGCTAGTTTGAAATTGAACATCGGTAAGGTTTTATGAAGTAATTCATAATTCTAAAAAAATAATTCTGCAGTTTTAATTAAATATAATAAAAATTACAATTATCGTTGATGACTGACAAAAATAAAAAGCGACAGCTTCTTCAACACTTGTCCAAATTAAGAAATTCAATGTTTTTCGTAGCATCAATGACAAAAGGGTGTGTCGTGTAATACTTTTCTTATTGTCTTTTCATCAATATAGCCAAAATACATGCACTTTTTAAATACATATTTCTAACTATTTTGATAACATTAAATGTATATGTAATGTCCTATTAAAACGCAAGAAAAGGTACTGATGTGATTAAAACAATTCCTAGGTATCTATAAGCTCTCGCTCCGTATTGGTAAAAACAATTCTACTCACGAACATATGACTGTAATTGGACCATTATTGATGGACTTATTCCAAGTAAGTACCAAGTGTATGAGGTCAAGGAAGGAAGTTTGTGGTGCTGGTGTTGCACTCTCAGGTCTCCAATTTGAATACCTGAATAGCTTCACAAATCGTTCATTGTTCGTTTCCTAAAAGTCCATATAAATAATATTTGATTAAGTATAAAACTCAAATCAAATATTCAAACAACAATATCAACACGACTAATTATTTACATTTTCAGAAATGATATGAACTATTTAATCTAGCTTTACTTAAACGATTTGACTTTTATTTAATCGTTAAAGGTGAAAATCAAGAAATGTTACAGAAAGTAGTTTTAAGTTTTGACTTTCATATTTGTATAGTCCTTACACTTAAGAGACTGTAAAAACTTGCAAAAGATTAAGTTAGTTGTAATGACTATCGAGAGTGCGTTTAAACCATTACTGATATCATATATGTTTTATTTAAAATTTTATATACAAAATTCCAATTATTATAATGTTTATTATCTTTAAATAAACAATCTATAAAGTAAGAAATCAAATACATTAAGAGCAGAATACCTTATCAAATACTTTCAGACCGATTTCTCTGGTACCCGGGGTAGTCATCGACTCTGAAGTTTTTGTCAGAATCAAGTTGCCAATGACCAGTTTGTTTTCATCTGTCGGATGCAAATCAAATCCTATATTTAAACATACGACTTACAAATAAATTTTTTAACTAAATCTACTTTTTCGTTTTTTGAAATAAAACATAAACTGAAATAGAAATAAACAAAATTACATGTAGATCTGTTCCTTTACTTATACTAGATGGGTGACAATTAAAGACTTATTGAACTGTGCATATCTTATATCTCATAAGACTGTTAATACCTACGTTTTTATGTATTTGGAGAATTTTTTTTTAACAAAAATTATGAAAACATTATGACAAAATTCTAATGACCAACCACAATTTGTCAAGGAACCTATCTTCGATCCTTGTTGCCTTTTTCACACTCCTTTTTTCCTAAACAATCTCCACTTTAATCGATGCATTTGTTCTATACAAACACATATACATACATGGTAGTTTGCTATGTTTTTATTTGTCTTATTTCTTTTGTTTTTTATTATTTAAAATTAAACCTAAATAGAAACACAAATAAACGAAAAATCCTGGTAGACCTGTTTCTTTTCATTTGTTTAGTTGGGCGACAATTAAAGACTCACTGATGTGTTTATATCCTAAAAGCTCGGCCAATTTGTTCTCGTAAGATTGTCAAAAACTCAATTTTTATGCTTTTTGATGAACATTAGGAAAACACTTTTATTTTGGAAGTGTGTCAAAAATTGAAGACCAACCACAAATGGTTAAAAAAACCTATCTTTGAATCTTTCAGCCTTTTTCATACCTCTATTTATATATTTACCTTTACACCTTTATCACCTTTACAACAATATATTTATATCATGTTCTATAGATCAACCTATACACACATGGTAGGTTTTTATCCGTCTTTTCTTTGTTTTGATGTGCATGTTACAATATATATAATACACATATTGAAAAATACAAGAGCGTTTGCAAGAGTGTTTGGGATATCTATATAGCTGTAACTATTGGGATATCTTTATAGCTGTGACTACACCACTTACAATTTACCACCGTCAAATCGTTCCAGTGTTTGTTAAAAGTAAGCGGTGTAATAATAATGATCGTAAGATCTTATTGTAGAACTGAGATCATCTGATTCTTTATTAAATATATAAAACCTAGGCAACGCCAACAAAACACTGTATGTACGGAAGAGATATGCGGCCGTTCGTATCCAAGCCAAATTTCTTCGTTATTTACAGCCATTTTTCTATCTGAGCCATACTTGAAGTCAGTATGTCACACTTTTTCCTTGTCTCCTCTTTGCAGAAAATGTTGTCGTTCTTGCAAAGTCAGGTTTTCTTTCTGTCGGCTCAATTGTTTACATTCACATAGCATTTTCGCGCATCCTCCTAGCTGATTGAAACATTTAATCAAGATGTCCCAAGCCTTTGAGACTTTTTTATTATGGGCTTATAATAGTGGACTTTAGAAATTGAATCGCACAGATCGTAATAACAACCAATTTGAATTGAAAAAAAAAATACTTTAAAAATTATTTTTTCAATAATGGGAAAACCTTTGTACCTTTAATGCACCAATGTAAACATTCTTTAGTTTCTTTAAAACAATTAAATAGGATTGTTGTCTTGGTCTTCGAACTATGTATCACTGTCATCATCATCATTATCATTATCATCAGTTTTTTTTTAAAATTCCGTCTTTTTTCCAATTATGTATTTTTATACCACAAATGTATTTAATCTAATACCACAAAAAAGAAAATAAAAACTAACACAAGACCAACCCCCTCCTTTAAGGATCTTTAAGGATCCTTAAAGATCCTTAAATATGTCCTTAAAGATCCTTAAAGGGGCCTTAAAGCCTCCTTAAAGCCGTCCAATCTTTAAGGATCTTTAAGGGACCTTAAAGGACTCTTTAAGGACATATTTAAGGATCTTTAAGGACTCCTTAAAGATCCTTAATGGAACTGAAATTTTAAGGATCTTTAAGGAGGCTTTAAGGATCCTTAAAGATGTCTCATCATGAAAAACTCGATTTTTTTATTTATTAATGTAACGATGGCTATGACATTAATTCAATTAAAAAGTATGATTTGTTTTTAGTATATTTTGAATTTTTATATTTTATACAACATAGGAGACTTGGATAACGCCTATTTGAATTCTAGTTTCTACATTAATTTTTTGTAGAGGAGCCGTATCTCGTTTCCTAATAATACTTCTTTTTTAATTCATAAATGAATTAAAATGTGCAGTTTTTACAGTACAGGTGATCAACCCGTGTTTTAATCAGATCGGCAGTAAGCATATATGTAATTAACGGTATTTGTTAATTGTACACAGCGGTACTTGTTTGATTATCGATCCCAGGTGATTTCACGCGCGGCTTTTGACTTTGATGTGCAGTTTCTTATCTAGGTAGGAGATCGCTATAAAGTCAAATAGCATGTTAAAATGCTTACCTAACCCTGAACTCTGGGTGTTGGAAATAAAGGTGTGTTTTCGGAAGTGATTTTAAGATAATGTTAATATTAAAATATTAAAACATACATTAACTAAAGAAACAAAAGTAATGGCAAAATAATCTAAGCATGTGTTATATTTTATTTTGTTTTGTTTTGTTTGTTTATTTTATTTATTTTATTTTATTTATTTTATTTTATTTTATTTTATTTTATTTTATTTTATTTTATTTTATTTTATTATTTTTTAGGGGGGGTAGTGTTATGCATATATGCAAATAAAGCATGAGAGAGAGAGAAAGAGAAGCATGAGAGAGAGAGAAAGAGAAGCATGAGAGAGAGAGAGAGAGAAAGAGAGAAGAAAGAGAGAGAGAGAGAGCGAGCATATTTTAGTGTCTTTGAATTGACATATATGGAACTCATTACTGACACATGATGATATCGGATTTCCAATAATTTTGATTTCTTAATGAAAAAGAGTTGGTAAAGTTAAATAAGAACATTAGAGAAAAAGTTATTCTTTTCAAACATGAACAAGTTACAAGTGAACATATTTAAGTAAGAAACCAGTAACAGAAGATAACCATTAACTGACAAACTTTACCTAGTTGGATGTGAATTTCTGCAGTCAAGATGGAATGCAGTGGAATAACGGCGGTAACCTCTCTCTCTCTCTCTCTCTCTCTCTCTCTCTCTCTCTCTTTAAAATATTCAGTTTCCGCTGATCTCCCTCTATCTGTCTTCCCCTCTATGTATTCAGTTCCCGATCTCTCTCTCTCTCTCTCTCTCTCTCTCTCTCTCTCTCTCTCTCATATTCGGTTTCTGCTGACCCCCCCTCTCTCTCTGAAACATAGGTAGATATTCTCCCTCTCTCTCTGTCTATGAAACACAAGTGGATACTCTCTCTCTCTCTCACTCTCTAAAATATTCAGTATCCGCTACCCCCTCCCTCTCTCTCTCAGCATATTCAGTTCCTTATATCTCGTTCTTTAAAATATTTACTTTCCGCTGATGCCCCTTATCTGTTTCTCCCTCAATGTATTTAGTTCTCTCTCTCTCTCTCTCTCTCTCTCTCTCTCTCTCTCTCTCTCTCTCTCTCTTGTACATTGAATTCTTGACTTGCCCGTAAATGAATTTTTTAAACAAAAAAAAAACAGGTCTCCTTTTCTATATAATCAATTTCTGACAATTATGTCTTTCTGTATTTAATTCGCAACTTGACGGTGAAAATAGGTAATCCCTCCTCACACACACACACACACACACACACACACACACCGGGAATTTCTTTATGATATTACTAGCATCATAGTATATTATGTGTACTGCAGATTCCAGGAAAAAATTTACTGTTAATTTTTTGGGGGTTAAAAGATAGACTAGGAAAGACCATCTATTGTATTTTATTTTATTTTATTTTATTTTATTTTTATTTTTATTTTTATTATTTTATTTTATTTTATTTTATTTTATTTATTTTATTTTATTTTATTTTATTTTATTTTATTTTATTTTATTTTATTTTATTATTTTATTTTATTTTATTTTATTTTATTTATTTTATTTTATTTTATTTTATTTTATTTTATTTATTTAATTTAATTTAATTTAATTTAATTTAATTTAATTTAATTTAATTTAATTTTATTTATTTTATTTTATTTTATTTATTTATTATTATTATTTTTTTTTATTTTATTTTATTTTATTTTATTTTATTTTATTTTATTTTATTTTATTTTATTTTATTTATTTTATTTATTTATTTTGGACATTATGGCCAATTATTTAATTAAAAAGCTGTTTGTACAGTTAACACACTGCTTCTTCTGTATCAATTACATCTCTAATTAATACATATAAATAATAATAATTTTCAAGTAAAAGGAGTTAGAAAGAACAGATGTCATCAACATTAATTAATTAAGTGATTAATACACTTGATCATCAAACACCACCTTGCTGATTGATGTTAGATATATAAGTATATTACAGGTAAATTTTGGAATGCATTCCTATCAACACATATTTTATCTAATGCAATTAAAATTCTAAATATAGATAAAAATGATGACTGCAGCAAATTATATATGAAATTATAAATATAAGTAAAAAAATTAATTTGATCCTTTTGTTGTAAGAGATATTTTAAAAGAAATATAAAAAATTATCACAAATAAATGAAAAATACCCACTTGCTTTCTTTCAGTCACGTGATCTCATTTGCATATTGTTAGAGACATATTTTATAATTATCAACATCAGGATCATCTCTTCCATAGCTACATAGGTAAGGTGATGGACTCCTAACTTGAGGGACCAGGGTTCGATTCCCAGTGAGAGCGGATAACAGATGAAAATTTTAGTTATAAAATTTCTTGTAATTTGTATTTAATAAAATAAAATCCAATTAGACTTCAGAATGAAATAAAAAAATAAAATTGAAGAATTAAATTAAAAACTTGAGATTAAAAATAATATAAAAAAAATTAATTTATTATCACTTTATTTTTTAAAAATTAATAAATGCAATAGATTTTTTTAAAATAAAATTTTAAAAAAGATAATGATAAAATAATATTTCATTGGTTTTTTTTTTTTAAAAAAAAGGAAAAATATAAATTTTTCCTTAAAGATCCTTAAAGCTTCCTTAAAGATCCTTAAAATTTCAGTTCCATTAAGGATCTTTAAGGAGTCCTTAAAGACTCCTTAAAGGCATATTTAAGGATCCTTAAAGCCCCCTTAAAGGTCCTTAAAGGGACATTTAAGGTAGCTTTAAGGAGGCTTTAAGGATCCTTAAAGATGCCTTTTCATCATGTGTAATGTTTGGGTGTATATGTTTACGTTTTCGAAACTTGGTTCATCTTCTAGATTCACAATTGTGCAAGATTTGTATTCCAATATAAACCTCCACAAATCAACAATTGTGTTGACAAAAGGGATTTGAGTTACCAAAATTTGATTGGATATTCTGCAAGACTATATAAAAAACAAACAAACGTTTTTTTTTAATTTAATGAGAAATGATTTTCCGAAATGTGCACATATGGAGCATCAAAATCCTACAGGAATTTCTCATAACAAGTAACATAAAAAACAAGGTAACAATATATAGAAAACCCATCATTTTAAATATGTTTGTTTTAACTATTTTTGATAAGTTTTCAGTTAATTGAAAAAGTGTGGATAAATATTCATCTTCTTTTAGTCGTCAGGAAAAAAGTCATATTTACAATTCTATGAATTTCTAATTATTTTTTATACAAACGCTTATATTTTAAAACGTAAAATGTATAACTTTAATATAGATTTTTCATAATTTTATTTTTTAACTAACTACTACTTTAAAATTACTAGTTAAGTGAATCTATGTTGTCTATTCTGTACATAAAATAAATAACTCCTTACCGGTATTTCCACAGCATTGATGTAGTCAGCCGCTCCTCTTTTATTAAGAATAACTCTGTATGTTTGAACTTGAGTATAAAAGAAAATTTATAAGGGAATATGTTGATGTATTTTTCTAACATATTTTGAATGCATGTATTTAAAACTAGTCGCTTGATTTAATTTTACCAATTTACCCACCACTTTATAACATAAACATAATCAGTTTTCCCTTATATATATATATATATATATATATATATATATATATATATATATATATATATATATATATATATATATATATATATATATATATATTTATTTATTTATATGCGTGTGTGTGTGTGGGTGTTTGTGTTGGTGGATATTTACTTCATCGTATTCTGTTTTGCAAGAGAGAGTTCTAAAACTGTATCGTTGATATTGTCTTTTTTTATATCAACTAGTACTATTGTGTGATTATCGCAAGCTCCTACACTCCTGCTAGATCGTTTTTTAAGCCGAACCTTTCATTTCTACTTTAAATTAATTGTAATAAAAATAATGCCTGAATTAATTTTGAAAAAAATGTACGAGTGTTAAGAAGTTCAGGACGAAATTAAAGGTTATAATGTTCAAACCTGGCAAAATACTTTGATTTCTATGTTTTCCTCTATTCTTCTTCAACAATGCTTCTTTATAGACTGTATCATCATACACTGGAAGATTGTCTATAAGCATCTGCAACAACTTAATTGTTAAGGTTTTACTCAATAATTATGAAAAACATTAAGTCAATTGATGGATTTATTAACGCTAAAGCGGGTTAAACAATTATTTTTACATCAAATGTAAAGTCTATGCCATGCTTATACCTCATTTTAGTCATAGGGTTGTACTGTTGATCCTTTTCTTAAGAGTATATTTTTTGCTCACTTTAAACCTTATAATATAATAATAATATAATATAATTCAAGATTTGTTTTTAATGTTTCTTATATATTTGATAAAGACCAAATAAGTAAATATTTAAAAAAAGTCGTAGTATGTAATCTTTTAGGTTTACATTTTGAATATATATCTCGTTTTCTAAGTTTTTTGCTTTGAATCCTTTTAATTGATTTTACATCAGACGATTTATCAATATATCTACTCGAGTGAATGGGTATTTGAAAGAAAAAGTACCAGTCTGATAAGGTACTGAATATACCGCTTAAAATAATTGTTTTCTTTTAAATAGAATTTAAACACTGGATCACCTACGTATGTGACAAATCGACAGCATTCTAATGATAACCTTTACCTTATATTCCCGGTTTTTTCTATTGCCATCTTCTAGAATTGATGTGAGAAGTTCATGTTTTGCGATTTGGGTACTTTCAAATTGAAGATCTTCCAAAAACAATGTATGTAGAAGGACATAGCTTTCCTACACAACAGATGGATATTTTTATGTGGTATTATTAATAATAAACATTTATGAAATTAAAATTTAAAAACTTATATTACAGTCACTAAAAGAAAAATATAATTAAGGAGAATAAAATTACGTCATATTTGTCATTCAAAGTTCGAAAAGTAGACTTAAATTCTAGATTTATATCACATAGATTATTCATGAACGACATGAAAAGCCATTCAATTGGGTCGTGTGACTTTGATTGTAATTAAACTAAACAATTTTTTTATCACTGGACAAAAAGTGATTTTACCAGGGGCTTGTTTCCAATTGGCAACAAATGCTGTTAAACAATTAGATTAGTATTAATATTAACCTCTTTAGCAACCATATTTATGCGTGTCTTTCTCATTTCTGTAACAAACATACATATGTCTATTGCTTCATTCCTGTAGCAACACTGGGATATTGCATCAAAAGCAATAAAAATCCCCATCCTATCAGTACCATCACTGTGAAGAAATCAAAATAATTATTTTTTCAAATATTATTTTCATTAAATCTAACTTTCAAATATCAAAACATTTATTTATATATAACAAAAGGCATAGATTTAAATGTAAAGACCTTCTTGAACAAGTTGAGTTAATTTAAATTGAATTAATACAGCGTGTAAACATTGTTCGGAATGTATCCGAACTGATCCGTTCTAAGATATCTGCATTGAAGGCCTTTCTTGATTTAACATCTGAGAATTAACACATAAATATTGTTTTATTTTTTAAGATTTGTTTTAAATAATATTAGTTTATGATTTTTCATTGTTCTCAAATGGATCATATTGTAAAACTAGAAAATTCATCAAATTTAATAATTTTTTAGATTTTGTTTATTACTCGATGACCCGAGAAAACCATAACCGTGAATTTAAAATTAACATTCTTTTGATTATATTTAATTGGTTAAATGATAAATAGAGATTATTACATGGCTTTTTCATATCACACCTCATATCGGCCCAATACATCCATATCAGCCTGAGGGCTTTAGCCCAAGGGCTGATATGGATGTAGGGCCGATATGAGGTGTGATATGAAAAAGCCATGTAATAACCTTTTTATCATATACATACAATTTTTTTAAGCTAATAATTATATTATACCTCAGTATTATATTCTCTGTACACCTAATGTTACTTGAAATATGTAACAATTTTTATATCATCTGATAATTGTCCAGGGAACTGGAATTGCATACCTCATGGCTAGAAGATTTATATCCAGTATATAAAGAAAACATTATAACAACTTTTTCACCCGGGTCCATGACCAGCAGACGGCAAGATAAAATGAACTCAGTCGGAATATTATTAAGAGTTTTCTCCCTCTAAGCAATGAATTCTTTTTGTACCGCTGCAAATTGGTGGATTACTCGGGTTACTTGATATGGATTTTTTCATGGGGTGTGATATGGCAGATGAGGTGTGATATGGATATGGTTATCACACCCCATCCGCATATTTTTACTGATGAGAGATATGCCTATTTTTGCTACACTATTATTGAATTAGTAAAACTATTGGAATATTGCTTATGTATATGATAATTATGAATATCAAACTCTATGGACTGCTTAGCAGATCGATATGCGTGAAGCTACAAATAGGTTAAAATATGAGTGATAAACGTCCTGTCTTTAATTAAAATATCGAATAAGAATGAATACACCTAATCAAAAAGCGAAATGTACTAAATCAGATGTTGGGAACCAATTGCAATCAAACAAGTATATCGAACTGAAACTATAATTTGTTTTTAAAGCTTGTCACGATTGCAACATAATTTGAAGAGTTTCTATTAATTTGATTATAATTTCCTCATGAGCATATGCACATGTAATTTTTATAACTTTTTCTTCTGAATTGCCAAGTAGGATAATGAGTTTTTCTAATAAACGTGACAACATCTGCGCTCTAGTTATAGAATCTAGAAACAAAAGACCAGTTTGTACAATCTCAAATAAAAGATATCGCTTACAATTAAATTGTTAAATCAAGGATATTGCAAGCCTAGACTAATCAATGCCCTTAAAAAGCTTTTTGGCCGTCATCACAATATTGTTAATGAGTATGGAGTCATTGTACCCAAACTTAAACTGGATATATTTGGCTTACCATAGTTCTATGTTCCTTTCATTTTCAAATGTGCCTACAGCGGGTGTAGCTATCTAAATATGAAATGGAAGTTTACGTATATAACTACTTTATCTTTTTGGGATTGTGATTTGGACATTGACTGGTGTGTTCGTGTTTTATTATTTGACAATTTATTTTGTACCTGCAATGAATAACCGCTGGTGTAGAATTATAAGTAGAACTGATTTCAGCAAATTTTCGATGTAGTAATAACAGCTGATAAGGAATAGGATAACCCTGTCTTGGCCATGAGGTAAACTGTAGATGCCAGACTTTACGAATTTCACCTGTCTAAAATACACATTTACTTTGTTGTGTAAAGAATATATTCATGTTTTTACATATATCTTTAGAAAGAAAGCTCTTAAATTGAAAGAGATCCCGTTTATTCTAAAAATGGTTTTTTTAATGTATTTTAATTGTTTTAGATTTTATAGGTTCATATTTATTTAAAATAGTTGCTGCACCTACAACCAACAATTACCTGTATACATCACATGATGTATTCACATTATTTTAACGCAACATTGTTAAGTCGTTATATTTAAACAGGTGTTTTCATTATTGATCAGGTAAAATAGTTTTTATTTTTAAAATTTATATATTTTCTTGGAATTTTACAATGCAGATGCTATAGTTGCATACGAACATACAGAATATGTTTGATATTATTGACGAAAATACAAAAATGATTATACCTTTGTGTTTTTCACTTTAAGTTTTCTCGTTATGAATTCCGATCTTCTCTGTTCTTCAAGAAGAATAATTTCATAATCAAGACAAGCTAATACACTTGATGATTCCGGCCAGTATTGAAAACATGTTACCTGAAATACCAGTTAGGACACCTTGAGGTATGTGTGGAAGTTAAAATTGAAAACTATCAAATCATCGGGACACGAGTCAATAAATTATTTTTAATAGAATTCTTGAATTTAGAAAATTGAGGTTTTCATATAATTTGAAATGACAATTATTTATTTTTAAAAAACCATTTAATACAATATCATACTTTACCTCTTTGTCCTCAATTACATTTATGAGCATAACAATTATACAGGATTAAGTCTGCCAAACCATTTTCCAAAAGTCTTCAACTGTGTTTTTCATTGGTCCTGAAAATAGGAAACAAAAAGCCAGGCATGATTCATTCATCGTAGTATCATAAAAGATTATTTATTTTTGAGTTGAGTTTTTATACTTTGATTTCATTATGGTTGCGTTTTAGAAATACAAGGATACAAATTACTACAAATAAAATCTCATTAGGCTATATAAGACTTAAAAAAATGTATAGCTAAAAGGAAAAAATCAATCTTTGCACAGTATTAGGTTTTAGGCATCATTGGTCTTTCCAGCCCTTAAAAATAATTTTATTCACAATTATTTCTGCAATGGTTCTTCCTTTTTTTTTTGAATCATGTTTTGTTGTTGTTTATATCTTAATGTCATTTTTATACAGTATTTATAAAATAGTTTTTATATGACGCATTAAGTGTAATTTGGACTGACTCAACAATGAAGAAAAGTATTGAATTAAATTTTTGTTATGATCATTTTATCAATATAAAATCAAAGGATAGGAAGATTGAATCACGTAATTATATACTCAAGAAATAAGACAAAGATTGACTCCATTTTTATTGACATACCTTGTGTTGCAATATACTTTGAATCTTGAGTCAAACTCTACAAAATTTAAGCAAAATATCCATATAAGAGGGGTTATTGTTTGCTTTACATGTTTTATTTTTTATTTTTCATTGCAGAAGCATTTCAACCTTTATGTTTTTGTAGCAAGGTACAACCCTTTTATTGCATTGGCCAACATTTAGGACGTTGGGGAAAATGTTCTTTTCTTAAGAAGTACAAAAATATTTGAATCTTTTGTAAGGTCCCCTAGACACAAGTAAAGGAAAAATTAAGCATTAAGGAAATTGCAACTTTTCTTTTATAAGTGGTTTATAAGTCATTTTTGCAAATTTTATGTTCTATCTTAAGAAAATGACGAACGAATTTTTCAAGCAAGTTTGTAACTGTTCTCTTTGACACACTGATACTACAAGTCATTAAAATTATCTCATTGTTAAATTGTTTATTTCAAAAGCATAAAAGCAACATCCGAACACAAGAATGTACATGGCCAATTGTAGAATTTATTTCCATATTTTTTTAAGTAAAAAAAAGAAGAGCTGTGTTGAGAACAACATCCACGCACCCAACTGTAAAGTTATAATTTTTTTGTGTGGACCTGTATATTAGTCACTAAGACTTAACAAGAACCAGTGAACCAGTGCTTACGGTAATTACCTGTACTTTCTAGGATTTAAAACACTTATTCCAGTTTTGAACCTCAAAATGTATTAAACAGTCAGGTGATTGCATGACTAGGTGATTGATACATTAGTGGTTGCTCGTTTCATCCAAGGTTATTACTTTTCATTCTTAAATGACACCAGGGACTTTCCCAATTACCCTTTAGTTGTTTGTACAACAGGTGAAGTGTACATATGAACTGGGATGACAGCAGTGTTAAAGTTTTATCAGTGGATTAGTGTTAGAAAATAAACAGAAAAATTTTCATAACCAAAGATTTTGTTTCAGATTTTTCAATTAAATAGTTGCATTAAATTTGATTTATTGAATCTGTATTTAAATGCCGAATTACTATTTATAATGCGAGTTGTTAGTGATCTAATTTTCCATCTCATGTCGCATCAAAAAAATATAAGTTGACTGAGCTTAAGATAAATCGGACACACGGTGATTTTTTAAATACACAGGAACCGCTAAGAACAGGCAGACAGACGGAAGGAAGCAGCAGCACCAACATCAACCACCTGTTTCTCAGCTGGGTGCATAACTTTAGGTAGCAATGATTACAAAATTTAACTTCATGAAGAAGCAGGATCAGGTAAATATTTATTCACTCACGTAAATGTAACTTGCATTAATATAATCTGCATCTTGATTTTGGTCTGAGGTATCAAGAATAACTCTTGAATGGTCATGTAACAATAAATACAGAAAAAAGTATCCTTAGGAAAAACATAAAAAACAGTAAGCTTTCAAATATGAGTAATCTACGAATAAATTTATCATCATTGTAAACATGATATATGTTTCTGCCGCGTTAACGACCCGACAGTTGCCATTTAATTTTGAGATCTGTTAAAATCAAACCGCAACCGCAGATGCAGTCGGGTTTGCTTCATAAATGATGTTGTAAGTACTAAAATTAGTGAAAAATCAATCTTAACAAAAAACTCAAAACATATTATAACTATTTAGAAACAAGCAATTGATATATATTAAATATTTAATTTTTGTACTACATGCAATGACTGTATGTGCATTTTGAAACTCAACTTCAAATATTTGAATTATTTGTATTCAGAAATAAAAAGAAAAATGCCGTAATAAGATAATTAGTAATCTTCTTGTTCTTTTATTAGCAATTAACAAAAAAATCATTATGGAAATAGAAAAAATCTCAAACTAGCATTAATAGAATTGATAGTAAGTCTAGATAAAATTTAAGAACAACTACTATCGAACTATGATTTAAACATCTGCTTTAGAAAAGCAACAGTAAGTTATTTAAGGAAATGTTGGAAAAAGTGACCAACCCCTTTCTTTAAGGATTTTTAAGGATCCTTAAAGATCCTTAAATATGTCCTTAAAGATCCTTAAAGCCTCCTTAAGTCATTCCATCTTTAAGGATCTTTAATGGACCTTTAAGGACTCTTTAAGGATCTTTAAGGAGGCTTTAAGGATTCTTAATGGAACTTAAATTTTAAGGATCGTTAAGGAGGCTTTAAGGATCCTTAAAGATGTTTCATAAGAACTCAATTTTTGTTTTCAATTATTAATGGAACGATGGCTATTACATTCATTCAGTTAAAAGTATTATTTGTTTTTAGTATATTTTGAATTTTTATAGTTTATACGTCATAGAAGACATAGATGAATTATAAATTCATAAATGAATTAGATAACAAATGTGCAGTTTTCACAGTACAGGTAAAAACAAGTGTTTTAATCAGATCGACAGTAAGCAGAAAGTAATTAACGGTATTTGTTAATTGAATACAGTGGTACTTGTTTGATTATAAGTCCCAGGTGATTCCACACGCGGCTTTTGACTTTGATGTGTAGTTTCTTATCTAGGAAGGAGATCACTATTGAGTCAAATAACATGTTAAAATGATTACCTAACACTGAACTCTTGATGTTGGAAATAAAGGTGTGTTTTCGAAAGTGATTTTAAGAGACAATTTTAATATTAAAATATTAAAATATACATTAACAAAAGAAATAAGAATAATCGCAAAATAATCTTCTAAGCATATCTTATATTTTATTATTTTGTTTTATTTTATTTTGTTTTGTTTTGTTTTATTAATTTAGTTTAATTTAATTTAATTTAATTTAATTAATTTAATTTAATTTGGTAAGCTCAAATATTTTCAAAGATAAGCTTTTAAAATACAAAGGTAATGAAACTTTATTTACTTTTAATTTTTATTTGCAATCTCAGTCTGAAGTAAAAAATTTGCACAAAGAAATTACAGTTTGGCATAAATCTCAGGTGTACGGCTAAACTTTGCTGAATATACAATATTTAAGGTAAAATTTGTACTCTAGGAACTCAATTAATTTTCCAGTTGTCTCTATCAAACAGTCATTCAAATTATGTAATTAGATACTACTGTAATCTGGAATTCTCTTGTGTTGAATCCTTGGTTATGACTATAATATAATATTTGCACAGTTATTTCTGAAGTTTTTCTCATACTAAATTGCTTTCCATTCTTTTTTTCTGCAATATTTACTCCGATGACACAATGTCTACATTTATTATCATCTTCACTTCTTTCTCTTTCACCCAGTTGGTTACACTTCTTTTTTGTCCTTTATAAATCACCAGTTCCTTTTAGTCTAAAAACAATGAAAAAATGAATATTAACTAAGACTAAAGTTTGCATTTAGTGGATTAAAACTATACAGAAGCATATATTGAATCACAAACAAGAGTTAGTGAGTGGATTGTGTTTGATGTCCCTGTCAAAATTTCTTTCACATATATCAAGGTGGTAAGTTCCTGGTGGAGAAAACTAGAGTACCCACAGAAAACCACTGACCAATTGCAACAAACAGACATACTTTCTTAAATTAGAATTTTTTTTCGATTCTGGCTAATTATTTGTAATGTCATAATATTGTTCAAAATTAATGAAAAAATTCACTCCTGTCCCCAAGTACCTATGGTTGATTTCAGTAGTTTTACAATCAATAACGTGGGTCACAGTTGCAAATATTGGGATACTGTCCCAATCAAATGAGATCTTCCCGACATGTGTTGTTGTTAATCTCATAGATAAAGATATCAGGACTGTTAATACAAGGGATTTTTAAGTTTAGAGACAGTGGCGGCAGTTCCGATATGAACCATTTTGTGGAGCAATGCATGAATTTGTTTATGATTTTCATTTCCCACTAATAAATAGAAAAAAACGACTGAACCAAGGTGGGTCAAAAATTAGAATAGTTGAACACCTTGTGTTATAAGAGAGAGAGAGAGTGTGTGTGTGTGTGTGTGTGTGTGTGTGTGTGTGTGTGTGTGTGTGAATAAGGTTCCGAGAGGCAATACCGATTAAGACTAGTGCTACTTATGATACTTTCTGTTCATCTAAGACCTCAACGAATAAATCAGTAGCTCAGAAATATTTTGGATACAAAACGGAAGAAAAATAAGTTTTGCGTTAAGAAAAATGAGGTTGAAATGATAATGAGGGGAAAATCAAGTTCGTGAAATAAGGATACGATTGATTGCATCCTCTTGTCGCTTTTTGTGATACGTGGATATCAGTTTTATTTTATTTTATTTTACTTTTTTGTGATTTTTGTTAATTGCGAGCCCCTGTGGTTTTAGCCAATTTTTCGGACGAGTTGTCGTAATGACCTATTGTCTGTGCCGAATTGACTCAGGACCGAAATAACTTGTCAGGTGCCGAATTGACTTGGTGCCGAAATAACTAAAATTTGTTCTTTGGATCTGTCATGCTTTTATTTAGGAAGTGACACGGCAAATTTGGACAACCCTCAAAATATTTTCTGACTGCTGGAGTTTACTGTTGCTGACTTCCCATGTAAGATACAATAATTAACAATAAATAAAACTAGTCAACTCTACCCCTATGAAAGAAATACCCCGCCTCTGGTAAAATCATATACAGGTATCTAACAAAACACTGATATTATACAATGTAATTCTCAAGAAAACCACGTCGAGTTCCGGCAAATATCCCCTGTTTTATTATTATTAATATCATTATTATTGTTATAATCATTAATAATAATAATAATAATAATAATAATAATAATAATAATAATAATAATAATATTATTATTATTATTATTATTATTATTATTATTGAAATTATTTTTTTCTGATTTTAGTTGGAATTTTGTTGTCTTATTCATTATCGTTGTGGTTTCTTTCATCATAATGATATCATTATTTATTTCTCCACAATTTTATTATTTCTAATAATTTTCGAAATTAGTGCACCCTTCTTACCATGTTAGTGTGACGTAAATTAAAAAAAAACCTTAAAACATGTTCTTTATAGATAGATAGAAAGGTAGATGAATGAATTGTATCCTACACCTATAATGCCTTTTATTTATTTATTTATTTATTTATTTATTTATTTATTTATTTATTTATTTTTTATTTATTTATTTATTTAGTTCTTTTTATTTATTTATCAATTTATAAATTAATAAAAGCTCACATAAAAACCTGAAATTATAGGGTCCCCTGTGAAACCATAGAATATTGTATAAAAGGGAATTATAAGATGAACAAAATGTGATACAAATCTGATTTAACCTTTAAATGTATGTGTAGCTCTTCACAATAACAGTGACAAAACTCTTAAAGTACGAGCCATATTTCAAAGGAAAAGACGTCAGCATAAAAAATATGTCAAAATCCAAGATGGCTACCGATTTTTTCTAGATGATACATTTTTACTAAGATGTTTTAAAAATTATACAGACTGTAAAATGTGAAAACATTATTGATTTATGATGTAATATGTACTTTAAAATATGCTTATTTTCTTATATTAGTATAATCCATAATATATATAAAAAAAGAAACTTACAACATTTTGCAAAGCTGTTTGTCCTGAAGATGTAACTTTCTTCTTGTTGATGATACTGAGTTTGAACAAATCCAAAGGATGTGATTGGTCCATAAATTAGCCTCTTTTTCAACCCACCAATCAAAACTGTTCATCTTAACTCGTCTCTCTCTCTCTCTCTCTCTCTCTCTCTCTCTCTCTCTCTCTCTCTCTCTCATGAATCATAAGTAAAACATTAAACATACAAAAGGGTAAAAAAATTATAAAATGCAATTTAGTTGATTTTAATATTTCCAAACATGGAAAATTATATTTAATTACATGTTTTATAAATTTGAGAGAGAGAGAGAGAGAGAGAGAGAGAGAGAGAGAGAGAGAGAGAGAGGGTATGCTTTATTGTGAAACTTAAGAATATTGAGACTGTATAAATACGGGTAATTGCCAAAAAGAAATTGATTATTAAAATATATTTTGAGATAAAGTCAATTTTAAATAAAAATAAATAAAAATTTAAAAATCAGATACATGATACCTTAACAATTATATCAACAATTTTGAATATATAATACCTCATCCTTGATCTAGTGTCTATTTTTTAAAAATACTTTTAGATATGACCAGTGAACTAAAAGGAGGTAAAATGTTTTTACTTAATGGACTACTAACAAAAATTATCAAGTTAGTTTTAATTAATTTATCAATTAATTAAAAATAATAATTGGATTGGTTCAATGGATGAATAAATAAATAAATAAATAAATAAATAAATAAATAAATAAATAAAATGTAAATAAATAAATAATACTTTTATTGGTTTAATAGATAAATAAATAAATAAATAAATAAAATAAGATAAAATAAATAAATAAATAAATAAATAAATAAATAAATAAATAAATAAAATGGCAACCGAATTTAAAATAATTATGTAACTAATAATATGATTATAAAACATTTTCTTACTTTTTATGATCTTCACAACATTCAAAAATATGTCTCACATGGCATAAATAATAATAATAATAATAATGAAAATAATAAAAATAATTTTTTACATTTAATAGTACTTATTGTATTGTAATTCTCGTGCCACTCAGTTTTATTATTTGAATTAAAATTATAACTTTTCATCCATTCGACATTTTCTGTACATTGAATTTACAAAATAATCTAACATGCGAGAAGTTAAAAGATCATCATTAATCTAAGTCGGCGAATATCCTGTTTATTAGACACATTCCATCACCTGTAATCATCAAGATCTTACCATGCAATTTGCTAAATTGATTGACAGGTATCAATACAGTATGTTATTTGTAATTTTTATTTTTGGATGTTGACAAAATATGTGGGAAGAACTGGTGTACAATATAAAATTATTAAATTAACACCAGATGATTTGAAATGATTAATCGTAGGACCGACTTGCTGACGGAATAAAATTATTTAAAATTTATTTAAATCTAGGAGATTTTCTTATTTAACAATATTGTTATTAAATCATTTTAATTCTTTTATAAACTTAAATTCCTTTTCATTTCCATTTATACGGGGAAAAGTTCAACAAATTGTACACTGACAGACAGACATGTCTTTTGTTATATGAATAATTTTTTCATTCATTTCAAATAATCGAATTTTAATTAGATATGACTACAATTTTTAATTAAAACTAAAAACCACACTCCATTCAATAAATGATAGTGCATTCGTACTATTTACTTTGCTATTAAGCAGTTTGTATTTACAGTATCTAAGGAGGCAAATTCCTTTACTTGAAATGTCCGGATGTCCGGAATGATCAGTATTTAGCTATATAAATGTCTGTTATAAAAGAGAATTTTAAAAAATAAACACATGCGAAAGTGGCATCTCAATCAAATATATTGTCATAGGACGGGGTACACTTCATAGTTGGTAGATCAAAGGCTCATACCGATTACTTAAAGTTAGCAAAAAGATGAATTTCCATTTACGTATAAATGCAATTATTTTTTCAAAGAACACTATGAAACGTGTAAATTACAAAGTTTATACAAAACATCATTTTTCAAAACTTTGTGTTATTACTTAAAGATGGCGTATAGATAGCGTATGGCTAAAAGTCATTAAGAAATTTACTAAATGCGTAAAGATGTAAATGCACTGAAAATAATTTATCAATATATATCAGATATGTATTTAATAGGAACTACATACTTTTCGTTCTTTTTTTGATAGTAACAATATAAGTTTTCTCACTCAAAAAAATTACCCTTTTTATAACGTCCACCTGTCTATTAGGTCCATTTTAAAACTGCACTATTTTTAGAAAATATATATATCCACCTATAAGACATCTATAAGCATGGCTTATAGATGGCTTATATTTTGAATGCCAATAAGCCATGCTAATAGGTGGCTTATAGGAGGCTTATAGACAGACGTGCTATAAACTCCCTATAATCAACCTATAAGCTCCTATAAGCCAATCTATAAGCTCCTATAAGCATGGCTTATAGGTGGCTTATAGATGACATTCCGTACTGTGAATGTCTTGAGTGTTTTGATATTTGTACAACAGCACAAACTACAACGAGACTCTTTTAGTAACTAGATTTTCATTTCACTTGTAATCCCAAAAATATATTCTCGACTCGTCGATTAAAAACCAAATATCTCTTTGTTATTTGGAGATATTTTTTCAACACTTTAAAGTTCAAAATTTCTAAAGTATGGGAATATTAAAACACTGGCACAATAATTTCGTTTTTGGATATTAAGTACAAAGCTGTCTTTAAAATGAAAAACGAGCCTGTTTAATTATCTAATCGCATTAAAATACATAAAAAGCCTGTTTGGGAAACTTTTATATTTTTTTGGAAAATAAAGTTCAGACAAACCATTCTATTTTGACTGTTGATTTTTTAAATTAAAAAATATGAGAAACACTTGTAAAGTATAACGTTTTTGAAAAAAAAAAATGTTTGTCGGAGCCATAGTTAAAATTTAGCTAGATATCTTAAAAGCATTAGTACGATTTGTTATGAACTTTTATATACATCTAAAAGCATTAAATATCAAACAATTAAATACTCCTAAACTTAGCTAGTTATTGTATATTTATCGAAGAAATTAACATATTTAAAAATACAATGAATAGGATATTTCTGTTGCACTTTATTATTACCTGTATTTTCAGTAGGTCCAAGCTCGTGATATACATGTTCTAAAACATCATCAGGTTTGTCTTGTGGCATATTTGCATCATCTTTTGCTTTTGCATTTCTGAAATATAATGTTCCTAACTGTAAATTCAAAGTATACATAAATATATAATACAAATAAGTCATTATTTGAATAATGTCGGCTAGAGTTAAATTACAAAATGTCTTGAATGATAAAAATCGCCTTTAAAGTGGGTTAATGTAACAAAATTATCTTTAATCTTTCAAAAAAGATATCAGATTGCAAAGTCCAAAATTTTATCATTATCACTTCTTCTTATAAAATTACACAAGGTAAATATAAATTTATAGAATAAAAAAATGGAAAATATATAATTCATTACATAAAATATAATAAATATATAACATATAACATTACCTTCGCCTCCGAAAAATAAAGGTAATAATCAACACCGTAACTAAAATAAAACCCAAAGCTCCAAACAATCCTCCGACTATTGTGGGAATTGATGAGATGTTAATATCTGAATCAACTAAAGATAACAATAAAAGTAAATTATGATTCCAGAACTACTGAACATCTGAAATCAGTATAATCAAAAGAAAAAAAAAACATAGCGAAGACATTTCATTAAAACATATACATATGAAACAAACGTCCAACATTTATAACATTTATTTTTGTATTTGCGAAAGTAGATATAAATTTTAATGTTTAATAATACTTAAGGGTTCGTGTTTGAAACCATATAGGATAGTATTAATGTTTTTATCTATTGTTTTGCTAAGCGTAATTTAACATATTTGAAAATTTAACAAAATCATCTGTTTAATTTTGATGTGACATATTTACACATTTCAGAAATTCTCTCCTTCTCAGTTACACTAGGAGCTGAAAAAGTCAATAGATAAAAAAGATAATCAAAGCATTTGAAAATTGACGAATCCAAAGTTGTAAAAAATATGAAGCCTAACCACACCATATGTTTTAACATTAAAGCATTCTTAAACAGATCCTGAAAATACTCCTTAATTTTAAAACAAAATGTTCAAAATGACATCTTATCATTTTATGGTTTTATTTTATACTGTTAAAAATATTTTAAATATAGATCAAACACAAAAATACCAGTACATGTCCAATCCCAAAAAAGAAAGTTAAAACTGATCAATGTAGTTATTCCATCAAGAAAAAGAGGTTGGTTGCTCCGGAAGGAACAACTCCTGTCAAGCTAGCTACACCTGTCAAGTGCAGATTCAAATTGAGAATGAAATCTAATTAATTAAAACTCAACTCGTACTTCAAGCAACTTGTCCAATTATCTTGTTACATATATCAAAATCGAATACCTACGTTCACTACATGTTTTGCTTTGGTAACCAGGTTTACAGCCAGGAGTAGTACATGTTCCATGTATTCGATTACAAGTTCCGTTCAAACAATGACACGTATATTTACAGTCTTGTCCAAATGTGTTTTCTATACATTCTATTATAAAATAAAAATATGCAAATATTACAGCTCGAGTATCTTTTAAATGACACGACAAAATTGGATTGATTACATAGACAGCCAGTTAAGTATAAATTACAAATAACAAACACTCAAAAAAATGATAAATACACAGCTATAGACAAACGTTATGAATACTTTTCTATCCTAAATTTTTCACAACTATTCAAGAATACGCCTGCTTCTGCTGCTTATGATGGTGTAATTGTTCCATTTAATAGGCTATGGTAAAACTATTTCCCCTTTGGGTACTTTTTTTAAATTGACTTAGGGATAATGCAAGCCTCAGCTTATCAAGACCCTAAAAAGTTTTTTTGGCTAGCATCATCATATTTCCCTGTATAAAAAATGTCATATATATATATATATATATATATATATATATATATATATTAACACTTTGATGGTTCTAAGTCCAATGAACTTCGATCAAATATGCGAGCAATGGGAGGGTTCCATGGATCGAACCCCGAGACACGATCGCAGTTTCATTTTATCATGACTATCGACTGACAAATGACAAGCCTAAGCTTATCAAGACCCTAAAAAGGTTTTTGGCTAGCATCATCATATTTTCGCGATATAACAAATATCATATTTATTAAAAGACCTTTAAATGTGTAATAAGACACAAACATACCAGTCTTTGTCCCAATCACAATCCCACAAATAAATTCAAAAACTTTAAATGTTGGCAAATTTAGTAATACAGGTGAAACCGGGTGCTACGGAAGGGTAAGCACTTCCTGTCTAACTAGCTACACCCGTCACGTGCAATTGCAAGTCAACATTGATAATGAAAGAAACAAGAACTGTGGTAAGCCAAATATTACGAGTATAATTTTGGATACAGTGACTACATACTTATTAAGAATATTGTGATGACAGCTATAAAACTTTTTAAGGGTCTGAATAAGCCCAGTCTTGCAATATTCTTGCGTCAACAATTGATTTGTTAGCAGTTTGCTTCGTTGTAGAAAGTCCACATAGTGGGAACAAGCTCTACTATAACGTATTGTGAAAACATATGCATCATACGCAGGAGAAGCAGGGGTATTACTGCAAAGAAACGAAAAGTTGACAATAGAAAATTTAAAGTCATCACGTTTGTCGTATAGATGTAAATGTATTTAAAAGCGAAATAATAAAATCTCAGAATTAAAATTTCAGTATTGATCTTGAAATATTAAAAAGTCGGTAGAATCGTGGCAATTTAAAATACAAAATTCATTTTTCATCATATCTCGATAATGATTTCAAACTTAAATGTTGACCTGCGATCTGTCGGATTATGTTTTATGGCTACGGGGCTAGAAAATAACACTTCATTTTAATGTCAACAAGAGATGGTACAAATTAAACATTCTTTATTCTAATAACAATACAAAACAAAGATATAACCGGGCATTTTAATCACAGGAAATAACGATACATACTACGCTACATACTCCAGTAAAATGTCAGTCCTATGTATTATATAGGCTAGGATAGGAAGTAAGGATATTATAGGAAATTGGTCGGGACCGAAAGTTGACTTCGAGCGATCGTAGTTTCACTGTAAATATAAACGTCGAGTTATTCAATACTTTTTTATTCTCGATTTTTCATTTCACGCGTTAGTGTAGGAAGTACAGGCCTCACTTCACGGTTTATATGTTCAACTTAATTTGCGATTCTTTTTACCGATTTTGATTATAAATTTATCATTGGAAGTAGACATTTGTCTGATTACTTAGCCATATGAATAAAACAAAATTTTTAATAAATAAAAGAAAAATAAAGCCTACAAATACTAAAATGATGTCAGTTAAACTCAACATACGTTCATTAAGCACATAATATTTTAACACATTTTCAAAAATTGTTATTTTTAAACGAAATATTTTACCAAATAAAATAAATGTACTTCACTCATAATACTAGTTGAAAGATATAGGCACAATTTATGCAAACTTCTAAAATTACGTTATCTAATCGTCGAGCCATTTAATCATTGTTATTTGAAACCTAACATAATCTCTTTTGTTATCAGTCTTCAATTTAATAATATTATAATTCATGTTTATCAGAAAGTTGTACTTGTCTTCTATTTTTTTCTTACGAGCATATTTCGAGTAATGCATGTCCATGTGACACCAATATTTCTCGTACCCCTTTATAAAAGAATCTCTAAGAGAATCTAAGATATTGATATTATATTTATATTGTATATATGTACTTACGTGTAAAACAGCTATTTCCTTTCCATCCAGGTTTACAACCCTTTTTAAGACATTGTCCATTTGAATTGTTACAAGTACTTTGATTACAGTGACATGTCGAGTTACAGCCTTCACCAAATGTATTATTTACACATGCTAAAACAAAAACTTTTAATGTACATTTAGTGATATAGCATGGCAAATTAATATAATTTTTTAAATACAGCCATCATGATTTTGATTTATAGTTAAATATTGCTTTCATTCTAAATTTTACGATCTTAAAATCTATAATCCTAGATTTGTTTTACATGCTTAACTTATTTACCATTTTTTACTTTTAGGATTATAGGATTTGATTATAATTTAAACATTGGTAGATAAGTTTGGGATTGTTGTTCTGAATATCATGATTTTATTCATATCCCAAAAGATCAATAACGTTCTTGTGGATATTTAACCGTTAAATAATAATCAATGGATGTTAAACGATAAAATAATCTATTTACTGGGAAAAATGCGACTTTTAAAAATTTTGATATTAACAATTGCATCTTTCTATCAAAAACTATTTTTATAATTTACCTACGCTGACTACATTTTCAGTTAGCCATCCAGGTTTACATTTTATATCACTACAAACTCCCGTCAACGGAGGACAAGATCCAGTTTAACAATGACAAGTATATTTGCAATCTTTTCCATAATTACCCGTTTTACACACTGAAAAAAATATATATCATTTTCTGTGCATTTTCTCCATAATCTTTGAAATAAAATTGATATGTTCCATGGATCACGACACTTAACAAGAACGACGTTAATTTTTACCCAAATTCGCTATAACGTTATCCAACAACATGTCTGTTATATCTAGCGGCTTAAATGATTGTATGTTTTATAAAAGAAATTTTAAAACATCACAATCATTTGTTTATGGATTAATATAACAAAAGTTATTTACATTAAGCTGCAATGTTATGAAAAAAAAATTGCCAAGACAATATAAACCCATTTTAAACAAACGAATGGCCCCTTTAACGGATTTATAGATGTGAAAAGCACTTTGAATTTAAATTGATTGAAAAAAATATTGATCTATTTTTTTTCAGGTAAAGATGATTATAAACCCTTGTCATTCTTTGCCCTAAAAAATTTCTATGTGTCAATCGATTTCTGTATCTAAATGAATTTTAAAGTTGATTATGTGAATTTTATCTCTTATTATATTAAAGGTACATATAGAGATTTCAATTGATAAGAAATATATATCAGAAATGACATAGTTCAAACCACAAGAATTACCTTACGAGCAGCATATAGCTGCATCTTTGGAAACAAACGATCTAGCAATTACGCCACGTCCAACTTCCAGCCAAAATATAGATCATGCTACTTGTCCTTATCATAACAAATTTTGGTCAGAACATCTTGTTTTTCAACGATCGTTAAAGCTGTGATCCTAAAAGTGGTGCGCATAAAAGCTTATGGATACTCCAAAAATGATTTTACAAAATGTATAAAAATAACAACTAAAAAAAAAATATATCATTTTCGTGTTTTAAACTATTCCGCGAAAATTCAAGTGCGATGAGTAGATTTCTTTTGAGCGGGTCAAGGTTAAACACAGATCGATAACCAATCAGCCAATCAACGATCGACATTCCCACTCGCCTCAACAATGACCCCTTAGTAGACAATGCGAGGATATCCAAAAATGTCTTATCTTTAGTTATAAATAATGGATATACATAGTTACATAAGATAAAACGATCACAAGGCTATTTAATCATTATACTTGACGTCTACGATAATTATATTTTACATAATATTATCTAATTGAATGAAATTTAGGTGTATGTGTGACCCCCTTCTGAATACAAAGCTTAAACACAAATTTGCGTTTGGGCAAGATAGCAATAATGTGTTGTCAACAACATGTGAAATAATGTGGTTCTAACCAGTATATATACAGCTTGATTTATAAAAGTTACAAGACCAACCCCCTCCTTTAAGGATCTGTAAGGATCCTTAAAGATCGTTAAATATGTCCTTAAAGATCCTTAAAGCTGCCTTAAAGCATCCTTTAAGTCATTCCATCTTTAAGAATCTTTAATGAACCCTAAAGGAATCTTTAAGGACACCTTTAAGGATCCTTAATGGAACTGAAATTTTAAGGATCTTTAAGGAGGCTTTAAGGATCCTTAAAGATGTTTCGTAAAAAATCAATTTTTTTCCAATTATTAATGGAAAGATGGCTATTAAATTCATTTAGTTAAAAACTATGATTTGTTTGTAGTATAATTTTAATTTTTATAGTTTATACGACATAGGGGACATAGATAACGCCTGTCTAAATTCTAATTTCTACATTAAGTTTGTCTAGAGGAGCCGTATTTAGTTTCCTAAAAATACTTTAAATCTATTAGATTACGAATGTGCAGTTTTCACAGTACAGGTAAACAACCCGTGTTTTAATCAGATCAACAGTAAGCATAAAGTATTTAACGGCATTAGTTAATTGTATACAGCGGTACTTGTTTGATTATAGACCCCAGGTGATTTCCCGCGCGGCTTTTGACTTTCATGTGCAGTTTCTTATCTAGGTAGGAGTAGGAGATCACTATGAAGTCAAATAACATGTTACAATGATTACCTTTCCCTTGGTGTTGGAAATAAAAATGTGTTTTCGGAAGTGAATTTAAGAGACAATTTTAAAGTTTTTGGTGTGGTAATTTTCGTTAAATTTCCGACATTTAACATGTATTACATATTGTTTGAAATGCATAAAAAATGAAAAATATTCTTATAAAATACTCGAAATCACTTACTCAAGAATGCTACGGGTTGAAGTACCGATGTCAGTTTCACGCTTATCGCTCGGTTGTCGCCATTTTACCTAATGAATATGCATGATTTTAACTATATTAAGATCGTCTAAATTAACCACGTGACACGAAAGTAGAGCATTGCGATATTATAATGCTTCTCAGACGTCAAAATGTGTTATTCTTATATACATTGTGATCACATTTGTTAAAAAATTGTGTATAATGAATTTTTTTTTAAAAATATTTGCAATGATACATAATAGATGTATACAAGTACATGTGTATCTGGAGTTTTTCTGTGGTAAACAGCTTGTTATCAAATTATTGATTTTATATGTAAAATAATATGTGAATTAACTTTAATCCTATAAAAAGTTTTTGCTAGTTAAATTAATCATTTTGAAATATTTACAATATTCTTTTTAATTGGTTTATCATCAGTCTGTGTCATTCCTATCAACAGCAGAATTACATTTGGATTCAAGAAATGAGGAACATGAAACCTCACCTCAAAAGAAAACAAGAGGACCTAAAGAAAGACCTCGTGGATACAGGCGGGGAAGTAGTGGGAGGGGTTCCCAAGTTCCAAAGAGGTCGAGAGCGTCCTAGAGAACCAAATCGGGCAGACATAGCCACAATAAATATTCAAGAAAGGCAAACTTTGTTGGAGGTTTGGATGTATTTTTATGTTAGTTTGTTCCAAGCTGTATGGGTTTATTCGACCACAGTCTCTTAATTTCTGTGGCATGACACAGTTAACCATTGTATCGCAAAATAGCTGAAGGAGATTACTCTTATTGATTTCTCAGCAATATTCCTGCATCTCCTGCATATGGTGTATACATTTCTCAACTAATACGCTATACAAGGGCTTCCTCCTATTATGAAAGCTTTGTACATAGAAGCAGGCTGCTTTCAGAAAAGTTGTTTGTGTTTGTATAGTTAACATACTGCTTCTTCTGTATCAATTACATTTCTAATTATAACATATAAAGAATAATAATTTCAAGTAAAAGAAGTTGGAAATAACAGATGTGATCAACGTAATCAATTAAGTGATTAATACACTTGATCATCAAACACCATGTTGCTGACTGATGTAAGAGATACTAGTATATTACAGGTAATTTTTGAATGCATTTCTATCAACACATAATTTATCTAATGCAATAAATATTCTATGAATAGATAAAAATAATAACAAATTATATATGAAATTTTTATAAAAATAAATAAATAAAAATTAATTTGATCCTTTGATCATTTTATAAAAATAAATAAATAAAAATTAATTTGATCCTTTTGTTGTAAAAGATATTTTGAAAGAAATAAAAGAAAATTTTTGAATAGATGAAAAATGTCCCACTTGTTTTCTTTCAGTCACATGTTCTCATTTGCATATTGTAAGGGTCATATTTTATAGTTATCAACTTCAGTATCATGTCTTCCATAGCTACATAGGTAAGTGTTCGATTCCCAGTGGGAGCGGATAAGTAATGAACATTTTAAAATTTCTTGTAATTTCTATTTAATTAATTAGCATGAAATCTAATTTAAAAATGTTTTAAATAAATAAAAACAAATTAAATAACAAAATTAAAAAATTGAGATTAAAAAATTATAAAAAGAAAATTATTGTAAAATGGCTTTGTTTTTTCACAATAAAAAAATGCTATAGTTTTTTTCAAATAAAATTTTATAAAAGATAATGATAAAAATAATGTTTCATTGCTTTTTAAAAAAAATAAAAATATATACATATAAATTCTTCCTTAAAGATCTTTAAAGCTTCCTTAAAGATCCTTAAAATTTCAGTTACATTCAGGATCTTTAAGGAGTCCTTAAAGACATATTTAAGGATCCTTAAAGTCTCCTTAAAGGTCCTTAAAGAGACATTTATTGCAGCTTAAAGAGGCTTTGATAATCCTTAAAGATGCCTTTTCATCATGTGAGTGTAATAAATATACAAATAATCATTATTTATATTTATAACATTCGAATGATAACAAACAACGACAGTAACCCTGTTTGTTGTCAAGATTCTACTGTAGTCGTAAGCTGACTGATGTTCTGCCATAATCACTGTCAATCCGACAATGAAAATTATAACTTTTACAAAAGTCATACGAAGTGTGGGTAGTTTCATTTATTGTCCATTTCCTTTCCTTTCACAAAATACACTTTCTCCCTGTGATACCCCGCAAAGGTCTCATTCCACTGGTAAATTATAACAATTACATTTAATGTTTTGTGCCAATTCTTTTCGTACGAACTATAAGTTATTAATGACAAGATAAACAAAATGAAATTAAAAATCAATAAACTGTTGAAATTTAACATACGTGTGCTGCAAGTTGGCCCCTCCCATCCTTCTAAACAACCTTTTTTATCACAAACTCCAGTTGTCGAATTACATGTTCCTTGAAGACAGTGACATCTAAATTTACAGTCAGGACCGAATTTTTTTTGGTTCGCATCACATGCTTATAAAAATTAAAAAATACAGCTGATATATATTTATATTAAAAATATAAGTAAGTATCTACAAATTAAGGAAATCCAGAAAACTGACGTCTCTCTAACAAAAAAAGATGACTTACTGCCTATAATACTGTGGTATCAAAAAATTTGCAACTGTTTTAAGTACAATAACCGTTAAAGAACCGCATTAAATTCATAGAAGTGAGTGAAATCAGGGGCATAAAATACACAATTATTATTATTTTCATTATTATTATTATTATTTTTATTATTATTATTATTATTGCTGTTGTTTTTGTTGTTGCAGATGATGATGATGATAATACTGTATCTTAACAGGTTTATAGAAAAAAATTATATTTATAACTGGTATTTGTGTTATATATTATCTACCATTTAAATTTGATGCGTAACGTTCTTTTGCACATTAGATTTGATTTTTCCTTAATAGCTTTTTACGAAAATGGAATAATAAACTTATTTTCTCTAAAAGCTTTTAAAAAAATGTAGTTTTGATTCCTCTATATTGCTTTTCATTTCTTAACTGTCTTTTAGTTGAATTTCTTTCAATTATTAACATTTTTATTCATTCTAACAATTCTAAAATGCAGAAAATAATAATAAAGACAAAACATTAGTGACAGAAACTTATTTTTAAAAACAGTCACATACGTGTATTACAGGATAATCCCTTCCATCCAGCTTGACATCCTTGTTTGTAACATATACCAGTTGTATGATTACATGTTCCTTGTAGACAGTTACATCTTGAAGCACAATCAAATCCAAATGTATTTTCACCACACGCTTTATAAAAGTATGATCATTTTTGTTTTAAAAATACATTTACAAAAAAAAAAAAAAAAAGAAAAAAAAAAAAAAAAAGGTAAAGGTATTATTTATGAAAAATGTAAACTCGAAACATTTAAATATAACATATCTTATTTTACATTATACATGAAGTTTAATGGCCGTCATCACTATATTGTTGATAAGTATGAAGTCTCTATATCCATATTCTATGTTCCTTTCATTTACAAAATTTACTTGCACGTGACGGTTTAGCTAGCTAGACAGGAGGTGTTTACCCTTCCGGAGCACCCGGCCTCACTTTCTTGATGTAACTCACGTGTATAACTAATTTTTGCCAGCTTTTAATGTTTTTGCTTTGTTTTTTTGGATTGTGGTTTGGACAGGGACTGGTATGTTTCTTTTATTAAAACATTTTTACTTAACTGTTTTTCGATGTGTAAGGAATCGTTTCAACGACCACAAGATAGAGAGAGAGAGAGAGAGAGAGAGAGAGAGAGAGAGAGAGAGAGAGAGAGAGAGAGAGAGAGAGAGAGAGGTTTGTTCCACATGTTAACTTAATTTAAACTAATATAAGTTTGCACCTTTGAAGTCATTAATTTTCTAATGTTTCCATTATATTTTTCATCTATCATTTTGAGCAACTAGTGTTACACATGTTACTGATGAAAAATGAATTTCCGAAATAGGCACATATGGCACACCAAATCTAAACATATATTTTTTTTTTCAAATATTTAGTGAATACTTACTTTTATTGCAACTAAGTCCTTCCCATCCAGCTTCACAACCTGGGGTGAAACAAGTTCCATTACTTCCATAGCAACCTTTCTGTTTACAATCAAATGTGCATTCTGGACCATACTTGTTTTGTGTACAGCCTACATTTGTGAACAAAAGATTTGAAGCTGTAGTAGGCCTAATAACTCTTTTCTGGTATGTAATTTTGTGAACAAACGTTTTTATTAATAATCCAATTTGAAGATTTTATTTCGCCATTTATGTACGGCGAAAGAATTAATCATCTACAACGTTGTTCTTTGACAGGCACGGACATTGATTGTTGTTTCGTTATTAAGCCATGAAATAGGAGGATACATTAAACATTTACTATTTTTAAGACAGGTCGTTTCTAAGTGCAAACGCTCGTTTTGTTTAATAAGCTTAAAGTCAATGAAAATGCGTAAGTTTGAATATTAGAACTCGTTTGAAATGTATTTGTATTCTTTTCTAATTTTAACTATATTTAATTCTAGTGTAGTTACTCTAGTTATTCTATTATTTATTAAATGTATACAAAATACAATTTTAACTTTCACACACCGAATGAGGAAGTGTAAACACAAAATTTTAATTTAATAATTTAATCTTTATGCATTTATCCATTACCAAATATTTGAACTTCACAAAGTTCCAATAAGGGACCGATACTCTCGTCTAAAGCATCAAAGTGGTAATTAAATATCGTCACATATCGTCCAGGTCCTTTACATTCATCTATAGTTGTAATATTTGATGGATATTCAAGATCATTATCACTGTAACATGGTGTTTTTTTTCGCCAGTTTGTGTCCATACGAACGGTAATTTGAAATCCATTTAATCTGCGAACTGCCATAAAGTTATCTGTAATTTGAATATCATTTTTTATTTTCTATATTATAGGTATAGATATATCTACAAATTTTATAAATATAAGATAACACCTTTCACTCACTCTTTCATTCATCTGCCACCCGTTATAATAATAAAGATTATCACACATAATACATATATTTATTATGACATTAATCTTATTACCTGATATTGTAGTTAAACATATCAGAGCTAAAATAAGGCTTTAATCATTCGACTTTAAATTATCTCCCTTTCCTAAGAAGTTTACTCTTAAATATTTTTTTCTTTTTGATACAAGAACTATTTTTTATCTAGCTAAGAGTTTTAAGCTTTGGAGTGATAGTTGAATACGAATTATTAAGAATTTATTATAATCGATTTTCTTTCTAAACATGCTAATTGGCTCCTTTGAAGCTTTGAAAAGATTTTTTCCCATCAAACACTAGTATAATTAGTACGAAATGTTTAATTCTTATTATAATCATTTAATCATTTGACTTTTACAAAACTGCTAGGTTTGGCAGTTTTTTACATATAGCCCATATAAACATGTGTATATCTTTTTTTTTATTTTATGACATTTGTTCTTATAATTTTTTATTTTGTTTCGTTTACATGTAACTCTTTGTTTCTTGGTTCTTTGTTGGTATATACAATTTAACTATGTCAGATTACATTATATTATTCTTAAATCTTTTGTACGATAAAATGTATTTTTTTAACTTTTTTCCCAATCAAAATCTATTAAATTTAGTTCCCTTTCCTAGTTTACTTCAGGATTTGATTCCACAAACAATTACTTAAGTATTACATTTTGCGAACCGACATCAAGCGTCATTTCGCGAATATGTAAATTTGCGACCACAATCCATATGAATATTATAATTTGCGATCGATATTAATTTATCTCCCTTTCCTAAGAAGTTTTACTCTTTAATATTTTTTTCATTTTGATGCAAGACCTATTTTTTTATCTAGCTAAGAATTTTAAGCTTTGGAGTGATAGTTGAATACGAATTATTAAGAATTTCTTATAATCGATTATCTTTCTTAACATGCTAAATGGCTCCTTAAAGCTTTGGAAAGATTTTTGCCCATCAAACACTAGAAAAAATAGTACGAAATGTTTTATCTTTTTTTAAATTTCCTGATATAAGAGGGATAAGTTTGGTAATTATAATTTTTAAACCGCCAAATATAACGAAAACATATAGAATATTAACATCATACAAATCCTTACTATAGAAAACTTTTTCAAACCAAATTTTATAAAAGATACCATCATTTTTTATTTCTTTAAAACCATAATGAGGTATGTGTATTTAAAAAAAATGTATCTAAGAATTTTTTAACATTCTGCAAGGAAGAACAATGCTTTTTGTGGATTGAAATTATAGATTTGATATTCTAATCATCAGGCAGATAATTTTTACCCAAGAACATTATCTTCTGTAAATAACGAACGTACTATTATTGTTTTACTTGAGCCCCATTTAGTGACGACTAAACCATGCTTATTAAGTTTATATATAAGTTTACATAGAGAATATAATTAACCGCTTTAAAATAAATACGATTTTTTATCGAAAGAAAAACAACGTTAAACAACAAAACCAAGTATAAATGATGTAATCATTACAAACAAAAGTAATTTTTGTAACAATTCGTTAATTTTAAATGTGGATCGAGTGATTTCCATCATATGATAGCGTTACAAATCTGAGGTAAATTGGGTCTCAGAAAACAAAATTTTAGAAACTGTAGAAGTCTTAGAAACTTAAATCAGGAACGTTTTTGGCAGATTTACAGACAGAATTATCAGTCACTGAGCTATCAACAGACACAAACAAAAAATATGAACAATTTCAAACAAAACTTACAAATATCATGCACCCATCAAGGAAAGTACTTGCACATCCAGCCCCATTCATAAACAAACATCAATGACAAGCTGTTTACAAAAAATGATATAAGGAATTAATTTCCGAAATGTCCACATCTGGCACATCAAAATTCAACTGGTATTTGTGTTATATATACAACACTTTCAAACAAACTCCAACTCAACAACACTGGTCAAAGTACAAAACAGAAAGAAAGTTTGTAACTAAACTCAAAAGAACTTGCATTAGGAAAGATGCATTGGCGGCGAAAAATTAAAAACCAAATCATTTTGGCCAACATTAAAACCATTTCTTAGCAGCAAAGGTAACAAAATCACAATAGATAGGATAATACAGGAAGGCAATTACATTATATATAAACAGTAGGATGTCACTGAAATTTTAAATATTTTTTCATAAACGTTATAAAAGACATAGGGAACAAAAACGCAGAAACAAATGAAGAACACCCGAGCATTAAAGCCATCAAAATAAGTTACCAAAACCATTCAACCTTAAATTTTAAACCAGTCACGTCAGATTTTGTCACCAAACAAATGCAATCACTAAACTCCAAAAATATGGTATATTACCCAAATTACTCAAACTAGCCCAACCAGCAATAATACATCCACTTACTGACATTACTAACCAGTCAATACAAACATCAACTTTACCAGACAAACTCAAACAAGCCTAAGTTACTTAACGCCACAAGAAAAACAGTGCAACACAAAAAGTAATTACAGTATTGTAATGTCAGTATTATCCAAACAACATCCAAACTATTTGAAAAAGCTATAAACTCTCAACTTTCAAAACACTATGAACAACATCATTTCCATCCATACCTCTCTGTCTTCAGACCAGGATATTGCTGTCAAACCACCCTTCTCAAAATACTTGAAGACTGGCGCAAAGCACTTGATAACAATAAATACATAGCAGCCATACTAATGGATCTCTCAAAAGCTTTCGACTGCCTCCCTCATGATCTTCTATTTCTTAAACTCAAACACAATGGACTCTCGGATACAGCTACATAGCTAATGCAAAGTAACTAGGAACTTCAAATAGCTCATTGCAACAAATACACAAAGGGTTCCACAAGGATCTATTTCTGTCCTTCCTTAATGATATTTTCTACTTCACACAAAACTGCAATCCCTACAAGTATGCTGACGACAACACACTATCAGCTATAAATTGTGATCTAAGCACGATAATATCACACTTCGAAAAAAACAGTGGTTCTCAGATAATCAAATGCAAGCAAATCAATACAGGTTTCAGGCCATTGCCATAGGCAAAAACAAAAAAGAAAAAAAAGAAAGAAAGAAAGAAAGAAAAAAAAAAAAAAAAAAAAAAAAAAAAAAAAACAAGGCAGACATAACAACAAGTTACGGGCAAAATTGTTTGTTTGTGCAAGACCACTTCAGAAAAGAACAATCATTTAATAACTTTAAAGTTTAATAAAACAGTTGTCTGGCAGCTCGTGTCGCTGTTTTGCATGCCATTACCGCATAGACGACATTTAAGGTTTTATGTAAGTGCTATTGCTTTATTTCTATTTTATTTATGGATTTTAGTTGCAACTTCAGTGTTATTTTCTTTCTTCAGTTACTTCATATTTTGCTTTATTTAGCTAGCAGCAATTTTTTTAATTATTTTATTATGTTTTTAATATGTCAGTGTGGTTATGCTTAAGTATGCATAGTTTTATGTCTTGCTGTTAATGTAATTGAAATATTTGTAATGTCAATTGTCTTTTTGTTTATGTGTATGCATATTTAAGTCGAGAAAAAGCTCAATAGAGATTATGTTATTTTTTGTAAATTTTCCGACTATAAATAAAGATTTATTATTATTATTATTATTATTATTATTATTATTATTATTATTATTATGAAGAAACCTGGACAAAAAAATGGTGTTCAAAATCGAAAACATATAATTATGGAAAAAATATTACACCAAACGTTGATCTAATAACGAGGTATGGATATGTTATCCATTCATATTTATTTAAACAAACCAATATTTTAATTTCATGAAAGATAAAAATGTAATTGAATGATATACGCAATAAGTACTAATTTAGAGATTATTTTACTTGTAGCTGAGGCCAGTTAATTAATAGTCGAGAAACTTGGAGTACCCCAAAAAAAGTACTAACCTTAAAAATATTAACAACTATTCTCGCACTTTGAACTGTCTCGAGTTTGAATCAAACCTAGGCAGTAATAGGCGATTGATCCGTAAGCAATGTACCAAATTTGAACTTTATATATTAAATAAAAATATATTTTCTTTATACTACTAAATTAAAAGAGTTTATTTCGAAACATCATTTCTGATTTCTTCACAGGTTTAACCGATATAGGTTTATTATTTAAATACTCATTGTTCCATGAAGATGTTTTTGCAGTCAGAAGGTTGAAAATTATATCCGGCATGTCCATTCTAAATCCAATATTGTTGTCGTTACTATAAATACCAAAAACCTATAAATTGGCATTAATAGTTCAATTATCAACCGATTGTGATGATTGATGCTGGGGTATAAAACATATAAAAACGGGTTGCAAGTTAAAGGGCCCTCCCTGCACACTAAGTGAACTGCAAAGATCAAAATTACTTCCACATCAATTATAGATGGCGATGTCTCGATATAAGTTAAATATTGTTTTCTTGGACATAAAACCCTATTAAAACGATTGATTAATCAATCAATCAATTAATCAATCAATCAATAAATCAATCAATCAATCAATCAATCAATCGGAGGATAAAACATATGTAACGGTATTTTTGTATAATTTTATATTTGTGCAATAATTACATAATATGCAAATAATAAACTTAATATACAATACATGTAAAAATAGATAGGACATTAACCATATGTAGGATATTTTATACACGTAATATACAATACATATAAAAATGGTACATAAGTCACTTTTCAAACATATTGTAAAAAAGTCGCCTTTGATCTACAAACTATGTATATTCACTCTCTTTTGTAGCAATTCAATTATGCATGTTTTAAACATCAAACGTGACAAATTTAAAAGAAGTAAGATACAATTTTTCGTTAACACATCTATTTCTATAAATATAATACTTAATATTCATTACAACTAAATGTTTCACCATATCTTTCGATACAAAATCTCCAAAAATCAATGATTTTTTATTTAATTTAAAAATATATTAAAAGATGACAGCGAAAAATCTACTTCATTTCAAAAGTTTTGAACAAAGTCACATTCCCAAAACAGATGAACTATTGTTTCATTGCCTTTTCCGCAGAAAGTACAAGAGGGGTCGTCCCTAACTTTTATTTTATGTAAAAAAGCATCAGTACCAATTATATTATGATTTATTCTATATTAAAAAACACTGCAATTTAGAGCTATACATTTTTGAGAAATTTATTTTATATATTTTTCTAAAATCGTCATTATTCAAATCATCAAAGAACTTTTTCCATTTATCTCTTGAAACTGGAATATAGTTATTTTGTTTTAGTATATTATATATGTCTATTGAACCTTTTTTGGTTTTCAAGAAAACTGTAAGGGCAGATGGAATAAAAGGACATTCAACCTTTGATAAAGCTATTATTAAACTGTTGCCAATTTCCATTGTTAAAAATTAAAGTTTTATCCAAGTTAATATCAGAGCATTGATGTACGAAGATAGATTAATCATTTTTAAGCACCCCTGTTCATACTCTTTGATTACGACTTCTTTCTCATCTTACCAATGGGATTATCCCAAATTATATCGAAAAACATTGATTTAAACTAATTAATAAAATTTTGGTTCGGTGTTGGTATTGAAATGAACAGATGGTTAAATGGTGATTTTGGGACAGTAATTTGTCCTAAAGGGGTCAGCTGTCTTTTTTTTTCCAGTTATTTATAATTGTTTTAATGATGCTGACTCCTTTTTATTGTTAATTTCACAAATCTTTTCGATATCTACATAAAAAATAATACCAAGTAGCGTAAACTTTGTGTTTCCCCATTGTAATTTATAATCACAATTTATTTTCAGTCCCGAAATATTTGCAAATGTGGTGAGTTTGTTTAGGGTATTTCTTAATGAGTTTTCCGAGCGATCTAAAATGACTGAAGTGTCGTCTGCATATAAAAATATTTTGAACTCATTGTCGTTAATTTTTATACCCTTTATATTATCATTATTTCTTATCTTAATGTTATTAAGGATATCCATAACTCAGTAGGGAGTGCTTTGTGCTATCAGAAAATATATCATTTAGCAAAATTTTCAGTCGTCTTAATTTTTGAAATTCATTTAAAAGTAAGGTCTGTTCCCTCATGCAAAACATTCCTGAATTTGGATTCACATATTTTTGGAACTTTAGATTCATTAATTCTTAATTTTAATCTATCAAACTTTTCGGCCCCTAGTGTCACTGATGAGGAATCATTTTCCGAAATGTGCACATCTGGCACATCAAAATTTAGCAGGTATTTGTTATATATTTGATGGCGAGAATTTTAACACATAGCAAAAACAAGTAAGGGGATAATATATCGCATAATATCATAAATTAGTCTAGTGTTTTCTCCAATATTTCTACCTGGAGTAAACCCAGTTTGATCTGTTCCTATCAGATGTGTTAAAAACGGCTTTATTCTATTGGCGATAACCCCTGATCCCAGTTCGTAGACGGTATTTAAAAGAGATATTGGTCTCCAGTCTATAATAAATTGTTTAGGCTTTCCCTCTTTTAGAATACATGTAATTATCCTTTCCCTTTGAGTACTTGACATTTTCCCCTTTTTATAGCCATAATTAAGCGATCGTACAACAAAACCCCCCAGTTCGTTCCAGAATACTTTGAACAATTCAACAGCGAAACCATCAGAACCGGGCTTTTATCATTCTTCATTTTCTTTAAAGTTTCAAGAGCTTCAGTTTTTGTTACTAACCCCTCAGTTTGTTCAGCTTCATTGTTACTTAATTTTGTAATTTTCCATTGATTAAGACATCCATTCAAATTAGCATCAGAAGGACAAAGCGCTATAGAATATAAATGTTTGTTTTCTAATTCTTGTAATATTTCATTTTGTTTATTTATAATTTCACCATTTTCCTTGTTAACTCTAGGTATTATGTTATCTATAAATGTTTTTGATTCTTAATTCCAAAAATATTTGGTAGGTTTTTCTCATTCTGTTATCCACTTTGTTCTAGATTTTAATAAGCTGCCTTTTAAATTTTCTTTTCTTAAGTTTTCAAGAATATGTTTTTTTTTCTTCTAAATCTCCAATACTTGACTCTGTTAAATTAATTTCTAAATTTTGAATATCTCTAATTACGTTTTTTTGCTATTTCTATTTTTTCTTTCTTCTAAACACTTGCATATGAATTCCTCGAATTTCCATTAGTAGAGTGTCAAGAAATAATTGGTCATTTACTTTTAATTATATTTGATTAATTGGGATGCAATCAATGTTTTAGAGATTATATACAGGAATCATACATTGTATCTAAATGTCAGAAATTAAAGTTTTTATAAGCCTAATGTAATTCATATCGAAGAGAAGAGAATTATAAATTTCCGTTAGCCTTTTCCTTTTTTGAATTCATTAAATCTTAATTTTAATATAACAAATGAAAGGTTAGAACGGTAGCTAGACTCTATTTTAACACTAAATGTATTCGTATAAAAGGTATATGACAAAAAGAAAAAATCTAATCTTGCTTGTTTTAATGGGAATTTTTTTCTCCATGTATATCTTTTCAGTTCTGGGTTAAGTTCTCTGAAGTGTTCAAAACAATCTTTCTTTTGTATCAGGTCTAATGATATTTTCCTGGCCTTTGGGTTGTTAACATGAAGATAATTATACGCATCGATCTTCGGATCTCAACATAAATTAAAGTCCCCACAAATAATAAAATTGTCATTTCTAAATCGTAAACTATTTCAAAGATCTTTTCGTAAAATTTGGGAGAGTCTACATTCGGGCCATAACGATTAACAAGGGTAATTTTCTCATTACTGACAATAATTTCTAAAACTATGTAATTCCCATTTACATCTCTTTTTTCGCGCAACACTTTTTATTTTTTATATTCAAGAACTAAACAAAAACCAGTGATTTCCCCATTCATTACTAATAACTAACTCCTTTTCCGAGGTAAAATGCGTGTCTTGAATACAGTAAATATAGAATTGAATGATTTAATATAATTAAAAACATCTTTTCTTTTCAATCTGTCTCCTAATCCTTGACAGTAAAACGATATAATTTCAGCCATTATTCATGCTTTGTTAAAATGCTTCAACCACAAATAGATGTATTGAATTTGAAATGTAAAGTAAAGACGAAGTAAAAATTAACTGCTAAGAGTAAAAGGTATAGATAAGCGAGTTAGAAAGTAGATTAACTAATAAAGGGAAAAGTTTTAATCACAGTGTAAGTAAAGTTTGCATGAATAACATTTCCTGTCTTTTAGGTATAGGCAAACCTGAGCTTTAGGTATGTATATATAAATGTCACTATTATCATAAAAACATGTATGCATGGACATTTATTTTCTTGACACCTTAGTTTAAGTTTGTATCTATCAAACCAAATATTTTTAGGAGGAAAATTTCACACAACTTTTACCCAATAGAAAGAAAAACTTAAAAGCATATGCAAAAATACACTAACAACAAACAAAAATAATAAATAGTATAATATAGCATCCGGACGTTCATGGCTTGATGACAGCGTTTACAATCACGGGTGAATCCATGCTACACACATAATAAAAATAAATATATTATCAACTGCGTATGATAATGAAAGTACCTATCACACATTCGAGCGATTATTTGTCGTATGTAACTGTTTAGTACATGATTCTTTCTATTTTAAACGCCGTCATCAGACCGTGAACGACCGATACATGCTCAAAACTCATATAGATACCTGATAAAATAGACGCAGAAGCAATGTGAGAAACCAAAACCACAGTTTTATGATACAAAATAGATGCATATATATATAATACACATACATTATTGGTACCATATTCCTTCATAGAATTAAGAATGCATCTACCTCCACTGTACCTACCGTCGTTATCAATACCACCATGCATTACACCTGTATCATCTGTAAAACGATACGCAACGATATTGTGTGTTGAAGAGGCCACAGACGTCATTGAAAGTAATTGAGCAAGGGCTTCTCGAACATCCTGATAAGACATTATGGACACCGCACGTCCGATAATCACATTGCCGTTTTCACTAAAAGTAGCTCCCGCGGAGAAATTTTATTTATGTTTTACATATAGTGCTGAATGGAAACCATCGGTATCTTTAGGTAACTCAACCTTTTATTTAAACAATGTGCCGCTGCGCTTAAAGATCAATTACAGATCGCTTAAAGAGACTTTGGTATCTATGTTTTGTTTGTTTAACTGCCCCTGGCGTCAAATAAGCGTTTTATCTTTTCACGGTTGTTTCTGGATACTTAATACAAATTTTTAAATTTTTGTCTCTCAGTATTTTCGACTTTGTCAGAATTAATTCACGGTCTCTAGGTTCGTGTAATGTCGCAATCAACGCTCTTAAAAATTTAATAAACCTGGAGGGAGGGGGGGCTGTTCTATGTATAAGATCTATGGGGATTCCCCTACCAATACCTAATTTCTCTCGGAAGATTTGTTTGTACTTTGTCGTTTAGATTCTCGTGGTCGTTTTCTATTAGCCCCATAATGACTATATTGTCTTTCATTGATCTGCTTTTTAAGTCAATTATTTGATTTTGTTGAGTATCTAGTTTTTGTTCCAACCTAATTATGTACCCACGGAGAAGTTTCATTTCATTATTACTTTTTGTGTTTTGTTCTTGAAGAAAAGTGATATCACACATATGATTATAAACTTCCTGTATAACCGAGTTAAGTTTACCATTTACACCACTGTCCGGGTCAATAATATCTTTTTCTACTTTTGAAAGTTTTTTATTGAGTGTTCACATTTTTTCATCTTGTCTATCGATTCTCCCTACTACATCTGATAGGGTTTGTTTAATATCACTGATACAAAACAAAATTTCTTTCACCGTATCGTTAGTAAAACTAACACTACTACTACTACTACTACTACCACTACTACTACCTGTAGACATGTTCGTAGAAGATAAACTGTTCGTATTATCACCTGAGTTTACACCTGTAATATTACCTGATGTTACACCTGTATATGTACTATTGTTTTTATTTGGACTGTTTGGATTACTACTTACGGAATTTTTCTCGTTGAATGACTCCGATTTTCCTGAAAATTCCCTTTTCCTCTTACATTTTCTCCCCTTCTAGTACCATCGGGTTAAGCACAATAGTCTTCTACACACACACATGCATACAAAAATTATTCCAATCTCCCAAATAAAACTGGAGATATTTTAGAAAAATTTACTCCACCCAGGATATGTCCATCTACCCGTTCAGTCACGTGATCCCACTATCCTTAGTGGATAAAAAACAAATATCTTGATTTCACAAAAACTTTGTGAAAAGCTAAATTTCTAATACTGAGATGCCAATACTATTGGGGCCACCCAGTTCGACCATTAAACCCCGAGTTATTATCCCTGATTAATGTGAACAATATACATATGGAGACATATTCGTTTCTCGAGCTATTTATTAAAACCTTGGCTATATTTCAGAAAAACTGATGCAGGAGCTCTTTATCAAATAGTCTGTCTGTCTATCCAACTGTCTGTCTGTCTGTTGTTGTGGCGTCAACTCCTCCTATAGTTTTCTATTAATCTTTCTAAAATTCGTAGTATACACATTGAAGACGTACATGTGACTTTTTCCTTGCTTGGTGAATTTTTACAAATTTTACCATTTATTGGACTTAGTTATTATTACTTTTCTAACTGATGTCAGATTTCTTATATCCTTCGATTATAAGACAGTCATTATAAAATTAGTTATATGCATTTGGGATCAAGTAATTTTTCAGGGATGGTAATGGTTTGAAGTCTTTATACACCATTTATCGTTTACAAATTACTACTATAAAATAAAATGGATATTGTAGATATATTTACCTTCGCTCTGTCGGTAATATATTGTAATATTAATTATCTCCGCTATCACTGTTAAATCAACCTGCCACCATGCTACTTCTTGTCTTGGCCTGTACTGAGTATGCGCACAATTTAACAACTCTTGGGATAAATTGCCGTCTACAGCAAGAGATGGCAAATGGTGGTTAACGACAGTACTGCTGGTAGTTTTACTAAACGCTAAATTCACTTAAAAATCATAAAATATATTGGAATTTAAGCATTAAGAATACATAAAACATTTGTCATGTGTGGAAATTTGTTAATTTTAAATTTTAAATGTTGTTAAGGAAGGAAAAGTAAAAAACAAAAGCAGTCAAAAAGAAATATATGAGATTTGTACATTAATTATTTAATAAACTAGAGGATTCAAACATCAATATCACAATACTCCAGCGTTAAATGTTTTGTTGTAAAAAGTATTAAAATAATACTAAAAAAAAACGAAAAAAGTAGTTCCGATATACAAAACACAAACCTTTGATTAATTGTTATATTTTATTATTTATTATAGCTCATCACTATGTGATTGTTGCGACACATCACAATCGGTAAGTTATAATCGTTAAATTGTACAAAGCTAAATGAAAAAAAAATAAGAAATTATATCTATAAATAGTTATTAATGGTTTAAGTCGTTTAATTTTAAAATAATAATTAATGCGCGTTTTGTTGTCAATAAAACAAACAAACCAGTCCTTGTCCATATCACAATCCCCAACTTCCCTACTATAAAATCTGAGGGTTATATTTTATATTGTTTTATATCAAAACACTTACCCACTTGTCCATGTACAAAATACAAAGGTGTAAAAACACAAATAACGATAAAATGTCTAAGCTGAAACATGCCTTTAGATGTTAACAATAGTACTATCTCCTCTTATATACAAGTAAACAACCCGGAAGAAAAAGTGTTTGTTGGTATTATTTAGTGCAGAATAGAATAAAAATGAATTTTAAATTTGAACTATCCTGTACGTTAAAGTCTGCGTTTTTAGCCAATTACCTGTATAAAATTCACCAGTAATGTTTTTTATTAAAACGTGTTTATTTATTGGTGTATGCTATAGCAGAGCTGTGACTATATAGTGTTCTCTATATGGTTACAGTTTAATTAAAACTCATTGTCAATGATTTGAGTTACAATGCATGGACGACTGTGGTTATTTTCATTGGTCTCGTTTTGTCATGGGTCAAACATTTAATACGTGAATAAAAAACTGCACAAATATAATTTTGAGTATAATTAGTAAAAATGCCATTCGGTATATTAGGAGATTTTCATTGATGATCATTGTGGGAAATAATAATAATATATGGTCGACTATCGTAAACGACAAAATCCAGTCTAGCACTTTGATGGAGATTTATCTGTGCACCCGTAAGTGGATCTGAGTCCAAAGTCAATTTCTGATTCACTAGTTGCAGCCACACGTGTGACACTGTACAGAGACTAAACTAGATTCACTTCTGGACTTTGTTGTTGCATGATCCCTCCGTTTGTTTTCCATTAGGCCGTGTCTTTGCTGCAATTCTGGAGAGACTTATAGGGTGTCTTTAAACCGAAGCGTTGGTCTACCTTTAAACCGAAGCGTTGGTCTACCTTATATTTAGTGTGTGTCTCACTCGCTAAAGATTATTTGTTTCGGCAGTCTATCATCGGACATGCGCCTCAGTTGTCTTAGCCATCCCTAGTGAGAACGTGTTACCAAAGTAAAAATGATTTGCATATTAGCTTTTTGTAGCACTTTGATATCCATTTGATATCCATGCATCGCAGGCGGTGCTTGTGAATTTGGTCAAGCAGACTTGCCTTCCGTATAGTGTCTAAGTTTCGCATCCATACAGCAACACACACACAGACAGAACAACAGCTTTGTACACTGCATACTTTGTCTTTGTGCTCAGTCCCTTCCGCCTCAAAACTCGCTTCTGCAGTATATCATAGGACGCACCTGCCTTTGCAATTCGGCGAGATATTTCCTTGTCGATGGAGTTAGATGATGAAAATTTCAAACACTGCTGTCAATCTTGATCTTAGGAATACTGGCTATGGGCCCTCTTGCAGGTTGGAACATCACCTTTGTTTTCTTCATACTGATTGTCTATCTGTTTGGTGGAAGGAATTGCCAGTCGTTGAAGCTCATGCTCATTTTGGGTGACAAAAGCATAGTCATCATCTTACAACAAGTCACGATAAAGAGCCAATATGACATTTGTCTTTGCACGCAAGCGTTGCAGGTTGAAGATACCACCATTTGCTCTATGAGATCTGAATGCCTGAATCTGTGTTATTGAACGCGGAGAGCAACATCATGCTAAACAGAAAGCTGACGCGAGGGGAAGTACATATCTCTGCTTTACTCCATTTGAGACATAGAAATTTACTTCTTCCTTTTCATTTACTAAACTAGCTTTCATGTAATCGTTGAAACACCGCATTTTTGCACCATCCTATGGTGGGGGTCCGATTCGTGGTAGGATACGACCTCGGCGAAAAACAGTATCGAAAGCTTTAGTGATGTCGACAAGGAGGATGTAAAGATACTTATTTTGTTCTTTGCACTCCCCCTGGATCTGTCTGGCACAGACTATCATATCAACTGAACCTCTGTTTTTGCGGAAACTACATTGGCTTTCGGGCACTGTCTTTTCAAAAGGGGGTGTTGATCCTGTTAAAATTGACCTTACAAAGGATTTTGTCTGCGATGCAAAAGGGAGATTCCAAGATATTTATCACAGCTGAAGCTGAACTTTCCCCTTTTTACAAATGTACAATTCTAGCATCTTTCAAAAAATGGGGCAGACATCATTTATAGTCCTGCACTTCTTTTGCTTTTCTTTAACACGATTCGAATTTATGCAGCAAAGTTGCCTCTGAACTTTTCCTCTGAGAGAAAAAAAAGCATATCCCTTTTCGTGTTTGATTGTTTGTAACTAAGCCAGGCCTTGTATGCAACATGTTTCTCAGCAATTAGTTTTTGAATCTTTGTCATTGTCATCGAACCTGTCCTGAGGAAGATTTGTAGGACATCTATAGTCTCTTTTGCGGCGGAATTTACTTCTTTCTAATCTCGGAAAGTGTCTTTTGTTTTTCCTTTGCATAAAGGTACCTGTTAAAGGCGCTTTAAACGTTAAGTTCGTTAAGCTGATAGAACGTCAGGGTCACTAGTTTGTCTGACATCCAGTTTTTTGGCAGTTTTTACAAATGCTTAGACCTCAGGTGCCTCCATGTAGTTTGTATGCCTTTGAGTTTAAAGAAGGTGTTTGTGACTGAGATATTATGCTGGGGGCAGACAGAGAGACAAAAGGAGTGTTCCATTAGCCTTCTGTTATCAAAAGCCGTGGTGACAAATGCCAACGATGTATTCTTTGAGCTCCCTTGTAATTAAGGCCCTTTTTCTATCTGGTCGGTTGGCTTTTTTCTATTCAATAATAATAATAATAATAATAATAATAAAACAAACAAGTCTGTATAATTAAATGCGAGAATCGTTACATACAGTAATAAAAAAATATAGTTATCATAAATAACACAAATAAATTGTCATGTAGTTTTCAAAACGTGTATCATCTACAAAAAACGATGTTTGTATAATTCCCCTTTTAGATTCCGATCTCAATCAATAAAAGCCACACACCTTCATGGGTACTATTTAGACGCTGACTGATTATGTAAATATCAAATAAGTAAAAAAAACTGATAGCAATTATCATTGATGTCTGGACCAACAAATATTATAAATCTTTCTTTAAGATCGACAGAACCCCCTTCTACTCACAACTCATTAATAAAATAATTTTAGTATATGATCTTATTTTAAAGGTGCAACAATTTCGTTTTGAAGGCTAGTATTACAAAACACAGTGTTATGACAAACAGAAGATCAACTTCTTTAGTGTGATCTACCATTGATTGGTTAAATTTCCCACGAGTAAATACAGTAAACGTGATGTTTATTCTCAACGACATTATACTTTAAAGAAAATTTTGTTTTTTTAAACATATTGAAAGTTAAATATCAGTTAAAGAGCCATGAAGTGTGACGAATTAATGCTTATTTGTAAAGCAATAATTTAAAATTATATGTATATCAAATTGTAAGCAAAATCCCCTTAAACTGCTGACGCCGAATCGAATAAGCTTTTTGCGACGAAAGCAGTTTATAACTTTAGATGAATCTAAGGGCAAGTTCGTGTTTGTGCAATAAATGTGAGTGTACTTTGTACTAGCGTGTATATTTCTTTTGTTAAGGTGCTAGCGCACTGAGTCGGAGAAGTATTACAGTGCCTTAGTCATATTATACTGCACTTGTAATCCATTAGATAGTCTCTATCTATTCCTAACGCCAGGTCTACTCTATAACACTTTCAGTGTTCAAGACCTTGACTTCTTAAGAGTAACCTTGAATGTAGGTCATGACATTAACTCTGTGAATATGTGTGTGTGCGTGTGTGTGTGTGTGTGCTAGTTTATATGATGTCACAATTCACAGCCTTATTAATAATATCATCAGGCCTTAAACAAAGGTTAAATTAGCAAAAGTTCGGGAGCTGATGTATACACAACTTACATCTCTCTTGGGCGTAACCGGAAGTTTTTTAACCTTTGTTTTAGGCCTTTTTGCTTATTTTTTGGACAGATATATCGATGCGACTCATATCGTGCTTGTGTTGAACTTTTTTAGAGAAATTTGTTCGTCCATAAACATTCTATTTCAATTACTTTTAATACATATACACCTGTAGTGAGCACCAATCATTTGATTGACATTGATTGACATTGACGCTTATACATATCATACCTGTCCAGCTAGTCTTCTATTAGTTACTAAAATGGCCAGCAAATACCAAAAAGCTTTATAAGGATAAGGATATTAGTGAATGATTTGCTCTTTTACACTGTAAATTAGAAGAATTTAATTCAAAGGTGGAATCAAGTGTGAGTAGTGTGCGGGCGGAGGTGGCAGAGGTGAGGGGCCGAGTGGATCAGCTCGAGTCATACAGGGAATTTACAGAAGAGTCCCTTCACCAAATGCAAAGGACCACTGTGCCCAGTCTTGAGGATAGCGTTCAAGGTGAGAGAAAAGAGCGTTTAAAACTAGAGCTATGGGGTAGAAAATGGAATTTAATTATAAGGAGGTACATGGTGAGGTAAATGAAACCCCCAGAAAAACAGACACTAAAGTCAGGGAATTTTTCAAATCAGTACTTTAGCTGCCAGCACAACAAGCTGATGATTTTAAGTTCCAAGCGGTTCATAGGCTATCAAATGGGATTAAATCCAAAAGAAATATACTTGTCAGGTTCAATAATCTCATAGAGAGAGACGACATTCTTAACATGGAAAGAAAGCTTAAACCAGGCTCCGGCTACGGAATTACTCCGGACTTACCCCCTGAAATTAACTTGATAAGAATAAAACTTATGCAGGACCGCACAGCTTTACCAGACAGTGTTTAAAGGAGAACCAGATTAGTGTACATCAAGCAGTATCCTTTCGTTAAACTATGGACAAAGAATTGACTAGTTACCATTCTATGAACTTAAAGTGACTATTCATCAAGTTGAATGTTTAATATAAATAACTTAACTTAGTTTATATACATATTACATGTACATGAATATGAACTAAAGGCATCTTATGATTGATACTAGAATTAATACTAGAATGAATGGAAGTTTTGTTTTTGGTAGGGATGGGATAAGGGGGAGTAATATTTATAGAAAAAATCTTCCTTATATTTTTATACTTGATACGTCCATATGTTTTGTTGTTTTGTCCATCAATGTTTTGTTTCCATTTCAATTAGAATATTTCATGACATATTAAACTGGATAACGAATTAAAAAATGGTAGTATCAACTGTAAGAGGCTTGTCTCTGATAGTTTAAAAAGGAGAGATATATTTAATCGATTTAGAAAAAAAGTATGATATAACTTTTTTAATTAATACTCATTCTACGAAAGATACAGAACCTTATTGGAGATCAGAATGGGGATATGAGGCTAGGTTTTGCTCTTATGCAAGTAACAGTCGCGGAGTTGCCGTCCTTTTCAAAAACTCGTTTCAGTTTGAGATACTACAAGAAATTAAGGATCCGAATGGAAACCTTTAAATTTTTTACATAAAAACTCAGAATAAACGTTTAACAATTGCAGCAATTTATGGACCAAACTTGGATAAACCCAATTATTTCCAAATTTAAAAAAAAAAATAATATTTTTGGCAATTCTTCCATAATTATCGGAGGATAATGTGCCCTTAGATTATGACGCTGACACAATTAATTACAGTCATAAAAACAATTAGAAATCTCAAGCTAAAATTCATGATATCATAGTCGAGCTAGATTTAGTTGACGAATGGAGAGATTTGAACCCAGATATATATAAATATACATGGAGGGGGCCTAGAGTTAAATTACAAAAATGTAGTAGATAAGATTATTTCTTAGTATCTTCCGATTTACAACCATTTTTGATAGAAGCAGATATTGATGTATGTTACAAATCCGATCATTCTCCCGTTAGAGTAAATTTCAAATTTTTAGAACATGAAAAAGGAAGAGGCACTTGAAAATATAATAATAGTTTACTTTTTTATAAAGAATATATAAAAATTGCAAAAGAATGCAAACAAACTACTTCTGAACAATATAGAATTGACAATGGGGATTTAGTTTAATTTTAAATAAATGACCAATCACTATGGGAAACAATAAAGTTAATGCTTCGAGGTAAAACTATTTCTTATAGTGCTTATAAAAAGAAAGTCTCAGTTAAAAAAGAAAAAGAGTTGGAAAGCAAATTAAAACAATTTTATGAAAATGAATTAAATGAAAATAACTTTGATGTGGAAATGATACAAAATGAGTTAAAGGAATTGCGAGAGGAAATAAAAATGCGTGGTCTAATTTTAAGAGCAAAATCAAAATGGCTTGTAGAAGGGCATAGAAATAATAGGTTCTTCTGTCACCTTGAAAAACGAAATTATGAAGAAAAAGTTATTCCAAAATTAATCTTAGATGATGAATCATCAAGTTGAATTAATGAAAAGGCAAAAAAAAAAAATTCTATGAAAACCTCTATACATCACGTAATCTACAACTTGATAAAAACGAACATATATTTTTTGATCAAAATAACCCTTCTATAAATAAACTTACACAAACTGACTCAGAGTCTTTGGAAGGAGATCTTTCAGACTCGGATTGTTCACTTGTCTTTTATAGTATAAAAATGGAAAATCGCCAGGACTAGATGGTTTCACAATAGAATTCTATCAGTTTTTCAGGACCGATAAAAAAGAATATGTTACGAGGGCCCTAAACTATGGTTATAAAATAGGCAAATTCTCAATCACGCAAAGACAGGGGGTTATCACTTGTATTCCGAAAGAGGGTAATTTGAAATGTTATTTAAAAGATCGGAGACCGATCTCGTTGCTAAATATCGATTACAAAATTGCTTCAGCTGATATTGCTAACATGATAAAACGCATTTTGGATAAAATTATAAGTGAAACACAGACTGGTTTTCTAAAGGGAAGGTCTATAGGAGAATCAATAAGACTTATTTATGACATGATAGAAAAAACTAAAGCTGAAATATCTCGGGCATCGTTTTGTTGCTAGACTTTGAAAAAGCATTTGATTCTATAGAGTGGTATTTTATTGAAAAGTCATTGAAATTCTTTGGTTTTGGGAAATCCATAATAAATGGTTTTAAACTTTTTATTCTGATATAACAAGTTGCGTCCTATATAATGGACACAGCTCTGAGTTTTTCCCAATAGAACGAGGAGTCCGCCAAGGGGACCCTTTATCTCCCTATCTATTTATCATTACTGCCGAAATACTAAGTGGGGCTATTAAAAACCATCCTGATATTAAAGGTATTCCTGTTAATGATTCTGAATATTTAATATCGCAATATGCGGACGACACTAGTCTGTTATTAGATGATGATGTGGGATCTTTGAATTCGGTCATTGTATTACTTGACGCTTTTGCTGACTGTTCTGGCTTAAGAGCAAACTTTGATCAAACGGAAGCTTTATGGATTGGGGCGAAAAGTGGTTGTGGTGAGCGGCTTTAAACGCTTAAACAGTTAAAATGGAACACAAATGGAAGTTTCAAACTTTTAGGAATCAAATTTAATCTGCAAAAAACACCTTTTTATATAGACAATTATGAAGAAAAGTGGTCAGCTTTTAAACTGGTCTTTTCGTAATTTAACTCTAATGGGTAAAATAACTGTAGTAAAGTCTCTAGCATTACCAATTCAAGTATTTTCAACACTTCCAGATCTTCCTGATAAAATCACGAATTAAATTCAGAATTCGATTTTTAATTTTTTATGAAATGGAAGTTGTGATAAAATTAAAAGAAAAATTATGTATTCTAACCGAGAAGAAGAAGGACTTTCTGTACCTTACATACGGTCTTTTTATAGAGCTTTGAAAACATCGTGGGTTAAAAAACTAGCTGACCCATAAAACAAATCCACCTGGAAATTGCTGTTATCAGATAAGCTAGAAACATTAGGTAGCTACAAAATAACGTTTCTAAGTGAACAAAGCTTAATAAAATGTACATCCAAGTTAAATACTTTCTGGGTAGATGTGTTTCGGAACTGGTCAAAATTTAATGAGAATGCTACCACAATTCCTGCTGACATTCTTTCCCAAACCATTTGGGGTAACCCATATATTAAAATAGCAAACACGATGATTTTAATAGTGTTATGGCAAGGAAAGTTATTTTCTTTATAAATGATCTTGTTAGAGATGATGGTTCATTTTTGAATTGCAAGGAGTGCAATACATTGTATAATTCAAATGTAAATGAACTATATTATAATTGTTTTAATACATTCAATTCTAAAAAAATGGAAACGTATGATAAATTCCTCAAAAAAATTAGATGAGATATCTAGCGATAATTTAAAACTTCTGAAAAGTAAAGAAAAAACAAGTTTTTACATCAAATATTTAAAAACTGTTAAGGAATACCCAGAACGAGTTCAAACTATGTTAATTGATAAGCTTCATTGCCAACTGCAAGAAGAAGACTGGAAAGAAATTTACATCTCCCCTTTCAAAATCACTGATGATACGAAGTTGCAATCCTTGCAATTCAAAATAAACCATAATATTGATTTTACAAGGATAAACTATTAAATGTAAATTGTCTGATACAGAACTGTGTACATTTTGTGAATACCAAAAAAAATAATGTCATCATGTAATTTTGCAATTTAAAACAAAATGCTTTAGGAAAACACGGACAAACTGTCTAATATGATTTTAAAGTTATCTAAATACTGGAATTGCTCGTAATTTCTTTTTATCACAACAAGATGAAATGGGCTTCCAAATCTTCTGAAAATCTGCGAAAAATGTTATTACAAGCTTTCTTGATTTAATATCTTTTAAAGGAAATATAATACAGGATATCGTGTGCCTTAAACTTAATCCTTTAATATTAATTATAAGAATTATGTTTAGTTCACTCATTTCTTTAATAATGTTAAAAATACTGAATGTTTGTGAATGTTTGTATTAACAACTGTTTTTGTTAACTATCTATTTTATTTTACTGAAAACCATTGTAATTACACCGTGCCATATTTTCTTATATTGACCGACCCCGTTCCGTTTTCTCATATAAATAATGTAATATATAATGTTCTTTACCTAGATGATTTTCGGAAAATCTAAAGCGGCGGAACTTTGAAAACGTTTTTATCGTTGTTGAAGATGTTAGCTGCAATATTTACCAACACTAGTTTAATTCGTTAAATGAAGAAAACTTTAACTGAATCCAGGCATTCACACAACACCAAAAAAAAAATATACAGGAGGCTCAGTTAGGACATATTTGAGGGAGAAATGTTTATTTATAAAAAAGTTTATTGTTTATTTTAAAGATTGTGTTTGTTTCTTTTTTCCTTAAATAAATGTTAATGTTGATGGGAGATTCGGTTTGGTCTATATATCAGTTTTGGGCAGACTATCCGGTCCTTAAACTGTCATATGGCCCCGAGCACCCTGAAATATCTGTTAAATATATAACTTACGTGCAATGCCAGTAACAACCATCTTGCGATATATAGCTTATTATTCCGTGAAATGTGTATCATAAAAAACACACAAACTATTTGTCGGCATTGAGCTTAACCCCAAAACAAAAAAGAATATTTTTCAAAAAATAAGTTCAGAGTTACAACCGTAGCTTATACAACGATGACGTGCGCAAACCTCATGTATTTTTATGTATAAAAGTCGCTTTCTTAGTCTTTATATTTTGTATGTCACCATTCCAAAATGAATTATTTTGTGCAGTCTTTATATTGACATTTTTTAGCTTTAATAAAATAAACGAACGTGTTTGTTAAAAACAAATCTAATTTCCTTTCCAATCAACAGACATTGCAGTTCTTAAAGATCAAATAATTTTAACTATGAAACTTTCCAAAACGGACATAATAGTTATGGGAACTACTAAAGTTAGAAGTTTAAAACTACAAACATTTTGCCACGTTGAGGCATATTATATTTCGCTTTTTTCTCATATTTTGTTTGCTTGTTAAAAATTAATTCTGGAACCCTAGCATCTATTTACCTAGTTTGTTATTTCTTTATATCAAAATCTGCTTTAAAAAACCTGTTTCAATCACTGTGTTTGTGACAGTGAATTGGGTAATAAAACTTTAATAGAAATTCTATTTAACCTGAATTAGGTTTGTTACTTTTCTCTTACTTGAGTCTAGTCCTTTTTTAATATCGCTTACCAAATATATGTTTCTGTGGAATAAAATCTATTGCTGCTACGGGAATTCCCCATGTTGCAATAGTGACGCTTACACCAGGAATTGTTTTTTTTTATTTTTTTATTTTTTTATTTTTTTTTGTTTTTTTTTTTTTTTTTTGTTTTTTGTTTTTTGATGACAGCAGCATTTTACTGTGTGTAGAAATAATTCATAGTATAATGGGATGCGCATATCAATTTCCCTTTACGACAAGACTCATGTAAAAATACCCAATTTATTTTGGATTTTTGATCAAAGTTGTTCAAAATGAGCACACTGTTACTCAACCATTTAATATTTTTAATTTCACCATACTTCAATCAAGTATGAAAAAAGTGTTCATTATGCCGTTACAATTAGGCAGCGGTTAACTTTACAAAACGTCACACTATATCATCTTTTGACATAATATTTTCCTTGTCTTCATTTTAATCTTAGCCAAAGTTGCTATTCTTATTTCGATAAAGACGTTTTCATTGATCAATACAAATGTTAAGAATATCATTTTTGTGGTGTTATGGTATGTTTTTGTTTCTCTTAGCCTGGACGACTGGCTTTTTGTTTCCTTTAAAACTTAGTATGGGAAACTTGTATGGAGTCACCAAGTGAATGGTAATGAAAAATAAACTCTTCTCACGTGTGGTCGAATCCAAACAAAACGAGGGTCTATCTAAAGTTGTCAACTTGGAACTGTATGCTGCAGGTACTTGGCTATAAAAGCATTTAAATTAAACCAAAATTTTACATCTGTATTTTGCCAACAATTAAAAAGTGTTTAAAACAAACAAAACAAATGTTGAAGTTTTTAATTCAGCATCTATTACCTCTTTTACAGTGATCATGTTACGCATGTATTAAAACAATGTTTAATTATATTTGAATTATTTAAATAAGCAAAATAGGAAGTTTAACTTAATTTAACATAATTATTTATGTTGCAGAATTAAGATACAAGGTTTTTTAGTAGTCTGTTGAGGATTTTCATTTTCATTTTATTTAAGAGGTATTTGTGTTATATATCTACATCTAATCTGACAGAGCCTACTTCATAAATTAAGAAAAAAGGAGACACCTAAAATGGCAGAGCCCTATTTTGATTCCCGTGGATGAAACCTCCAGCGAAAAATACATTCTTTTTAACTTCTGGGGACCTTTTATTTTCTCTTTCCGGTTTGATTTTTTCAAAGGAAAGGATTGCAAACCCTGTAACTCGTCCTCTCCTGAAATCCCAAATAAGGATTACATAAACTGCCACGAAAGGAGAACAAAAACTTAACAAGGGGTTAAAATAAAGTATACTCGGCCATGTCTAACTAAAAGGAAGCTAATCTGACCTATTTGAACCATTTTTCTGTATATTCCTACAAACAAAACCTTTCGAAACTCCTAGTTCAATTAAAAGCAATGATTTTATGATACATTCTTCTTGGTGATTGTTTTTAAAAACATGCGATCGATGGAATTAGAAGGAGTCTATTAGTGTGAACAAACTAAGTAAAATTATAAAAATCAATGGCCAATAATGCTGCATTACTAAAAAGAATAAAAAATAGATAAATAAACAAAAAAAATAAATAAATAAATGATAATTATAATATTATTAAAAAAGAGGCTGAAAATCTTTAGATACAAAATACTAACGGACCGCAACTCCCGACAACTTGAAATGCAATCAACATTATGTAAACAATCACACTTCTGGAACTGAAGACATGTCACCTATCCAAACAAACCTTATCAGTTAATAAGGAGGAGTTTTTTTGTTTTTTTTTTTTTGAAAAGGCACTTTACCCCTAGTCAGGATTAAGTACCCGGAAAATAACATTCATCTTGCACAAGCAAACTCACATATTTTCTTATACTCAAATAAGTAAAAATAATGAAAAAATAGAATTTGAAAGGTACTGTAAAGTAACAAAATCAATATCGAGTGCACCTAAAATAGGTAAATACGTACTCTGTTATATCTGAAACGCCAGTGATATTATAATCGAAAGATGGCAGAAGAAAGACAATTCTTTTTTTTTCAGATGATGATAATATTTTTTTGAAAATAACAATAGATATCTTGCTTTATATTAGAAGTTAAAATCATCAAAATTCATTCACATTCTGTAATCAACTATTTTTAATGACAAGTGTCCTAGAGCGCAAATTTAAATTTAAGGAACACACACACACACTACGTTGCAATCAGATATATATAAGATGTTCATTGTATTTTAAACACAATTTTTATTGTTTTAAATTATTGTCATAACGATACTAAAATATACATTATTTACAACAAAATAACAAATCACTTTTAGTGGTAGGTTTGTAAAAAAGATTTTAATTGAAATAAAGTACATATTATACTTCTTTTTGAAACTTTCCCCTTAATATGTTCCAAATGATTTCTATTAAAGTGCCTGATAAGTTTTTAAAGTACATTGTTTAGCTTTTTAATTAATGCTTTATTGGAGATAAAACTGAACTCGACTTTCCACATTTACCTGTATGAAACCAAACAATACAAATAAGCAATATTAAAAATAATTCCATTTGTATCACTATACATGTATATCATATAGCTTTGCGATATGTTAATTGATTATTTTTTTTTTTTGATAAAATTGTGGCAATGCTGATAAGTTATACATTTCTTGACTAAAAATTTTATATAATATAAATCTATGAATTAAAACAATGAACTGCGAGCATACACAATCAATATATTCGAAAATATTGAATAAAAATATGTAAGAGTTTATTCTGTAATATACAGTAGAACTTCAATAACTCAAACTTCGATATCTCAAATACCACGGATAACTCGAAGTCTTTGTTTTTTTTGTCACGATCTGTTTCCTTAATAAACTATGTTAGAAAAAATACGATAATTCAATCGTCTATAATTCGAATACCCCCGCTAACTCGAAGTAAAAATTGGTCTGTAATTTGTAGATTTATTACAAATTAAATTAAACAAAACTCGATTTTTTTTCAGCAATGCTAGATAAATGGCCCCTTAAATAAAACGTTCAGAGAAACCACAGGATTTATCAGTAATAAAGTTACCGTCTTATTAGAGAAGTAAACGGAGTAGTTCTAGTTATCTACCGTATTAATTAGTATCAATTAACGGATGAATATAAAGTAACGTCAGGGATAATTAAGTGTAACAGGTACACTAATCCCCTACACTAATGATATAAGTAATATAATCTTCCTCTTTCGATAACAGTTAAACTTTTCAGTGCTTTGTAATAATATTAAACATCTGTTCGTGTTTTACCGAATGTAATAATAAAGTATTGCTTATATACATGTTCATAAATCTGTTTTCCGATTCTTTTCTTTTTTTTTTTTTTTTTGTACACGTTGTGATTTTAAAATAAAAGAACACGTTTTACATGCTTTGGCCGTCGATATCAATTTTTTAATAGATTAATATTTTCATTTCGAAAGTATCTATAAGTATTTAGGTTTTTTCCCTATTGCATTACATTCAAGTAACGGTAACTGTTTCCAACACCAAAGATACCTGAAGTGGAAATCATATAAAATGATGACGTCATCTTTAAACTTCGATAACTCGAACACCCCGATAACTCGAAGTCATCAACGAAGTCCCGTGCATTTCGAGTTATCGAACTTCTACTGTACAATGTTTTATAATTACAATTTATAAATTTTAACTATTTACATACATACACCTAGATTACGATTGATACCTCTATCTTGGCCAATTTGATAAAAGTACTGCTCAGCAAATTTGTTTAGTCTATACATCTACCGATATTTGAACTATCTACTACAATTCTTTAAGCACTGTCAAATACTTTATTCAATATCACTATACAGTTGAACTTTTTCCAAAAATTCGTCTACAATTTTGTAACAAAAATGGTATTGCTCCTGAAACAAGAAATATTTATGATGTTATTATATATTATATGTAAAGTTAAAGAGAAAAAAAATGATTCGAATAACAAAAGAAAAAACAGCTTATTTAAAGTATTGATTGAATAGTTTTCATTGGAAAGTTCATCTAACCAACTATAAAGATGTCCTCAATATGGAACATCGTTCCCCTTGATAAAAGAGACAAGATATTTCTTTGCACTAGTTTTCAAGATGGTATAAAATTAAAAAATAACAATTCTCAAATAATTTTAGGAACCATTTTAAAAAATTTCTAGCTTTAAAAAGAATTATAATTATAAAATGGATGTTTTTTTATTTAAACTTTTTTATTATTTAAAAGTATGCTGTTCTGGTTTAACTGTTAATTATAGGCCAGTAAATAACTTGATTTACAACTATAAATCATAAACAAGTACATGTTTAAAATATAAACTATTTAATAGTTAGAGCATGTTTTTTCTACTTTGCTATTGTAACATTTATTATTAAAATCATGTATTAGTTTTGTGGGATACTAATCGTTTAAGCCACCAGAATTTCTATTGAAGCTTTTTTGTTTATATTTAATATGCTCAACTTACCACAGAAAAAAATTGGGGTCTCCTGATTTGTTGCAGTCTGGCAATTTGGAAAATGTCGATATCATCGCTGTAGCTTAAGTTTTCTATAACACTATACACTAAACAAAATAAACCACAACACTTTGCTCCGTCCCTAAATATATGTATAAGTTCAATTAAAAAGGCAAAAGGGGTAAAGTGATCCTACCTCTGATAAGAGCAAAACATACAACTTATATAAAGTCCATATGAAAATGGAAACAATATCGTCATCTAAGTCTCGAACCTCAGCTAGTTTGAAATTGAAAGGTTCTTTGTTTTATTCAGTTAATCATAATTTAAAAAATAATTTTGCACTTTTAAATAAATATAATAAAATTTACAATTATTTGTTCATGACTAGCAAATCTAAAAAGTGAATGTTTCTTCAACACCTGTCCAAATTTAAAAGTTTAATGTTTTCCGTAACATCATGACATAAGAGAGTGCCATGTAATAAATTTTTATCGGCTTTTTATCAATGTAGTTGAAATACACGTACTTTTTTAATACATTTTTCTAAATATTCCGATAACATTAAACGTATATGTAATGTCCGATTAAAACACAAGAAAAAGTACTGATATGATTAAAACAAATTTCTATGTGGCTGTAATCCCTCGCTCTAAATTCATAAAAAACGTAATTATACTCACGAACATATGACTGTTATTGGACCATTATTAATGGACTTATTCCAAGTAAGTACCAAGTGTATGAGGTCAAGGAAGGAAGTTTGTTGTGCTGGTGTTACACTTTCAGGCCTCCAATTTAAATACCTGAATAGCTTTACCAATCGTACATTGTTCGTTTCCTAAATTTCCACATCGATAATATTTGATTAAGCATAAAACACAAATCATAAAATATATAAACAACAATATTAGCATGACCGATTATTTACATTTTCAGAAATAAAATGATTTTTTTCTTGAACGATTCAAATTTTATTTTAACCGTATAAGTTAGAAATGAAAAAATGTTACAGAAAATAGTTATAAGATCTGATCTGGATATTTGTACAGATTCTACACTCAAAAGGCTGTATAAAATTGACAAAGATTAAGCTATAATGACTGTAGACAGTATTTTTTTATACATTACTCAATTCATGTTTTATCTTGATTTTTATTTAAAAACCCTTATTATCTATTATTGTAATGATTATTATTTCTAAATGATCGATCTTTAAAGTAGAAATTCAAACTAAATAAGAGAAGAAGAGAAGAATACCTTATCAAATATTTCCAGACCGATTTCTCTGGTACCTGGGGTAGTCGTCGACTCTGATGTTTTTGTCAGAGTGAAGTTGCCAATAACCAGTTTGTTTTCGTCTGTCGGATGCCAAATCAAATTCTATTTTCAAACAAAAAACTAACAATTGATTTAGTTAAAAACTAATTCTTTTTTTAGTAAATCAAAATCAATCTTTAATGGAAATAAAAAAATATATATAATAAAATGAATAAAAAGATAAAAAAAAAACGAAAATATATCTAGATTTGTTTTACCTAAACTGGATTGGTGACAATTTCAAACTCATTGAATTATGCATATCTTAATGCTCATTTTAAACTGTCTCCTTACACTGTTATATTTAATTGTTCAACGTATGTTTTTAATGTATCAAACTTTTCTGCCCCTAGTGTCACTGATGAGGAATGATTTTCCGAAATGTGCATACTAGTATCTGGCACATCAAAATTTAGCAGGTATTTGTTATATATTTACTGGGTACCGCTGCTGGTGGAGTAAAATTCCCCGAGGGTATCCGTAACTCAGTAGGCAGTACTTTGTGCTGTCAGAAAATATACGGCACGGCTGTTACTATCCTCCTTTTCAATCATTAATATTCCATTCGCTGTCTTCACATGCGCAATAACTCAATCTAAATATAGCAGCGAATCAATGTCCGCCATATTTGTTTACCGTTTCAAATCGGGTCCGTCTCAGTAGTGTAAAAAGATTAGAAAAATTGACAAAGTTGCAGATATACATATAAGTTGAAATAAAAATAAAAATAAGTTATCTTTCTACCATCAGAACGCTTTTTTAAATTTTTTGCCTCTTAATTTTCTTATATCTGCACGTGAAATCGAGCGACGTCTGTAAAATAACTTTCGCCGACATTTTTTGTAGCAGCATTTGGGTTTCTCAACACTATATCTGGAAGATCTGGTAAGAACAAAAACAATTCGAAAAATTCGTTCTGAACGAAATTAGACAATTACAAGCATATTTCTAATGTTATACGTTTTTGCATATTCATAAGGTCCTTTTTTTAATAAATTGACACTCATTAGGGGGTCATTTTGGGGATGAATACGAATTTGTAAACACAGCTATAAAATAAGGCCATTAGTGTTTTTAAAGTTATTAATGTATTTCACTACGTGCAATTTAGTTAATAAACAGAACTAACTTTTAATACCCGACACCTTGGTACCATAATTGAAATTTAAGAAAATACGTTTCCAGAATCCTATAATGAGGTACCCGTCATGATAAGACATTCGTAATGTATATTATATATAACGTATGTAATATTTGTGCGATTCCACCACTCAAAAATGAAATAAACATGCATTCTTATTGGGATACAAATGCATACAAAAATCCATTAAAACAACAAGTTAAATCATTTAGATTTTCACCAACCTGTAACATATGCATATCTTTAAGTGAATTCAAATTATATCAAGTGTCAGATGCACAGCCACACCCTCTAAATGGATTAAAAAAATGAAAAATAAAAATGTAGAGAGAGAAAACTATAATTTAAATTATTATTAAATAAATTTTTCAATAATTTATGGACCCATGACGGAGTACAAATACAAATACCTTAATCACATACTAAAAATGTAGTGTTTGAACTAGAAATGCCTTGACAACTATTCCTACCTGGATTTCCTTATTGTTGATTAATTAATATGCATTTTACTTTGGATATTTTTTGTGACATTTCAAACACCTTTATTTTCCATATGTGATAAATTTTAAAAATTCAAAAGAATTATAAAATAAGGTTCCATCCTTATTAATATTGATGTAAATTAATTATATCATGGACAAAACATGCAATCATGAGGGTTTAATGTTTTCATCCTTATATTGTCAATCTTCCAAATGTGAACAATCTGTAAACAAAGACTACCTTAAACGAAAAACAGTCAATTTTGAATGACCAAAATGAAATAAATAGTTAAAGTGATCCAAATATTTCAATTTTTCAAGCCCAACTCAAAATTCTTTCACTTTTATGATGTGGTCATTTCCAGATGGTAGAGGGAACTAGTGACCAAAGAAATCATTTTAACCTTGGCCATGTAACTAAATTGTTCTTTTTCACACAGGGAAAATGAGATTCTAAGCTTGGTGCCCAGAGGCACTGTGGTTCATAAACACTAACATTCTGGTCTAAAATTTTCATCAAATGATAATAGTTGTTAAAACCCCAATGAAGATTCTTTGAATTTTATTAAAGTGGTGTGCTATGGGGTGACAAAGACAAACTGAGTACGCATGGGAAACCTGAATTTTTGAGGCACTAGTATCCATAACCACAAGCTTTAGACCACTTGTCACCAAGGCCCAAAACACAACTTTTTTTTTAAACTTGAGTTGGTCAGTTCTAGAATGCAAACCACAGCGGGAGCAAAATAAACTCTGTATAATAAGGAATAATCAAGTAATAATCGGGTAATTACAGAGGCTTGTTGTAGACCACTTTGCCATCTAGGCAAGAAATACTATTCAGACGCAATTTAATGTCATCTTGCCGATTTATGCAATGCTTTTTAAAATTTATCAATTCCTTTAAACAATTCAACATAAAGCAAAATTTTTCCAATAAATAAAAAATAAAGCTCAAAATTATTAAAAACTTTAATTAAAAAAAAGTAATACAAACTAACAAATTTAACAGACCTGAAAATAAAGATGTGTCCACCAACTGATCTTTAATTCACACATTTCCATTACTATCTTGTCCAATAAACATTATGTTTTAATATCAGTTATAAACTTCTTGTCTTTTTTCTTATAAAATCCAAAATTCAATATAACATTAATTATTCACTGAATCTAAATATATCCACTATTCTACACATAAAATCCATTTGTATAAGAATTCACAAATATTCATTCTACAGTGTAAATATATAACAAATAACTTATGTTCAGTTTTGTCAATCATATAATAGTTTATAAACTTAAATGTGTTCTTAATTATTTTTCAAAAAAAAGTTCTTTAACAATTCTGTTTTAAAATGTCATCCAACTTATTATACTAACATTTGGATTCATATAATTTTGGAACTTTAATTAATTATTTTTCAACTTTTTGGCTAATGCTTTTTATCTATCAAACTTTTCGGCCCTGAGTGTCACTGATAAGGAATGATTTTCCGAAATGTGCACATATGGCACATCAAAATTTAGCAGGTATTTGTTATATATTCCTATCCTTGATTAAAATGGTTCACAAAATTTCCATGTAATATTTAGACTGTTTGAAGGATTAGACTGGCTAGCATAGGCTGCTTTTGTCATAATAATAATAATAATAATAACATTCATAATATCAATGCACTAATATACAAATATGCTATCACCAGACTATTCAAATGACAAAGTCAATGCCTGAATCTATACAAACAAGAAAACAGAATGACATTTACATAACAAAAACATAAACAAGAAAAGTAAAACATTTTAAAAATTAATGCGACCATTGGCCTGAAACCTCCCTTGAGGTTATTTCCAATATCAGCTTAAAATTGTATAATTAACTATGAAGATTATTTTTCATAAAATTTTTAGAACATACGTAGCAATTAAAAACCACATAAGGTTGGGTAGAATAAAGGCATTATATGCCCAAGCCAAGATTTTTCACTTACCCAATATATTGAGGCAGCAAACTTCAACATGAGAAAAAAAAAACAAAAACAAAAAACTCTTTAAAATAAGGTTCTACCTATCTACCAAAGTGAGATGTGAACTTAAGCAGTAAGAGAAATTGCTATTTATTAGTATGTGCTCATACCACTCACCAATTGCAATACCTTATTTGGATTTATTCATTATGTGTATTTTGGAAGGGGGGCTAAACGAATTAGTCTAAATATTGGGGAACAATATTAATTATTAAAATTTATGTAGATAACAAAGGTCACGCAGGAATAAAAGTCACACAATTCGGAGAAAATCAAAGAAAGAAAAAACATATGTCCAAATTAAGAGCCATGAAAGCATGGAAACAAAAAACAATGAATGGTGTGGACAAATTTGAATGTTATGTTTATGAAAAGTTGAAATTAGATCAATGTTTTTTTAAAATATATTTTCATTTTAGTAGTTTGTTTTCATATACAAATAACTATACTTTCGAAATAACACACACACACACACAGAGAGAGAGAGAGAGAGAGAGAGAGAGAGAGAGAGAGAGAGAGAGAGAGAGAGAAAGAGAAACAAAAAAAGTCACTGCAGTTTGACATCATATTAAAAATCACAACTTTACCATATTTATGCACTTTTTTAAAGTTAAATTTATTGTGCATGAACATTATTTAAGATGTTATCAACCAGAGTTTATTTTCTTTCTGATTTTTAATTAAATGCATAATGATTTTATTAATTACCAAATATTATGCCCCAAATTAGACAAACATTTTTGAAGTTTTTTTATATATAAATTGAAGAGCACCTGTACAATTTCCATGATTGATTGATTAAATGAGGTTTTACTCCCAGTCAAAAATATTTCACTTATATAAAGGCGTCACCAGCTATAGGTAAGTGACAGAAATTTTGACCTTTTGTAAAGTGCTTAGGGCAATATACAGGGAGGATTCTCTAATGTGCCATATTTGCCAAGACACAGGGCATAAGTTTTTAAGGTCTCATCCGAAGAACCCAGTGACTTTTATTTCTAAATGCCTAGTGCTTGGCAAAAGAACAGTCACTACCTTTAGTTAAGAACTGCCACAAAATTTTATCAGAACTATATCAAGTCTCATTTATAAGTAGCTTATATAATATGCATGAAGTAACTATAGTGCAATGAATAATTTCCAAATCATTTATCAATTTCAGTATACTTATGTTGCTATGTTCTTAACCTTTCAACATATGACCTTGGACCATATATCAAAATAATTGTTATGTCAATACCTACAATATTCTAAAATACATGCCTATACAAAAATTTAATAGATTTTAAGATATAGTGACAAATATATACTTTTAAGCAATTTCCCCCCCTCAGTGCCTTACCATTTCCCTATTTTTAGCCCCATGGCTACAATTTGTGCAAATCTGAAACAAGATGACCTTAGGATATTATAAATGAAATAATTAAGGTATACCTCTTGTAAATTCAGAGAAGAAGATTTTTAAATTTTTTCACTATTTCCCTCCTTATGGGCCCCAGTGGGACATAACTCCTTCATTTGTGCAAATCTGAAATGGCTTCACCCAAGCATGATGGTTACCAATTGTCATTAATTTTGGCCCTGTGGTTTTGCAGGAGAAAATCAAAACGTAAAAGTTTACACTCAGGTGAGCTAAAAATGTTAGTTACATGAAACCCCTATTAATGGGCACAATCTTGATTGTAAGCTATTGTCATATTTAACCAAACATAAAACCAGTCAAGATTAATGAGAAGTGACTTGTATTTTTAGTGTACAGTAATATAGACAACCTAACAGAAGACATTGTCTACAATAATCAAAATCATTCCTATACAAAGATTAGACCAATCTTTTACTTGAATTAAAAATTAAAACATGAATTTAAAACATTAAGTTAAAATAATTTTGTTGGTTGTAATGTAGTCACATAACAATTTATCAGTTATTCTCTCAAGATGAATTGAAGCGCAAATTCCGGTATGCCCAAGATTTTCTTGTCTTGTTTTTATTATGGACTGCTTTGTAACTAAGACAGTATGTAGCAGATGAGCACACAACTTCCCTAGTCGAATTATTCTAACACCAGGTAAATCAGTCAATACTTTTTTCCCCCTTAATGCTGAATGCCACGCAAGGAAGCAGCATCTCAATTTTTAAGTCTTAGTAATGACTCGATTAACTTCAAACCCCTGATTTTTTTTACCAGTCATGGTTACTCTACCCTTTGTGTCACCAAGTAAGTACATGGAAAAACATTAAATATAAACAATATATTAAAACAAGAATTGAAATATTTAGCAGTTTAAGCACTTGTCAACGAGATTTTTTTTTGTTTGAATTAAGAACACCTTTTTATAATTTTGAGTTACAAAAGACCAGTCGACCCATTTATATTTTTTTTTTGTATCTTAACATCTTTAGTAACAGGTCAGATACCATTTTTATTTCTTCAGAAAACAGTCAAGATGAAGATATCCTGATCAAACTTGGTTGGTTGAAACAACCCAACTTGTACATTTTACAGAAAAAAAAGACCCAGAATAGAAACACCAAATTTGATTTCCAAAATAAATTTCCCTTCAGTTCAAGATTATCTTTTTGTTCCTAGTCATCTTTTTAATTTACCTTTTGTAGATAAATCTGACTTTATTTAATGTATTGTCCAAAAATATTAGATTTTAAGTATGTATAAGTTAAGGGTTTAGTTGACGGTATTTTTTATACAATTGTTGTGAACACAGATTTTATTCTTTCATATAAACATTTATTTTTCTAAATTATTAATTAATACAGTAATTTTAGTTAAGTTTTCTTATGCTCAGAATGGAACAGGTATTTATAAAACTGGTGTTGTGGTCTCATTAAATAAAAATACGTTATGGGCCAAATTGCATGATGACAGTGAAATTGAATGTCCATTTAAAGATGTGTGTTTCAATAATGTTCATTAAAGAAAAAAATTTTCCATCCAATGACAAACGGACTGACAAAGAAAGAAATGCTCTGTCTTTACTTTTTTCTGTTTACAATAAACTAAAGGTAGAGTATTTGTTCAAAAAGACTTTGACGGACTGCAAGACAGTTACAACCAGCTGGACAAATTAACAGACGAACATGTCAGAACAATTTGTTTCTTAAATAAACAGCATGCACAAGATATTCAGTGTATCAATAAATAACAAATTATTATACTAAATGAATATTGGAAATATTTAAAAAAAATCAAATTCTGATTAAACAACATCGAAGCAAAAAACTCAGCTATATTCAGATTTGGCAAAAACTCAAGAAAAATTAATAATCTAAAAAGACAATTAGGTCTCAAGGAGAATCCTTCCAGACAAAAGTAAAGCTTTTGGAAAATTATATTGGTATTCTTAAATCCCATATAAATATATTAAAAGCAAAAAAAAAAAAAAAATACAGTCTCAATTTATAAAATCCCAATCTAAAATTATCCAAGAGCTATAATTAGAAATAGAAAGACTCAAAACAACATTAGGAACTTTGGCAGAAAAGAGTTTTTAGCTATTTTCTGGCAACCGGGAATCTGGTGTGATGCATTTGCGTTCTCTTGGATCCAAGTCTAAATGCTTCACTTGTTTGGAAGTACCAACTTTGGCAACCCCTGCCACAATGGCAAAAAATTATTCTTTAAATAACAGGGCAAAAAAATTAAGAGAAATGCTGGATATCTTGGCAGCAGGAGAGGAAGAAGACAAAATTTGTTTGTTATCAAAATTCATAAATAATAATAAACAGCTAATTTTAAAAGCAAGTAACGTCATTTCAATAATTTAATGCACTTGACCGCAAAGGAAGCTGTAGATCTAAAACTATTATTTAAATTACCCATGGCAAAATTCGGACCTTGCGTACTTTCTTATCAATCCATGGGCTCAATATTTTACCATCTGAAGCTGGATTGAGGCGGGAAATGAAAAGACGTACAATGACAGACAACTTAGTAGTTGGGACAACACCAATGAAGTTAAACACCTCGGACAAAACTGAAAGTGATGTTGTTTTTGTTGCTTTGGATAGTTTAAAAACTGTATAAATAATTCTTTATTCGGCATATTAAAGATAACAACATCACTAACAAGAATAATTTTCAATCACAATTATGGCTGAAAATTGGAGGGATAAAGGGGATAGTTGCACAAAATTGGTTATGCAACATCCAAACAGTGTAAAAAAAACACTGAGTTAATAGCTTTGTTTGAAGCCCCTGACACTGGTGACATGTGGAAGGTCTTCTCTAAATATAGAGAAGAGTTTTCATCCCTTAATGACATGCAACAGGATTCCTGTTTCAACCAGCAAACTATAAAAATTCAAAAATTTCTGTTTGGTGACTACAGCTTTCTTTGCAATGTAATTGGACGTCAAAGTGCAGCTTCAACCTTTCCATGCCTTTTGGTGTCTTGTGCCACAATCTGTTCTTAAAGCTAGAAATGGATGTCCGCATACAGCCGAAATGTTCAACAGTAATTCTGGCCAATTTGAGGACCTTTTGGACAATATCTATGAAAAAAGAACTGTTGAACTTCACCAACAAGATTTGGCATCATGTTTAAGTGATCCTCGAAATAATGGGGATACAACCAAAAATGGCAAATTTCAGCACAGAATAGTCTGTCATATGCTTTTTCCAATTTTGTGGAAATTGCCCCAATGCCATTACATATTTCTCTGGGACTTGGACATGAGTCTCGGAAAACCAATGCAAAACATTGGATAATGAAAATTTTAATACAGATTTGGTATTAAATGAAAATTAGAAAATTGCTTCTGAAAATGTTTCGGCCAAGGAAGCAGAATTGGTCATTCTACATAATTCTTTGAATGACATTATTCGGCTCATACAATTACTTAAACAAAATTCCAAAATAAATACAAATTGCAGAGCTACTATCTGCTGCCTCGAACCTTCTGAAGAGAACGAAAATTACATGTCAAGGGTTAGTTGTTGTCTTTGTAATGGATGGGTACATGCAAAGTGTACAGGTCTATCACACGAGCAACTACCAGGAGATTATGTGTGTCAATTTTGCGATGGGACAAATTTGGATCCAAAGGAAGTAAAAACTTTTCAAATTAATAAAAAAAACATGAAATTCAAAAACAACTACAACAATGCGAAAGTGTATAAAAGTCACTTCGCAAAGATTTGGAAACTACTTTTGAACTTATAAAAAAAACATGGCCCCCCCCTTAAAAAATGAATGATGTTCTGGAAAATAATTTGAAAATTGAAAGGAAAGCATTTCATTCAAATAGTTTTGTTTGCAATCACATAAATGAAATTTTTGCGATAAATGAGAAAAAAAATATAAATAATCATGACTTGCTTTTAGAGGTTCTGAATGATCACGATTGCCAAGTGAAATTTCAAACATTGTTTGATTACTTCAGTACTTCATTAACTCATTAATTGGAAAATCATCTTTTCTGGAACAGGATGAAATTTCAAAATTGAGTCAGTTGTCCTAATCTTTCGGTCAATGGTATCCAAAAAATTTTCAAAATTCTAGCATTACCCATAAATTTCACATTATAGTTTATCATATTCCAGAATTCGTTCAAAAATAGGCGACCATAGGAATGCTTGGATAGAAGGGTTTGTAAGGGATTCATGCTCAGATCAATGCTGACAAAAAGATTTATGCAAATTTTAAAAATCCAAGTCTTCATTCACAAGTGGTCCTTCAAAATCATAACTTACGGCTAACGGCATGCGATGATGCCATCAAAACTCAAAAAACGTGTGTGTTTGGCTTGTAAACAGGGTCGATATAAGTTTAGCAAGACCCTAAACAAAACAATATGCCAGCAGTGCTCTAGTGAATTTCCCGAAGAATAACTTCCTTTGTGGTCCATTTCAGAAATGGGACATTGCTTCATCAATACAAGTTTAATATACAACAATGCTATCTCCCTCCAAGCTTACACAAGATTTCACCTGAGAGTAAAATCATCAAACAATAAATTTTACAACTGTCCTATTAAAAATCTTGCATGTAGTTTCTGTAAATGTCATCACATAATTTAAACAAGAGGTCCAATAAGGCCTGTATCACTTAATTGGCAGACATGTTGCATCTTATTTTATAGCAACAGTGGTCATTTTGGATGTCACAAAGAGCAGATTTTTTTAATAAACTTCAACTACTTCACCTAGACACCTTCCACACCAAATAGTTCTATTTGGCCGAATTGTTTCAGAGTAGAAGATTTTTTTTTTTAAAAAAAAAAAAAAGCTATTAATAGTAGCTTATTTGAATATTCCGCTAATTACAAGCTAATTGTAAATGTGCCAGAAAACCTTTTTATATATGTTAAATGGCTATCTATCTACTTTTTATACATCAAATTTGAACTGAATCAGTTGAAATTTGATCTGTAATGGCCGTTTAGCACCTTTTGATTTTTAGAGCAAAGACATTCGGATTTCTTGTCGCAAGAAGTTGATTTGTACAAACTTAAGAATATTCCACCTAGGAACTTTCCAACCCAAATATGGTTCCATTTGGCTCAGCAGTTTCAGAGGAGAAGATTTTCAAAGAATCCGTTAAATATAGCACCTTATTTGAATATTCTGCTTATAATGATCCAATAAAGAAGTTTCAGAAAAAACTTTTACATATTTTAATGGCTATACATCTGCTTTCTAGATATCAATTTTGAACTAAATCGATGGAAAAATATGCATGTAGTGGCCATTAATCAGTATTTGCTATTTATAGTAACAGTGGCCACTTTGGATGCCACAGGAAGTTGGTCTGTGCAAGCTTTAACCTGCACAACCAAGAGGCCTTCCAAACCATATTTAGTTCAAATGTGAACTAGAAATTTCAGATAAAATAAAAGTTCATGCATGCGCACATGCTTCACCATGCCATAAGCTCAGATGGCTATAGTCAGTTGAGCTAAAAAGCATAATTTTTCCACAGAATTTGACACCTTAAAGAAACATTGAGAAATGTTACTCCATATTTACATATTAATCAATCAGTCAATAGTGAGTCTGATTGATAGACAATCTAATTTCTTAATTAAGAGATACTGAGTAAAAGCATCATAATTTTAATGTAACCACAAATGTGATGAGGTTTATATCTTTAAATGACTACTTCTATGTTTTCTACCCATTTCTATTTTTACATCTTCTTTGTTGTATTTTTTAATGTTAACCGTTTCATTTTTTTCTTTTTCTTTATTTTCTTCCTCTTTCTTCATTTTAACTGCAAATAAAAAGTGAAAATGATGAACAGCAAATTTAGGGAAGAAACTACTGATTATGGTTACATGTTTTATCAATATGTGGTTGAAATACACAAATCAATTAACTTTTATACGTTGCCAACAGTAATACTAGAACAATGAATGGAAATTTTGATTCATAAATGAGATCAATGATATTAATCTTATTATTGCTCTAACTGAACATGTTTAAATAATTATTTTGATCCATTTCATCAATAGGATGTATGCATATCGCTGATAAAATTTAACAAGAGGACCATGAAGGCCCTGAACGCTCACCTGAAAATATGTACACTCAGCTTGATTTTGGCAAACTGGAGATTCTATTTTTAAGAGATTTTTCCTATATTTTGACCTAGTGACCTAATTATTGACCCAACATGACCCATATACTCACTTGAGCTAGCTTTTGTTAGGAGGATCATTCTGAGCAAGTTTGTTGAAGATTAGTCTAAAATTGAGCCTTCAGATTTGTTAACAAGCTTTTTGTATAATTTTACCTAGTAACCTACTTATTGACCCAGCATTACCATAAACAAATTTCAGCTAGCCTTTGTCAAGAGGATCATTCTATGCAAGTTTGATGAAAATTGGACTAAAATTGGTGCCACAGGAGTGTATACAATCAAAAGTTGACACATGACAGACAATAACCCATCACAATAGCTCACTTGAGCACTTTGTGCTCGGGTGAGCTAAAAGTGGATGAACAAGGAAAGTGAACTAGATAGTTTAGTACAATCTATTAAAAAAAACTTGATTAATGTCATTATCTGACTCGATCAATAGGACAGACACAGACACAGACACACACTTTATATATCATAAATTTACTTTTCTGGTACATCACTCTTTCAAGCTGTGCATCAAATAAAGTAGCTATTAAACCTTTTTGTATCCTACATAATAAATATTTATAATTTTTTATAAACTAATAATTTGAAATGTAACCAAAGAAAAATTAAAATGTCATCCTGCAATTTTCTATTCTTATACGATCAAAAGTGAATTCTTTCTTTGACAAACATCACAGCGCTAAATTTTTCATTGAATAGATACTTGACTACTTTAATCGGAGAATACAACATGAGACCACAAAACAACTAGCGAAATAAGAAATGTGTAATTCATCACACACACACACACACACACACACACACACACACACACACACACACACTAATTTTAAAATATATATTGAATTAAAAACACAACGGAACATTTCCAATCATCTAAGAAGTACCATAATTTCTCCCATTATAATGAAAAAGTGTGTATGGTACCATCTGTTCTATAAATTTTATTTCCCGAGCTATGGAATTTCACCACCAGTTAAAACCACAGTCATAACTGAGTTTCACATTGACGAGTCTGGAGAATATGTAACTTAAATACATGAAATGCAACCAAAACATTTCAGAGGGGATATATCTAATACAGACGAAAATAGCAGATGTTAAAAAAGAATATATATGCAACTGAGACGGTCGACTGTCCTGTAAAAATGTTAAACCGCTGTTTCCAGTGCTTCGATAAAACTGACAAAAATCCCATAGTTTGTTCAATCAATATAATAAAAAGCCATGGTTGGTCCTGAAGAGTCTGATGATTTATGTTCAAACCATTTTTAAAACGCACATTTGCCCGTTTTCATCCGACATATGCCATGCTGCAAAAGTTGAAACTAAATACAATCCTCGCTGTTTGCGGGTGACGGCCATTCAGCATCTCAATGACCTGGGGTACGAAGCTCGGCACATAATGTTTATGTCGAACCATAAATGAGAAGCTTCTTCCAATCTTACAACAGAACTGTCTCAACACAACAGAAAAAACGTCATAGTAATAATGTCAGAATTAACTCGCCCTGCAAAAAATTTAAACACTGAATCAGCTGTTGTACCGCGCCTAAATGGGTCACAATCTGGGTCGCATCATGTGGTGAGTTCCACAAGTTCTACGAATAATAATTACAGAAACTATGACTTTCCAAAGCAGATTACATTTACGTCATCCAATTAAATCACTTCTGGTTTCTTCGTAGATTCCAGTTTCTCGCACTGCACTTTTAAATTTTTAAAAATGACAGCGAGAGTTAGACATCATTTTCGTGTCAATCTTCGAGACTGTTAACTTGTTCGTCATCCGTCTTAGAAAATTCGTTTTTTTTTTTTTAAATAATTTCGTAAAATTGCTATAAAAGTGACTTAATTGATGTTTCATATAAAATGTGCAAAACAATGTAATGGTTAATAAAATATTTCATAATCTTTGCGAGTTCCGTGTTTTTTCATGTTGTACTATATTTTGTTTACATTGTTACGCTTTTCCAATAATTGACCCCGCTTCTCGTTGAAAGCGGTAAAATTCAAATTGATGTGACAAAAATTAAAAAAAAATAATAATAATCATTTAAAAGAACGTAAATATAACCATTGAACCGCAAAGCTATGGCAGTAATTGGATTATAAATGACATAGCTTTCCCAGGAAAACAAATCATAACGCGCTAACGCGCGTTATTCAGTTTGCTGGCAAAGCTATGTCATTTATAATCCAATTACTGCCATAGCTATGCTGTTCAATGCTTAAATATATATATATATATATATATATATATATATATATATATATATATATATATATATATATATATATATATATATATATATATATATATAATTGCCATTATAAATCCTGTTCCATGCTTGTAGCTTATTTAATCAATTTAAATGTAGCTTTCAATGTAACTGTGGGATAACTGCAAACTGATAACTGTCAATATAGCTTTTGTGATAACTGAATATTGCTTTCATTGCAACTGATGTGATAACTGCAAACTGATAACTGTCAATATAGCTTTTATTGTAATTTGTGATAAGTACAGGCTATGAAAAATGTGAATATTGCTTTTATTGTAAATTATGATAACTGTCAATCTAGCTTTCATTGTAATTTGTGATAACTGCAAACTGTGATAACTCCTAGCTTTTATTAGAACTCGTGATAACTGTAATGACACATTATAGCTTTAAATAACATTTTAAATAATTAATACACTTTGTATGTTAGCAATGAATGCAAAATATGTCACCATATATAGAATAAACAAATGACAAACCATTGTGTTTAGCACTATGTAATTATGTCGGGCCACCAAGATGAATGTTAAGTGATTGTTTCAGTTTTTCCTTTACAGTTTAAGACCTGTTTCACTGTTCCTTATTAAAGTGATCAGCACTGTCTATGTAATCAGGGTGTACCACACAGATGACTGTTTAGTGTCTTGTTTCACTATTCCCTGTTAAAGTGATCAGCACTGTCTATGTAATCAGGGTGTACCACCCAGATGACTGTTCAGTGTCTTGTTTCACTATTCCCTGTTAAGGTGATCAGCACTGTCTATGTAATCAGGGTGTACCACCCAGATGACTGTTCAGTTGTTTTACTAAGCAAGGTGATCAGGATTTTTGCTGTAATGTATTTAAGTGACCATTACAGATATGCAATCAAGGTGAATTAACCAAAATTGCTGTTACAACAACCCTTAATGTAATATAATAGGTGTCTTTCACATGACAAATTATATCTTATTGATGAAAATTTAATCATTACTTCACATTGGATTATGAAATGAAAAAATAAATTAATAGGTTCAAATTTGGTTCAAAAAGGATGTCTACGACCAAACAAGTTTGATATGAGTCGATACTTTTTTTTAAATAATCACTATCAAAGTTTGTAGGCCAATGTTTATGATTCCTTCCAAACTTTAAAAACCAAAGCAAAAACTTCATTGTTTTTTTTTACACTTTAACAATTTCTACTGTAATAAAATAGTTTTATTACTGTTGCTGTGTAAATGAAAAAAATTGATCACAATGTCAGAAAATCAATTTTAAGAAAAAAAAAAAACATAAATAAAATTTTAAAATCACATACTTAAGTTTTTCTTTTTTTACTTCAAACCTAGACAAAAATAATCTGAAACTTCAGAAATGGTCAGTGTAGGAGTAATGGAAAACCAGATTACAAATATCGACACATATTCAAACTGCAAAAAGACATTTTTCCTGGGCAATTATCTGTCATATTAGCAATTTTCAGCATAGTACTAAAACAAATAACAGGAACTTAGTTATAGCTTTCCCCGTCATGATCAAATAATGGATCTGATCAGAAATTTATATGTTGCAGCAATATATCATTCATTTATTTTCTCTAATGAAATAGAACAACAATTTTCGTCTTGTTTTTATTGCAAGACAAGCAACATAACATTATGACCACACACACACACACAGACACACGCGCGCGTTCCCTATAAACGTGTACATGTATTACATTTACCTTGCTGGTCAACAGATTTTCTCAGTCTCAAGCTCGGATTAGACAGGTCTACACAATCTAATACATGCAATAAAAAATTGCATTAATTACATGGAACTACACAGGAGGCCAGGCTAGGTCAATGTTACAATAAAACATGGAAATGGTCAATTTCCGGATATTTTATCGCAAAGCAATTTCAAACAGAAGAACCATGAGATAGTCATCAATTGGATATGTTTAAAATAGTCATACTGTCAAGATTATTTCACCTAGTATAAATATCAAAATACCAATGAAAAATAAAAATATTTTTCAGCAGATAATGAAATTATTTAATGTCCAAAAGTTTTTATGGTCTTAAATTGATGTGTCCTTGGGAAGGGTGAGGTTTTTATAGATTGTAGCGGGACGGAGCTAGTCGTTGTGTTTGTGTATGTAGAAGGTGTAAAAGAGAGATTTTCCGCCAGACTATGTGGTCCGGATCTTTTAGCTTAGTGGTAGAGCGCTCGCTTTTCACCCGGAAGGGCCGTGTTCGATCCTCACCTTGGGCACTCGGTGAGAATGTGTTTTTTTTTTTTCAGGTGTTTCCTCCCTCCTGTTACAATATAAATCTGTATAAATTGCAACTCTTTTGAAATGATGGTATAATAGAAAATATTTACAATAGAAAAATAATGTCTACGTTAAACCCAGTTTGATTTTTGTTTTCATTATTCGCATAAACATCGGTTTTTCACATCATCGCGCATGAATACCAATTCTGGTTTTTCCCTAACTGACCTATTTTTAGCTATCTGTTTTTATCTCACAAAACCACGTACATACTTCGATATTTCCTTCTTTTTTCAAGTTTTTTCACGTTATAGCAAAATAAATATTTTTTCAAAAAATAAAAAAAATATTTACAATACCTATTGAAATCCTATGATGAACTCATTGTAGAAAATCTAGAACATTAGGTTATTCCCGTGACCTGCTTTTATCAATCTTTTTTTAACATTCAAGCCATCACATTTAATAGTGTTATTTAATTAAATATACATTGAAAATGAAAGAAAAAATATTGAATTTTAAGTAAATAAATAAATAGTTAAAATATTTGTTTCGATTTTTATTGTATACTTTAAAATATTTCCATCGTCAGGGTGTTCTAAACGCTATACGGCACACTGCTTGCGGGCCACTACCACACAAGCTATGAGCGATGCCGGTGTTGAGACCAGACAGAAAATGTTTATGAGCGGTCGTCGTAATGAGGCTCCTGTCAGGAGCTACGCTCGCGACTGTTCGACCATGCAAAAACATGCTTTAAGTTCGCAGCGACGCTTCTTTCATCAACTGTCACTGGTTATATTTCTGCCGTAATTCCCTCTGCATCTGACCATGCTTCTTCTTCCCTACCAGCAACTGATAATCACGTGATGGTTCCATGCTCGGACCTGTGCACAACCCAGTCCAACAAAACGTCGCGCATTGATGTTTCCAATACCCTGTCATCCATACAATCGGAATTTTTGACAAATTCAACGTTTAATAGCTGTAATTTAACAATCAATATGAATTTGTAACTTTGTTTGTCTATTCGAATAAAATTGTATGAAATGTGCTTTTGTTTCCAGGGTACTATTTTTAAAGCCGTCTATTACGTCACACAATCAGTGAGAAGGCGGGGATTATTTTGATTGACATATTGGCTGTTCCCAGAATGTTTACAATGCCGACAGATTCGGTATATACCGGTTTTTCTTTCTTATTTGTATGACGCATTCGAGAAGTTTGTACAAAGAATGTTATGAAAAATATTATAAATATAAGAATTGGTTTTAAAAGTAGCAAATCTAAAATGAACTGCTTCGCAGTTCATCAGATTTGCTAGTTTTAAAATCTGGTTCATTCCTTGATAACCCAGGAAAAAATAACAGTCAATTCTTAAGAAGAGTTACTATCTGCAAATGTTAAGGGGAAAAATAGTGGCAAAAAAAGACTCAAACCTGGTAGTTACCTTTACTAGTGGTATGCTCTAGTAACTGAATTACCTGGCCATGCATTAAGCCTGGTCCACCACAATCATACTCTCCTAACAACTACTTTGAATTGAAACTAAAAGTTTGTACCCAGGGTACTTTTTATTGGATTGTACCAAACTGCTGTACTCAAGCCCCCAAATGTTATAGTAAAGAGGAAAATGCAGGCCAGGACCTTTTAAATACTAGAGGGACGCTATATGAACTGATATGCCAAGTTAACCATCACACCCGGTCTGCCAAATTATACCTTTATACCCATCAAAAAACAATTTCTATTAAAATCAAAAGGTGTATTGTATTTGAAGTGGTATGTAGATAAACATTTAGATGGAGGAAAAAGAATGTTAAAAGTAAATATAGCAACACCCATTCATCACTACATTTTATTTCATGGTCAACAAATTCGTCTGAGATATGATAAACCATTCAAGACGAGACAATTTCACTTTCCTCGGATAAACTTATTCAATAGCTTTCAAATTCATAATGTTAAAAATTTTGAAATCGCCCTCGTTGCCAGGACTGATGACGGTCGTTTTTAAATTCAATTGGATTATTGATTTCAGTTATTTTATCATGTCAACTAATATGGAAAAACTATGCAAAAAAAAAAAAAAAAGATCACAGACATGAAAATCATCGAATGAAAATTGATATACATAAATCAAAAGTATGAGACGGAAAGGTCGTTTTGACATTGAACTCGCAAGTCGAATTACCAAAAACAACCTATATTAACCTCTGTGTACATTTTTGTTGTCCACGCCACTTTCTGTAAAAAAAAAAAACCCAGATATCAGTATATTCTTACCTTGCAAGTGCAGCTTTTTCCCAGCGAACGTCTCATAATTGTGCATAGATTCCACATTTACTACCGGTTGCAATCTCCCTCAGCCGTATGTTTAGGCGGGAATTCTTACGTCATATCCTAGGCTGTTCGGACAGTATCGGTTATTTCCGCTATTGTTTGGAATAAAGCCGCGAGCATTCGAAAAATGTGGAAAATATCTCGCGCAAAGAAAAATTAAGACCCGTAACAGCCGTGTACTGTTGATTTTTTTTGACTAATAATCGAAAAACAATTTCATGAAAAAATATGACGAAATTTTGACTACTGATTTCAATTGGTGAATGAACCGATCTCCGATATTTGTAGCCTTTTTCACACTTCTTTGTTCTTAACAAAATCTTCATTGCAATCTATACTTTTGTTCGATACAACATATACACACGTGGTAGTTTGTTATCTGTGTTTATTTGTTTTATTATTATTATTTTTTTTGTTATTTAAAATTAAAACTAAATAGAAACATAAATAGCCGAAAAATACTTTAGACATGTTTCTTTACCTTTTTGAGATAGGCGACAATTAAAGACTCACGGAAGTGTTCATATCGTAAAAGTTCGGATATATTTTCAGGTTAGATTTTCAAAAAAAAAACTACTTTTCATGCTTTTTGAGAAACATTCGGAAAAAAAATGTATTTTAAGTACGATAAAAACAAGAGACCCAAGAAGGCCTATCCTGCTCACCTAGGGACCTCCCACGTCAAATTTATTTTAATTTTGTTTTATTTGCCAATAACAAGGCAATAAAAAAGTTACGGAAAAATACATTAAATATGTAAATGGTCTGAGTTCTGCATTCCATATACCGAATTTGAACTAAATTAATCAACAAATAAATAAATTATGGTCATATTCCTGTTTTTTTATTGATAGTAACAGCGGCAATCTTGGATTTAGGATCGGGCCGAAAATCACCAACTTTAATCTAGTCCACCTAGGGTCCTTTCACACAAAATTTGGTTTCATTTGGTCATGTGGTTTTAGAGAAGAGAATTTAAGTTTTCGCACGGGCTCACGGACGCACGAACGCTTCGCCATGCCATAAGCTCAGCTGGCTATAGCCAGTTGAGCTATAGCCAACTGAGGTAAAAGTCGAGACCGACCACGAATGGTTTAAGTAACTTTCCAGCCTTTTCAACACGTTTACTTTCTTTAATATAACCAATACAACGATTAATTTATATATCGTTCTATAAAACAACTTACACAAACATGGTATCTGTTTTGTATTTGTTATGATGTACGTGTTAAAAAACCAAATAATAAAAATACGTCTGAAATTTATTATGCAAGCTGTTTGGGATATTTAGATAAATACAACTATAACACATACACTTTACCACTTTTATATGGTTCAAGAGTTTGGTAAAAGTAAGCGGTATAATAATAAATTATTCCAATATGTCATTTTTTTTCCATTGCCATTTAATTATCTATAATTTCTTTTGGTTACGTCACGATTGGTAAAAAATAAGCCCTAAAAACATATAATGTCTACGTTATTAAGATAATAAATAAATCAGTTTTTTTAGATGCTATGCTTTTGTTTGTGACGTTATTACTTAATAAGTTATTGTTAAACAAAAACAATTATATGTCATTTTGGTGTTTGAGTGTTATTAAAAGACCTAACAGTCTAAAATGTTTTGTTTACATCGGAAGAGAACATATTTGGATAGTAAGATATATTTGTTATAAAATAATTCAGATGGCATTTTCATTTTTTTTCAAAGTTGGAAATTGTTTAAACGTTTGAGAAACAAGAAGTGTGTGTTAAGTATAAAAATAAGTAAGTCATTTTAGAAGAGCAAGAATCATTAATTATTATTTTTAATTTAATTTTTTTTTCATATTAAGCAATATAATTTTATAATGATTAAACAATATTTCAAATTATCAGTGTTTAAATAATAATGTCATAACCACATATCGATATGTTGATTATCAAAAATTTAGCATAACAAAAATTTAAATAATCTTTAGTAGATATATTCAAAAGAGCAGGAATAAATTTCAGCAACGCAACATGGCATTTAATGTCTATTTTTTCAATAAAATGATATATGCATTAAGTTTTCCAAAGCATATTATCAATCGGCGTATTTTTTCAACTATACCTCTTTTAAAAAACTGTAAAACTTCATTCCATTATAAGCCTTAACCTACGTTGAAATTCACGGAAAAACCTACTGCTAGTTTGATCTACCATAGATGTTATTATAGAACAATGAACACCTGATTCCTTTTCAAAACGAGGAAACGTAAACAAACACTGTAGAAAACATGTGTTTCAGATCAATGTCGCCTATTTGTCGTGTGTATCCAAGCTAAACTGTTGTTTTATTTATAGCCGCTTATCCATCTGTGTCTGGCCGATTCATAGTCAGTTTGTCCAAGTAAGCCATTTTCCTTTCTTTGTAGAATTTCTTGTCGCTCTCGCACGAACCGTTTTCTTTCTGTCGACGTCATTGATTACATACATTAAGGACTTTCCTGTTCTTAGCTGATAAATAACATTTTATCAAGTTGCCCCAAGCCTTTAGGATTTCCATTTATAATTACGTGGAGAACTTAGGAAAATAAATCGCGCAGATCGTAAATACGATCAATTTAATTTGAGAAATATATTTTAGAAAATTATTTTTTTCAATAATTGGATAAACATTATATAACTTTAATGCAATAAAATATTTTGAGTCTTTTTAGAACATTAGAAAAAGGATTGCTGTATCTTGTCCAAAAACTATGTATCATTATCGACATCATCATCGTCATGTTAGAAAAGTTGAACTTTTTAACTCTTTTTTTTTCTTCAAAATATTTATCATGTTTAAGTTCCTTAATCACATATTACCAAGATACAGAAAACAAAAACTAATGTTTGCGTGTATATGTTTACCTTTTCGAAACTTGGTTCATCTTCTAGATTCACAATGGTGCAAGATTTGTATTCAAATATTAATCTCCATAAATCAACGATTGTGTTCACAAAAGGGATCTGAGTTACCAAAAATTGTTTTGACATTCTGCAAGACTACATAAAGATACAAAAAAATCTTTAAAAAGTAAGTAAGGTAACAAGATAAATCATGATTTTAAATATGTTGGTTTTAACAATTTTTGTAGTTTTTGCAATTCAGTTTAGAAAAAAAGTTTGCATAAATATTTATTTACTTTTAGTCATAAGAAAAGATAGCCATATTTACAATTTTATGCATTTCCAATTATTTTTTTTTATTTAAAAGATTTATTTTTGAGTGTATTCGCTTACTTTTTATTACTGAATTATACTGTAATTATCTTTATTTTTAACTAAATACTACATTTAAATTACTAGTAGAGGAAGTGTAGATGTTATGTATTTTATACATGAAGATAAATAATAGTCTCCTTACCGGCATTTCCACAGCATTTATATAGCGATTTGCTCCACTTTTTTTCAGAATAAGTCTGTATGTTTTTACTAAATTATAAAAGAAAATTTATAAGCAAATATGTTTTTGTTGATGTATTTTTTAACAGAATTTGCATGTATGTAATAAAAACTAGTCGTGTAATGTAATTTTACCAATTTACACATAACCATCATAACTAGTAGTTTTCCTATATGTGTGTGTGTGTGTGTGTGTGTATTGATATTTGCTGCTTTATAATCTGTTCTGCAATCAGAGAGGGTTTTAAAACTGTTATTGTCAATTGTTACTGTCGTTTTTATATTAACTGTACTATTCTCGAACACTTCTGCTAGTTCGTTATCTTCGTTATATAATTATATAATGTCGAAATTAGTTTTGAAAATTATACGAGTGTTAAGAGGTACATAACTAATTTAAGGTTTTAATGTTCAAACCTGGCAAAATATTTTGATTCCTATGTTTTCCTCTATTTTTCTTCAACAATGCTTCTGTATAGACTGTATCATCATACACTGGAAGATTGTCTATAAGCATCTGCAACAATTGAATTGTTAAGGTTTTACTTAAAAATAAGGAATAAACATTAAGTCAATTGATTCATAGATAAACGCGACAGCGGTTTTAATTTTTTTTTACATCATCTGTTAAGTCTACGCTATGTTTATACTTCATTAGAGTCATATGTTTTTACTGTCAATCCTTTTACTATTAAGCAGTTGTAAATAACTACGTTATGGGGCGTTTCTGCAGAACATTTCTGAAGAGTATAAAAATATTTTTGTTATGTTCACAGTAAAACTTATAAAATAATTCACGATTTGTTTCTGATGTTTCTTATATATTCCATCAAGACTAAAAAACCGAACATTCCAAATAAATCGTAGTATGTAAGCTTTAAGGTTTACATTTTTTACTATATTTCTTGTTTTCAATTTTTTTGCTTTTTACCTTTTCAATTTATTTTCACATTAGACAATTTGTAAATATACCTACTCCAGTAAATGGGTTTTTGAAAAATACAAGTCTGGTTAGGAACTGAATATACCGCTTAAAATTATTGTTTTCTTTTAAAGAGACTTTCATAAAATACTGAGATCACCTATGCATGTGATAAATCGAAGAAACAACAAACATTCTAATGATAAACCTTACCTGATACTCACTGTCTTTTCTGTTGCCCGCTTCTAGAATTGATGTGAGAAAATCGTGTTTTTCTATACGGGTGCTTTCAAATTGTAGATCTTCTAATAACAATTTGTGTAGAAGGACATAGCTTTCCTACACAACAGATGAAATTTGTATGTAGTGTTAATAATAATAGAATATTTTAAATTAAATTTAAGGAACTTATATAACAAGAAGACAAGGAAAAATATTTTAGGAGGATAATAAAACACAATACTTTTCATTCAAAATACGAAAGGTAGACTTAAAGTCTAGATTTATATAACATAAATTGTAAAATTTAAATAAATTATGAACGGTATGAAAAACCTTTCAATTGGAAGGTATGACTTCGATTATGATTAAACTAATCTAAGTCCAAAATAATTTTCCTAATCACTGGACATAAAAGTCATTTTTACCATGGGTCACAAATGCTCATAAACAAAGAGAACTATTTATAATTATAGATATTTACCTCTGTTGCAACCATATTTATGCGTTTCTTTCTCATTTCTGTAACAATCATACATATGTCTATTGTTTCATTTCTGTAGTTACCCTGGGATATTGCATCAAAAGCAATAAAAACTCCCGTCCCATCACTACCATCACTGTAAATAAATCAAAATAATTATATTTTCCAAATATTTTTCCTTGAATCTAACTTTCAAATAACAAAACATTCATTTAAATAAAATAAAAGGCATAAACTTATATGAAGAAACCTTCTTGAGCAATATTAACACAGCGTGTAAACATTGTTCGTAATGTCTCCGAACTGTTCCGTTCTTAACTGTCTACATTGAAATCCTTTTATTTTTTCACTAAAACAATATCATTTGAGGATCAATACATAAATATTGTTTTATTTTTTAAGATTTGTTTTTAATAATAGTCATTTATGATTTTTCATATTTGTCAAATGGTCGAGTAACGAACCATATTTTCAAACTAGAAAATCTACAAAATTCATCGAATTTCATAAATCTTTATTACTCGATGACACAAGAAAACGATAACCGTCAATCCTTAAATAATGAAATTAAAACTAAGCTAAGCATATCGATATGCGTGTAGCTTACAATAGGTTAAAATATGAGTGATAAACTGTTCATGTCTTTAATTAAAATATCGAATAAGAATGAATACAGCTAATCAGATGCAAAATGTACTAAATCAGATGTTTTGAACCAATTGCATCATAAATAGGTGGATGACAGTGTAATTAAAAATTATACAAGTATGTCGAATTGAAACTGTGATGTTCTATTTTATTATATTTGTCATGATTACAACATAATTTGCAGATTTTTTATTTATATTATAAGAAATACAATTTTCTCACGGGCATATGCACATTTTAATTTTTTTTTTTTTTTTTTTTTTTTTTTTTTTTTTTTTTTGCCTTTTTTCTTCTGAATTGCTAAGTAGGATGAATAAGTTTTCTAATATATCTAGAATGAAGGAAACTGCTTACAATTAAATTCTTGGCTCAAGAATATTCCAATCCTAGACTAATCAAGGCCTCTGAAAAGGTTCATGACCGTCATCACAATATTGTTAATAAGTATTGAGACACTGTTTTCAAACATTTACTGGGTATATTTAGCTTACAATTGTTTCGTGTTCCTTTCATTCTCAAATTTGACTCTGCACGTGACGGGTGTAGCTATCTAGACATGAGTTGTTTACCCGGGCTCACTTCTTTGATGTAAGTTCACGTATATAACTAAATTTGCCAATTTTCAAAGTTTTTACTTTGTCTTGTGTGGATTTTGATTTGGACATTGACTGGTATGTTTGTGTTTTTTTATTATATAAATTTATTTTGAACCTGCAATGAATAATCGATGGTGTAGAATTATTAGTAGAACTGATCTCAGCAAATTGTCGATGTAGTAATAACAGCTGATAAGGAATAGGATAACACTGCCTTGGCCATGAGGAAAACTGTAGATGCCAGACTTTACGAATTTCACCTGTCTAAAAAACACACTAATTGCATTGTTTATGGAAATTTATTAACGTTTTTACATATATCTTTAGAAAGAAAGCTCTTAAAACGAAAGAGATCACGTTTATACAAAATAATGATTTTATTCAAGGTATTTTTAATTTATTTAGGATTTATTAGTTCATAAAATAGTTGCTTCAACTCTAACCAACATTTACCTGTATATATAACATGACGTGTTGGCATTATTTAAACCTAATATTGTTATCATTTATATGTTAGCAGACGTTTGTATGACGTTATATCATGAATAAGGTTATTTTTTTTACTTGTTCTATTTTCTTAGTATGTTACAATGCAGATAAAATAATTGCATACAAAAATACAGAAAATATTTTGTATTATCGTCGAAAATACAATTATGGTTATACCTTTGTGTTTTTCACTTTAAGTTTTCTCGTTATAAACTCAGATCTTGACTGTTCTTCAAGAGGAATAATTTTATAATCAAGACAAGTCAATACACTTGATAGTTCCGGCCAGTATTGAAAACATGTTACCTGAAATACGAATTAGGACACACTGAGCTATTCAATGTGGAGTTAAAAATGAAAGCTATCAAATTATCGAAACAAGAATTAATCAATCATTTAAAGGAATTCTTTAATTTAGAAAATTTATGATTTCATATAATTTGAAATGACAATATTTATTTTTAAATACCATTTATCACAATATCAGACTATACCTCTTTGTCCTCGATTACATTAGTAAGCATAACAATTATACTGGATTTGGTCTGCCACACCATTCTCCAAAAGTCTTCCACTGTATTTTTCATTGGTCCTTTAAATAAAAATAGGAAATAAAAATCCCTGGCACGAATCATTTATCATAAGATTATAAAAGTTTATTCATATTTGAAATATTTATATAACAAACATACCAGTCCTTGTCCATATCACAATCTCAAAAACAAAGTAAAAACTTTGCAAACTGGCAAAATAGGTGATACACGTGAACTTCCATCAAGGAAGTGAGGCCGGGTGCTCCGGAAGGGTAAGCACCTCCTGTTTAGCTAGCTACACCCGTCACGTGCAAGTCAATTTTGAGAATGAAAGGAACAAAGAACTATGGTAAGTCAAATATATCCAGTATAAGTTGGGATACAGTGACTACATACTTATCAACAATATTGAGATGACGGCCATAAAACTTTTTAAGGGCCCTGATTAGCCTAGGCTTGCAATATCCTTGGGTCAACAATTTAATTGTAAGTAATTTGCTTCGTTGCAGAAAGTTCCCATATTAACTGTGAAACATATACACCATACGCAGGAGAAGCAGGGATATTACTGCAAAGAAACGGAAAATTGAAGTCATCACGTTTGTCGTATAGCTTCAGATGTAACCTTTCATGGGTGTCATAATTGAGGTATAAGTCCAAATATGAAGCAGAACATGGAGAATCTGTCGTGTCTTTTATTTCAAGCTCACTTGGATAGATGACATTCACATATTCTCCAAATTTGTGATTATTTAGAGAAAGAACGTCATCTATATATCTGTATGTGTAGTTGAATGATTTAGCGACAGTCTTTTTTCCAGATTTGACAAGGTTCTGTAAAAATTCTGATTCATATGAATAAAGAAACAAATCAGCAAGTAAAGGTGCACAGTTTGTGCCCATTGGTATACCGATTGTTTGTTGAAAGATAATATTGCCAAACACAACAAATATGTTGTCTATCAAAAACTTTAACATTTTGTTGGTGGTATCTTCAGTATATTTTTGTTGGCAGTATGTATGGTGTTTTACAAAATAACCAGAATCCCTGTTGAGCACTAGATATTTATATCTTGGTTTACCGTTTTTGTAAAAAAATGAAAACTGGATGATTTGTTTTAGACGATTTTTTCAATTTAGCATGAGAGATAGTGGTGTAAAGGGTAGAAAAATCAAACGTTTTTATACTTTTTACCGAAGATAGAGTATTAGAGACAAAATGGTCAAGTAGTTCTTTAGAATTTTTGAGAATCCACATTTGAATAAGTCTGAAGGCCATCTTTGACGACTGCCAAAATTTGTGTTAGAATTACTGATAATGATTTAGTAGTACATTTAGAGGAACCTGCAATTTATCTTTCCTTGTATGGATTTTTGTGAAGTTTTGGAATCCAATACAAGTAAGGCAGGCCAAGTTTTTCCTGTTTCAAATTGTTACCAAAATACTCAAGGACTCCCCTATGATTGGAAAGAATATCTTTTGTAAAATTAGTTTTGGTATAAGTAGGATTCTCTGATATACTATCTGAACCAAGCTCCTTAATAAGACATTCAATATAGAATTTCTTACAAACTAAAATAATGTTATTAGAAGCTTTATCAGCAGGGACAACAACATACCTGTCATGTATGTCAGTAAGGACCGCAGAAACCTCAGGGTCCCTGACCACTAAAGAAGGTTTAATACCCATAGACCCATTAAGTTTTGCAATCCTTGACTTGACAAAATTTCTAATTGTCCTTATCCAGTCGGATAAAGTATCAAGCTCTACGTCTTCTAATTTAGCCCAACCTCTAGCATACTCTTCAACAGAATCCATAATAATTTTGGAATTCTGTCCCCAAGTAAAAGGTTGAGCCTCCCTGTATTTAGGGCCTTTTGAAAGAAGACATCTTAATGTAGTATTCTCAATAATATTGAGATCACCTGTTACTACATGCCCAGCGGGTTTATAAATATATGGGGACGCTGAGCAAGAGCAGGTAGGTGGAGTAAAGTTATGAAAGTTTAGGCACTGCAAAGTATGTTTATAGTTGAAAATTTTGGATGCAATGGGCTTATTGTAGGAGTAGGAAAATAGAGGTGGCGAGTTATATTTGAAATAAGAAGGGACTTTAGATTGTACTACTTTGTTAAGTAGTATATTAGAAATATTAATAGCATCTATGCCTTTGTTTGCATAATATAATTTAAGAAATTGGCGACGGTTGTCGTCCTGTATATTGTGTTCCTGAACGGGTTTAAATAACCTTTTAAATGCAATATCCATGATGATAGCGTTAAGTTTAAACTCTGGTGTATTAAAATCTGAAGTAGTTTTGTATATGCATTCTTCTTGTAACTGATTTAGACGGGAAAGTGGTAAAGAGTACAGTTTGGTACGAATATGGTGTAATCCGAACGGTTTCTGAATGAATGGTAAAAGATTAGAAAAACTAACATCATGGATATTGGGTTTATTGTAACTTCGATGTCCATGACTTCTTTTGTTACGTGTAGTTCTGTTGAACAGGTGTAAAACATTAACATTCTTACAAGCTGGGCTAGAAAGGTTTCCCACTCTATCAATTTTATCATTGCATCCATATGGTGATGCAGTGCATAGTTCTCTAAACCAAAAGTTCTCCCGTCTATTCTTTTATTTCAGTAAGGTAACGTTTTTGAGTTACAAAGATAAAAATTACTACAAAAAAATCTGATAAGGCTAGATAAAAGTTAAAAACAAAAATGTATAGCTAAAAATAAAACATCAGTATTTGCACAGTGTTAGGTTTTAAGCATCATTGGTCTTTTTTGCGCTTTAAAAAATAATTTTAATCAAAATTATTTCTGCAATGGTTCTTCTTTTTTGTTGAATCATTTGTTTTTGTTGTTCATATCTGAATGTCATTTTGTTGATACAGTATTTATAAAAATAGTGTTCATATGACATATTTAAGGGTAATTAGTCTTGACTCAACAATGAAGAAAAGTATTGAATTAAATTTTTGTTATGATCATTTTATCAATATAAAATCAAAGGATAGGAAGATTGAATCACGTAATTATATACTCAAGAAATAAGACAAAGATTGACTCCATTTTTATTGACATACCTTGTGTTGCAATATACTTTGAATCTTGAGTCAAACTCTACAAAATTTAAGCAAAATATCCATATAAGAGGGGTTATTGTTTGCTTTATATGTTTTATTTTTCATTATCATTGCAGATGCATTTCGACCTTTATGTTTTTATAGCAAGGAACAGCCATTTTATTGCATTGTCCATCATTCAGGACGTTGGGGAAAATGTTCTTTTCTTAAGAAGTGAAAAACAATTTTTGAAACTTTCGTTAGGTCCTCTTGAGACAAGTAAAGGAAAATTTAGGGGTTAAAGAAATTGCATTTTTTCTTTTATTTGTGGTTTATAAGTCAGTTTTGCAAAATTTATTTTCTATCTCAGGTTCTTAAGAAAGTGACAATAGAATTTTGCAAGCAAAGTTGTAACTGTTGTTTTGGACATTATTATACTACAAGTCTTTGCAATTATCTCATTGTTAAATTTTCAAAAACATTAATGCAATATCTGCACAGTCGAATGTACCTAGATGTGGTAGAATTTATTTCCATTATTTCAATTAAGTAAAGTAAAACAAAAGCTGTGTTGAGAACAACATCAACACAACCACCTGTAAAGTCATAATTTGTTTTTGTGGACCTCTATAAAAGTCACTTAATCTTTACATAAACCAGTGCCTTAGGTAATTACAAGTACGTTCTACAATTAAAAATACCTGTTCCTGTTTTGAACCTCAAAAAATGTAATATACAGTCAGGTGATTTAATGACTAGGTTATTGATAAAGAAAGGGTAACTGGTTTCATCCAAGGTAATTACTTTTAATTCTTACATTACCTAGGATGACACCAGGGATTTTCCCAATAACTCTTAAGTTGTTTGTACAACAGGTGAAGTATACATATGAACTGGGATGACAGCAGCAATAAAGTGTTAAACTTGTCATCAGTTAATCAGTGTTACAAAATAAACAGAAAAATATTCACAACCAAAGTTTTTGTTTCAAATTTTCAGTAATAAAAAGTTGCATTAAATTCAATTTAATGCCACTGATAAGTCGAATTACTATTTATAAAGCGAGTTGTTAGTGATCTTATTTGCAATCTCATTTCACATCAAAATGAACAAGTTGACTGAGTTTGAGATTAATCGGACAAACAGTGTTTCTTTAAATGCACGGGAACCATTCGGGACAAACAGACAGATAGAAGAAAGCGACAGCACCAATATCAACCACCTATTTCACAGTTGGGTACATAACAATAGGTAGCAATGATTACAAATTTTAACTTTATGAACAAGCATGATCACGTAAATATGTATTAACTCACGTAAATGTAACTTGCATTAATATAATCTGCATCTTGATTTTGGTCTGAGGTATCAAGTATAACTCTTGAATGGTCATCTAACAATAAATACAGAAAAAATTAGTAAAAGATAAAAAAGAAATATAAAAAGAATAAGCTTTCAAATATAAGTAATCTACTAATAAATTTATCGTCATTATAAACATGATATGAATTTCTGTCGCGTTCCGACAGTTGATATTGGATTTTTAGATCTGTTACATAAAGTCAAACGGCAACCACAGATGCAGTCGGGTTTGCTTTATAAATCATATTGTAAGTGCTCAAATTAGTGAAAAAACCAATACTAACCAATAACTCAAAAACATATTATGACTATTCATAAACAAAAAAATCGATATATATATATAACATTTAATTTTTGTGCTATATGCAATACCTCTATGTATATTTAAAACTCAACCTAAAATATTTATAAAAAATGTATTTAGAAAAAAATGGTAATAACATTATTAGTAATCTTCTATTTCCTTTATTAGCAATTATCAAAACATCTTTATGGGAATAGTAAAAAAATCTCAAACTATCATATATATAATTGTCAGCAAGTCTCGACTCAAATTTAAGAACAACTACTATCGAACTATGATTTTAACATCTGCTTTAGAAAATTAATGAGAAGATAAATCCTGCCTAGTAGGACACGGTACGTTATTAATGGAAATTTTGGAGGAAATGATTCTACAAACTATTTTGTAACTCAATTTATATTTGAATGTCTGGAAAAAACGTCATAAACAATATCAGTTATATATAAGAGTTATGTCCTTCATTCATAACACACACATTTCTTAAATTATTCAGCTTGGGATACTTCTTAATAACATTATATATACAGAAATTATTCAAACACCACATGAATTTACTGATTACACAATACAGCAAACACGGACATACACGAATTCAATTCAATAAGCAAATTGATAGAATTTATGTCCCCCGCTTTCAAATGAAATAGACTTCTGTAATTATAATGATGTATGAGGGGTAATATGGACAGTCCTAGCATAAAATGCAAAGAGAAAAATTGGAACTATGGTATATCGTTTGTTTGTCTCCCTTTCGGTGAAGGCGGGGGAAAAAAATCTTGACCGGTTAACTTTTAAATGACAAGAAACCGATTTTCTATTTATAGTCACAATGACCTTGACCTTTGGCCTAGTGACCCAAATATCAATCCCAAGCAAGCTCTTCTCATAAGCTACCTCTATACCAAGTTTCATTAAAAATCATGAACGGTTAAATTTTAAATGACCAGAAACCGATTTTCTATTTATAGTCACAGTCACCTTGACCTTTGGCCTAGTGACCCAAATATTGATCCCAAGCGAGCCAATATCAAAAGCTACTTCTGTGCCAAGTTTTATTTAAAAAATCTTAAACAGTTAACCTTTAAATGACCAGAAAGTTATTGTTTTTTGGGATTGTGATATGGACAAGGACTGGTATGTTTGTTTTATTATATTTTTATTTTTATTAATTTATAGTCACAGTGATTTTGACCATTAGCCTAGTGACCCAAAAATCAATCCTAAGCGAGCTTTTCTTATATGCTACCTCTGTGCCGAGTTTCATTAAAAAAATCTTGAACGGTTAACCTTTAAATGACAGGAAACCGATTTTATATTTATAATCACAGTGACCTTGACTTTGGCCTAGTGACCCCAAAATCAAAACCCTAGCGAGCTTTTCTAATAAGCTACCTCTGTGCCAAGTTTCATTAAAAAATCTTGAACGGTTAAGCTTTAAATGACCGGAAACCATTTTTTTATTTATAGTAACAGTGACCTTGACCTTTGCCCTAGTGACCCAAAAAGGAATGCCAAGTGAGCTCGTCTCATAAACTATCTGTGCCAAGATTCATTAAAACATCTTGAACAGTTAACCTTTAAATGACTGGAAACCGATTTTCTATTTATAGTCACAGTGACCTTGACCTTTGGCCTAGTGACCTGAAAATCCCAAGCGAGCTCTTGTTATAAGCTACTTCTGTGCCAAGTTTTATTAAAAAACTTTCATTGTAACTGAAGTTATTGCACGGAAACAAAACGTGACGGAGGGAATGACAGACAGACGGACAGATGGACAAAACCATCTTAATGTCCCCCCCTTTCGTTGAAAGCGGGGACAACAAAACTATTTGAGTAGTACTGTTAAATAATATTTAAATATTTACCCTTAAACGTTAGAGATTTTTTACCAAAGCCTAGAGTGATGCAAAGTTGAACCAATATTACAACTTTTGCTCCTCATTTCGGATATGTAATAATATACTTCAAACAATTGTGACTATATTACGTAAGCATCAGTAAATTTGATTAACTTAATAATTGACATCTAAATACGTACAAGGAAGGGTATTCCGGTATCTATTTTTCTTTATATTCTTAATTAAGTTGCCAGCTGTTTGTGGATACAGTGGTCCACTCGGAATTTGCTAAAAAAGATTGAAAGCTTCAACGATTTCTAACAAACAATATTGTGTTTGAACAACATCAGCCATAACAAAAACATACAATCGGAGACACAATATATTATAGAAATGTTTAACTATGTAGATTTAATTTTTACAGGAAATAAACAAATAAAGCATTGGCGGTTTATTGTTATAATTGTGAAGTTGCAACCATTGGATAATAAGGTATTGGAACCGCAGAAATGGAGTCTGTATTACTGTATTAATGTCCATAGCCAATCCAAAGTTTGAAACAAAATAATATTGGCTGAACAATATCTACTTAGTAATACATGTTTTTTATATTATGTTAATCCTATAAAGCTGGATATTTTAACTTAGGTTTTATTTTGTTACAACGTTTGACTAAAAAATTTTATCAATCGGCAATGTTTTGTTTTTTTTGACAATTGATTTTTGATCAATCTTCCAGTAATTTTCAAGCATTAATAGTGTTTACATTATTTCTCGTTTGTTTCCTTAATCCCATTTATTATATAGTTGCTGAAGTCAATTACTTGTAACCCCTTAATCAAACTAACTTTGAAAAAGCTTTGTGTGTTTTGTTATTTGTAAAACAGCGCAAAACAACAACGAGACTCTTTCAGTAACTAGATTTTAATTTTACTTGTAATCCCAAAAATATTTTCTCGACTCGTCATTTAAAAACTTAATAACTTTTTGTTGTTTGGAAATATTTTTCATTATTTAAAAGTTCAAAGTATGGCGTTTCTGAAAAAAATGTTTGTCGGAGACATAGTTAAAATGTAACTAGAGATTTTAGAAACATCAATACGATTTGTTATAAATTTTTATATACATCTAAAAGCATTAAATAACAATTTAAAACTCCTAAAGTTAGCTTGCAAAAATGTAAAAGTACATTAATTTTGTGATTTTAACAGTTTAAGATTTATCAATTTAAATCTGATATTTTGGATTGCAATTAAGACGACTAAAATCTTCATTAAGCTAAGACCACTAAAATCTTCAATCAGTGACATTCTAAAGAGTAAAGTTGATGTACAACTCCATTAAATATAACAAAAAGTAATTGTCAGTTGAATTTACTTATCTTTACACCAAACGTACGTATAATTTTTGCATTTTACTGCTTTAAAAATTTCTATTCTTTTACTCAATAAACAACCTTAGTCAGGCAAATTAAAAGTGAATTCGTTTTATATTATCCTGTACCAATACACAGAGTATTATGTTTTACCTTGTACTCCTTTTGAAGTGTTCCATTCTTGATTTTTTTAGCAACATCATCTTTGATATTCCCCATATTTAAAATGGTAGTTTTAGAAGCAATGTTTACATATGATGTCTCTTTGATACTATCCGTTTGAATAACGGAATATTCTGTTCCTTTTATGAAATATATATAATAAACAGCTATTGAAGTAACATTGCGTGTGCAGATTTAAACGTGAATGTCTTTAAGGTTTAGAAACCTCTCTCTCTCTCTCTCTCTCTCTCTCTCTCTCTCTCTCTCTCTCTCTCAAGTTCAAGAATTTCAATTGAAAGCAAATAAATGCTTATGATTTTTATCTATCAAACTTTTCGGTCTTAGTGTCACTGATGAGGAACAAATTTCCGAAATGTGACATCTGCCACAGCAAAATTTAACTGGTATTTTTATTACATATTTACCGAAAAAATTAACCAATTTTAAAAATACAATAAATAAAACATTTCTGATGCTCTTTATATACTACCTGTATTTTCAGTAGGTCCAAGCTCGTGATATACATGTTCTAAAACATCATCGGGTTTGTCTTGCGGCATACTTGCATCATCCTTTCCCTTTGCATTTCTGAAATATAATGTACCTAACTGTAAATTCAAAGCTATAAATAAGTCATTATTTGAATAAAGTCGACTAGAATTAAATTACAAAATGTCTTGAATGATAAAAATTCGCTTTTAAAGTTGGTTAATGAAAAAAAATTAACTTAATTTTTTTTTCAAAAAATTATCAGATGGCAAAGTTCAAAATTTTATTTTTATCACTTCTTCATAAAAAATTACACAAGGAAAATATAAATTTAGAGAATAAAAACAATGAAAAATATGTAATTTATTTAAACATTACCTTTGCCTCCGATAAATAAAGGTAATAATCAACACCGTTACTAAAATAAAACCTAAACATCCAAACAATGCTCCGACTATTGTGGGAATTGACGAGATGTTCATATCTGAATAAACTAAAGACAACAATAAAAGTTAATTATGATTCCAGAATTACCAAACATTTGAAATCAGTGTACTCAAAAGAAAAAAAAAAAACAAAGCGAAGGCATTTCATTAAAGCATAGACATATGAAACAAACGTCCAATATTTTTAATGAAATCCTAAAATTGGAAACAAATTTTTTTCCTAAAAAACTTTGTTCAACAAGAGATGTTAAAATATTAGTAAAATAAGAAACGCTTTTTTTAGTATTGATATTTTAATAATTCAGATCTTTGCTACAAGTACATAATGTTTCAGCAGTATATTCCAAACAACTGTAAAAAGTAATATAAAAAAGTATACATTTTTAAGTTTGATACCCTCCCATTTGTATAACCCGAGTGTCGTTGAAACTAAGCGAAGTGATTGTTTATCGAAATTTTGAATATTTGACTTCTAAATTTCTCTGAGATTAAATGATTTTGTTTTTTGTACTTGCAAAACTGGATATACTTTAAATGTTTAAAAGTACTGTTGACTATGCTTAAGCGTTTGTCTTTCAAGCAATATATAAAAGTGTCAATATCTTTATCAGTTATATTTTGCTACTAATATATCTGAAAATTTAACAAAACAACATGGTTACTTTCGATTTTCAATATTTGCATATATCAGATATTTATTCCCTATCACCTTATCAGTGACATTAGAGACCTACAGTTGATAGGCAAAGATGATAACCATATCTTTTGAAAATTAAGTAATCCAAAGTCCCTAAATGATATGAAGTCCTGCCATACCATATGTTTTTAACATTAAAGCGTTCGTAAAATGAATACTGAATACAGACCCCTTAGTATTAAAACAAAATGTACAATGTTGACTTGACAAATTATTGTAAAAATGGTATTATTGTAAAATTGTTATAAGTATTAATAAAACACAAACATAAAAGTCATGACCAAATCACAATCCCAAAAACAAAGTAAAAACTGGTCAATTTAGTTATAAATGTGAACGTCTATCAAGAAAGCAAGACCGGTTGCTTCCAAAGGATAAACCACTCCTGTCAAGCAAGCTACATCCAACACGTGCAAAGTCAAATTTGAGAATCAAATCTGATGTACTAAACCTCAACTCGTATTTCAAGAAACTTGTCCAATTATCCTGTTTGATAGAACAAAAATAAATACATACGTTCAATACATGTTTTACTTTGGAAACCAGGTTTACAGCCAGGTAAAGTAAATGTGTATAGCTAACTTTGCCGGTTTCAAAGTTTTTGCTTCTTTCATTTTGGCGGATTGTGTATTGGAAATGGAACCGCATATTTCTACTACTGGGTCGGAATGTCTGGTGGTGGAATTTTCCACCGAGAATAGCATTAGCTCAGTAGCATTTTTCAATGCAGGACAAACTAAATAATACTAGAGAGTCTGAGATATCGCGCTTAATGGAAATGTCTCCTGCTGGTACTACGGTCACTAGACTGGCAGTTTATGATGGTTCCCCTAGTGTTATCCTACAGGATGTCATGGAAATTTCCTATATTGCCAGTTCAGACTATTGATACTTATATAAAGGTTCACATCAAAATTTTAAACAACTCAAAAACACAACAGTCAAGCTTACTTATATTTTGACTATGAAAATAATTTATCATACTGCACTGTTACTTCTTGCAATTCTAAAAATTACAAAACCTGCAAAATTTTGATAACAGCTACACATTTTACGAGCAATTTTACTTCTAAGGAGTACACTTTACGGCACCACGATGATCTGAACTGTAAATCTTCCAATGCTGTAGATGGAATAGAATGTAATTTATGTGGACTCATATATGTAGACGAAATCAAAGGTAGACTATATGCACGAATGAATAGTCACCGGTTTAAAATAAATAATTAAAGTAACCAACTTTTAAAACCAGCACCTAAATTATTCGGCCCATTCCGTGTTGTCTATGAAAGTAAGAATTTTCGTTGAAAATATATACCACCACACAAATAGTCCTATTTTAAGTTAACCATTCCGATTTCAACGGGAGAATTACTGGATAAGAGAACTATGCACTGCCTCACAATTTGGATGCAATGATAAAATCGATAAAGTAGGAAACCTTTCTAGCCCAGGTTGTAAGAATGTTAATGTTTTACACCTGTTCAACAAAACTACACGTAACAAAAGAAGTAATGGAAATCCAAGTTACAACAAACCCAAACTTTTTTTTTTCTAATCTTTTACTATTCCTACAGAAACCCCTCGGATTACACTATATCCTAACCTATCACTTTCCCGTCTTAGAAAGTTACAAAAAGAATGCATGAACAAAATTACTACAGATTTAAATACACCATAATTTAAACTTAACGCTATTATTATGGATATTGCATTTAAAATGTTATTTAAACCTGCTCAAGAACACAATATACAAAACGACACCCGTCGACGATTTCCTAAATCACTTTGTGCAAACAAGGGCATAGAGGCTATAAATATTTCTAATATTCTACTTTAATAAAAAAGTATAATCTTAAGTCACTACTTATTTAAAATAAAATCCGCCACCTTTAGTTACCCACTCCTACAATGCATCAAAAATGTTCAACTATAAACAGACTTTGCAATGCTAAACTTTCGTAACTTTAATTCACCTACCTGCTCTTGGTCAGCGTCCCCATTTATTTATAAACCAACTGGGCATGTAGTAACAGGTGATCTCAATATAACTTAGAATACTAAATTAAGATGTCTTCTTTCAAAAGGTCCTAAATACAGAAAGGCTCAGACTTTTACTTGGGAACAGAATTTCAAAGTTATTATGAATTCAGTTGAAAAATATGTTAGAAGTTGGGCTAAATTAGAAGACGTGTAGTTGATACCTTATCCGACTGGATAAGGGCAATTAGAAATTTCATAAAGTCTATGATTGCCGGGTCTATGGGTTCTAAACCTTCTTTAGTGCTCACGGACCTTGTAATTTCTGCAATCCTTACGCACATAATTAACAGGTATGTTGTTGTCCCAGATTATAAAGCGTCTAACAACATCAGTTTTGTTTGTAAATATATAGCACAAACACCCGTGCAACCCCTAGGTGCCATATGTGCTTATCATGGAAAACAATTCCTTATCAGTGACACCAGGGACCAAAAAGCCCGACATACAAAAACGCAAGCCAAACAGCTGAAAACTTATTAATCTTAAGTTTCCAAGTTATATGAATCCAAATCCACCAATCCAGCCAAGGAACGTCCTGCATAAGGGAACAAACCTAAACTTTAATAAATATCAAAAATGAAGACGGTTTAAATTTTGGTAAATGATCTTTTATGTTGAATGTCTTATTACGGAGCTTGGTTTAGATAGTATATCGGAGAATCCTACTAATACCAAAACTAATTTTACCAAAGATAAAGCTCTTTCCAATCAAAGGGGAGTCCCTGAGTCCATGAGTCTTTCAATTTAAAAGAGGAAGAACTTGACCTGCCCTACCGCTGCTGGTGTAGTAAATCTCCCCAAGGGTATCCATAACTCAGTAGGCAGTACTTTGTGCTGTCAGAAAATATACCATTTATCAAAATTTTCAGTCGTCTTAATTTTTTAAATTTATTTAAAACTAAGGTCTGTTCCATCCTGCAAAACATCCCTTAGCTTGATTTGGATTCACATATTTTTGGAACTTTAGATTCATTAATTTGTAACTGTTTGGCGTATGTTTTTAAATCTATCACCTTTTTCGGCCCCTAGTGTCACTGATGAGGAATGATTTTCCGAAATGTGCACATCTGGCACATCAAAATTTAGCAGGTATTTGTTATATATTTGTATTGGATTCTAATACCACAAATATCCACATAAGGAAAGATTAAAAACAGTTATACTTAATGTACTACTAAATCATTATCAGTAATTCTAACACAAAGTTTGAGAGTCGTCAAAGATGGCCTTCAGACTCATTCAGAAAAAGTCTATTCTACATCTGGCATCAAACAAATGTGGATTCTTATTATTTAAAAGAACTACTTGAGCATCGTTTTCTAAAACTCTATCTTCTGTAAAACGTAATTTTTTTTACCCTTCTAATTTGAAAAAAACGTCCAAAACACATCATTCCCTTGTCAATTCTTTTACAAAATTGCTATACCAAGATATAAATATTTAGTGCTCAACAGCGATTCTGGTTCTTTTTTTTAAAACACCATACAGACTGTAAACAAGAATATACTGAAGATGCCATCAACCAAAATGTAAAGAGTTTTTGATAGACAATACATTTGTTGTGTTTGGCAATATGATTTTCCAACAAACAATCGTTTTACCGATGGGCACAAACTGTGCACCTGTGCTTGCAGATTCCATTCTTTATTCATATAAACCAGAATGTTTACGTAACCTTGACAAATCTAAAGAGAAGAATGTCGCTAAATCAACTACACATACAAACATAGAAGACGTTCTATCCCTAAATAGTCCTTAATTTGGAAAATATGTGAATGTCATCTGTCAAAGTGAACTTAAAATAAAAGACATGACGGATTCTTTATGTTCTGCTTCATATTTGGACTTATACCTCGATTATGACACCCGCGGAAGGTTACATCTGAAGCAATATGACAATTGTTGTGTCTTCTATTTTTCTATTGTCGACTTTGTTTCTTTGCAGTATTATCCCTGCTTCTCCTGCGTATGGTGTATATGTTTCACAGTTAACACATTATAGTAAAGCTTGTTCCGACTATGGAGACTTTCTACAACGAAGCAAACTGCTTACAAATAAATTGTTGACTCAAGGATATTGCAAACCTAGGCTAATCAAGGCCCTTAAAAAATCATAATGGCAGTCATCACAATATTGTTAATAAGTGAGTGACTGTATTCAAACCTAAACTGATTTATTGAACTCATTATAGTTCCTTGTTCCTTTGTTTTGACTTTGCACGTGACGGGTGTAGCCAGCTAGTCAGAAGTTGTTTACCCTTCCCGCCGTTACTTCCTAGATGGAAGTTCACATGTCAAACTAAATTTGCCGGTTTTGAAAGTTTTTCTTTTATGGGATTGTGATTCGAACATGGACTGGTATAGTTGTTTTTCATTATTATATGTACCATGTATTCGGTGACATTATTCATTCAAGCAATGAAACATATATTTACAGTCTGGTCCAAATGTGTTTTCTGTACATTCTGTTTATAAAGTAAAATTATACAAATATTACAGCTTGTGTAGCCTTTAATGAATGCATTTTCCTGTCGTATCAATATCTGACATACCCCGTTGTATGAAAAAATATCTAAGGCAGCCTTTAATGTCAATATCATATCAATATGCTATATATGCACTTACTGGTAGAACAGCTATTTCCTTTCCATCCAGGGTTACAACCTGTTTTGAAACATTGTCCATTTGTATTGTTACAAGTACTTTGGTTACAGTGACAAGTCGACTTACAACCTTCACCAAATGTATCATTTACACATGCTAAAACATAAATTATTGATGTACTAGAACGGAAAGGTAATTTTATATGTTATGTATAGTCATCATGGTTTTAGTCACAATTGAACATTGGTTCAGTTCTAAATCTTGCGATCTTAAAAGCTATAGTCCCAGATTTGTTGAACGTGCTTACATTACCATTACCATTACCAGAAATCCAGAAAACTGACTCTCTCTAATACAAAAATGGCTTTACTTCCTATGATACTGTAGTATAAAGAAATTTGTAACTGCTCTAAGCAACTTAACCGCAAACGAACCGCAAGAAACTCAAATAAATAAGAAAAATCAGGGGCATAAAATATACATTTATTATTATTATTTTTGTAATTGTTGTTGTTATTATTATTATGACTGTTGTAGTGGTTGTTTATATGATACAGACTAAATTTGTGACAGATACTTATTTGTTAAAACAGTCACATACGTGTATTACAGGTTAATCCCTTCCATCCAGCCTGACATCCTTGTTTGTAACAAATACCAGTTGTATGATTACACGTTCCTTGTAGACAGTTACATCTTGAAGTACAGTAATGTCCAAATGTATTTTCACCACAAACTTTATAAAAATAAAAACATATTTTCAGAAAGTTCATATACAGCAAAAACAAGATAAAGCTATTAATAATGGCAAATATAAACTCGAAACATTTCAATATGATTCTGTTTTCTAAATCAGACATTGTTAAAACATTCCTACAAAATTATCTTTCGCTTTGTAATTGATCTTTTAACGACCGCAGAAACGTATGTAGCGGCCCTTTAAAAACGCAAATTTCATATTCTTTGCAATCATTATTTCAACAATCAAATAAATTAAACCTATCTAACCGAATAAAGTCGATATCATTTTAGAATGAATTTCCGAAATGTGCACATCTGGCACATATAAATTCAACTGGTATTTGTGTCATATATTTGGTCAACTATTCCTTCAAACCCTTCAGAAGGAGCACTATTGTTCTTTTTTGGAAATTTATGTTTTTACTCACATCTGTATGCCTCTAGCGACATTCTGTCATATAATCATATACTAGTATTTAAAATTATCTTGAACGAGTTATGTGATATATATATATATATATATATATATATATATATATATATATATATATATATATATATATATATATATATATCAATGACTGGTTGTTATTGTTGCGGATCAAGTTAAACTCCTCGTGGGTATCCTTGACTCAGTAGGCAGTACTTTATTCTGTCAGATAATGTACCAGGTAGCAAATTTTCCAGTCGTCTAAAATTTTGAAGTTTTTTTTTTTTTTTTTGTTTTTTTTTTATAAGGATTGTTTCCTCATACAAAGCCTTTCGAAGCTAGATTTGTAGTCATATGATTTTTTAACTTTGGTGTGATTTATTTTCATGTTTGGATAATGTTTTTCTATCATTTTTGGGCCCTAGTGTTACTAATGAGGAATAACTTTCAGAAATGTGCACATATGGCACTTCAAAACTAAACATATATTTTTGTTAAATCTTTAATTAATACTTGCTTTTATTGCAACTTGTTCCTTGCCACCCAGCTTCACATCCTGGCGTAAAACAAGTTCCATTACTTCGATAACAACCTTTCTGTTTACAGTGGCAATCAAATGTGCATAATGAACCATACTTGTTTGGTGTACAGCCTAAATTGTTTTAAATAATTTAAATAAAACAAATTTGACCGTAAAGTAGAGTCTAATCACTTATTTCTGTTATCTAATTTTCTGAACAAATGTTTTTCTTAATAATCGATTTTTTTATCACATTGATGTACGGCAAAAGAATAAATTATCGACAACGTTGTTCATTTGCAGACACGTACATTGATTGTTATTTCTTTATTAAACTATTACATAAGAGGATACCTTACACAAATATTATTCATAAGGATAATCATTCCTAAGTGCAAACATCTGTGGGTTGTGGAACAAAATTAAGATCGTTGAACTATTGGTCAGTTTTTTAAGTTTTTACATTGTTTCGTTTGTTTTTTTCTATATAATTTATCATTTAAGTGTATCAAAAATATTAATTTACTTTTCATCTAACGAATGAGGAAGTCTTAACAGAGAATTTTAATTTATTGATCGAACAATTATACATTTAACGTTCCATTACCAAAGACTTGAACTTCACATAATTCCAATATAGGTCCATAATTTTTGTCTAAATCATCAAAGTGGTAATTAAATATCGTCACGTATTGACCAGGTCCTGTGCATGCATGTATTGTTGTAATATCTGGAGGATATCTGGGATCATTATCGCTATAACATGGTGCTTCGTTTTTCCAGTTTGTATTCAGACCAACAGTTATTTGAAATCCATTTAATCTACGAACTGCTATAAAGTTATCTGTAATTTAAATTATATATATATATGTCCCCCTTCAAAAAAGCTGTCGCATAGCGATTGATTAACTTGCCAGAGTACATTGAACTATGTTTGTAAACTGCCGAGGTACATAAACTCACGCGACATTTAGCGGCATAAGGGAAGTGACTCTTACATTGACAAGGTGGCCTACAGTAAACAAACATAGCGACAACAAGATTCGCAAGTAACAAAGAAAACAAAATTCAAGTCCAAAGAGCCAAACCAGTGTCATCCAATACTAACGAAAGTAAAAATAAATACCATAATAAAAATAATAATTACAAAGTGTTTATTTATTTACGAATTGTTGATTTATTGAATTCACTGGTATTTCATGTGTTGCTTTGGGTGACAAATACGTTACACGGGTTTTTGGTAGTTACACGGGCCCATGTAACCCGCCAAAAAAACTGTATAACTTATTATTGGTAATTCTAAACAAAGTGTTAATCTCAACTTTATATTGAAACGTCTTTTACGTAGTTAACAATGGTAAAATAATTTAGAATTTTGCTGCATACTTCGGACCACAGTAAAGGATACCCGTGTCAGAAATAAATTAACAACTTGATCATTCATAACAACAGAAGAATTAACGCTTAAACGGTAACGTCAAGTATTTAAATACATAGATTAAAACATCAAAATAAAAATTATAATTTCTATGAACACGTAGTTTATACGTTGTGACTAAAAATGCGACTTTTCAGTTGTCCTTTAAAATCTGTTAACAAGCGTTACCATTAATTGTTAAACCAAAATTTAAATAAACTCGATATAAAATTGTCTTTTTTATCATTTTTAGGTAGGTAACCCTAATAAAACATAAAAAATATTCACGATACCAATTGTTAATCCGTGTGTTAAATAAAAGAAGGGCTTAAAAAGAAAACGTTCCAATGTCGCTGATAAGAGATTAACAAGCGTTACTGATGTTTCGCATTGTTTACATTATGCTACATCACGTTTCACCTATCAAATATTTTAACATCCGTTACCGTTATATGCTTTTGATAATATCCAGAGAAATAATAAATTGAATCAATGAAATGAATAAGTTATTTATTATACAATAGTCATGTAACTTGTTCGAAATGTGTGGTTTGAGTCGGTGTTTTAGTAATTTCACCCCAATATTTTTTGACTGATATGTGTTGTAACGGATTTTAATTCATTAAGTAACGGATGTTAATCAAATCAAATCTAGTTTAATTAATTAAAATGTCTAATGGCGCCTGGTTTGCGGCGTTTTATTTAGGATTTTAAGCAATCAGGACTAAATATTTGGAGTAATACCAAACGACATTTAGCACAATAACTATAGTGCACTTATTTCAGTGCACATCTGACCAATAATTACATTTTCGAGTGCTTTGGGTGATTTAATTTTCAAAGTAATTTCCAGGCTATCATCGATATGTTTCATTTTAACGTCCAGACAGACAGACATACAGACAAATAGATAGAGAGAGAAAGAGGGAGAGAGAGAGAGAGAGATAGATAGATAGATAGATAGATTGATAGATAATGTCCGTCAGTTGGTCTGAGAGGAATGCAGTTTTGTTTTGTGTTAGTTTATTGCTCTATTATCATTTATTTAAGTTATTACTATAAATATATTATTTTGTAGATGCCACTTAGTAGGTCTGAAATACAAAGAAGATACAGAGAAAAAAAGAAATTAAAGGAAGGAGAAGGCTATTTGAAGTCCGAGCGCGAAAGAAAAAGGAAATATTATGTTCCTGTTGAACTTTTATCAAAGACTGAATTAATCAAGCCACGAAGTAATACATTAAAGAGAATAAAAAGGTCTTTAGAGAAAAAGAAAAAGTACAAGAAAATCAAAAGTTTCACAGCCCCAGTAAAACAAGAAGCACATCTAATTCTAATTTGCTGACACTGTAATTCCCATTTAATCGGACTGGACATGCAGTAGGAGTTAGATAGCGCTATAAAATAAGTCTATGTCAAGCTTAAAGAAAAATAAAAGAGCTAGAGAATGACAAAGTTACAGAAGGATTCCTGGAGATGTCAAAATCGAATAGAAAGGATGAAAAAAGTCGTGACAACCTAGGTACGCCTGACAAAAGACCTAACACTACAGATAATGAAGCCACACCAAAATCACTCACAAAATTACAGATAAATCAGCTTGGACTCACTCCAAGAAGAAGTCAAAATGTTAGAAAAACTTTATTATTTGCCAACGTCCTCATTAAAGATATTAAAGAAAGCGTAGGTAAAAGGAAACGAAATAAATTAGGAACAGGGAAACTGATTTCCGGGAAAATAGTAAAGGTTGGCATTGGAAACAAAGTCATTCAAAGGCCATTACAGGAAAGAGAAAGAAAGAGAAAAACTATTATGTCTATGGAGATCTAGTGGTAGAATGTCTTCAACGAGAAGACAATTGTACAGTTCTCCCAGGAAAGAAAGATAGTAAAAAAGTAGAAAACGCGATCCAGCAAAAAATGGTTCTGAATGATTATTTACATAATCTAAGTGCTAAGTTTTGTTTAGAAAATCCCACAGTTAAGATTAGCAGATAGGTTTTCTGTCGCCTGCGTCCAGCTAACATCTTGCTTGTCAGTTTCTGCGATCGTAAGAAGTGTCTTTGCTTACGTCACCAAAATGTTGCGTTAAAGACAAGAGCTTTGCGCAATCGAGGCGTGCCATTCAATGCAAATCCCGACATAGTATTTGATCAGTACCAAGAAAACAGTCACTTAGAAAAGGCTATTGAAGAGTCGTTACAAGAAGATATAACATTTATAGAGTAGAACTACGTGAACGAACACGAAAAATAGAGATGTAAACAAGTAGAGTCAAGTTTACCAAAAGCAAAGTTTATTGCTAATTTTATGAATGAAATAGCAGAATTCAGAAAACACGTAAAAAGAGTAAAAAATCAGTATGCAGCAATGAGAAAATTAAGGTAGAACCAACGAGATGGTGAAGTGCTGATTTGGATGGATTTTTCAGAGAATTTCACATGTTCAGCTATGGAAGAACCCCAGTCCGTCTACTTGAATGGGAATATGGTAACTTTACACACACAAGTTGTATATTTTCCAAGCACACACACAAAGACACACCACAGTATAGTCGGAGTGTCTAGTGTTTTATCCCATAATGCAAGTTCTGTTTATGTGTTGCTGTGCAAACTTGTTCCAGTGCTGAAAAAGGAATATCCTGCGATGAAAACAATTCACTATTTGTCTGACTCGCCAACATCACAGTACAGAAACCGCAAGATCTTCAATTTGCGGCCATGAAATTGAATTCAGTGAAATCAAAGCAACATGGGACTATCTGGAGGCGGGACATGGGAAAAGCCCATGTGACGGATTAGGAGCTAGCGTGAAAAGGGCGGCTAGTATGGCAGTAACCATGAAAACAGCTACAATTCAAAGTGCGGAGGATTTTTATCAGTGGACAGAACAGGAGCATAAGAGTGCAGTAAGATATTTTTTCGTTACTGAAGATGAATATGTAGATTGTAAAAGAAAGATGGACACTATGTTACCGTCAATTTTACCGGTTCCAGGAACAATGTTGCTACAAGCAGTCCGCCCAGTGTCGTTAAATCAAATCATTGTAAGGGATGTGTCTTGTTACTGTACACAATGAATGGATGATGTATCCTTTTCAGCATGTGAAGGCTGGAGTCAGCATAGAGTTTTTCAAGGAGAGGAGTCAGATGAGCAGCAGGAATCTGAGTATACAGACGGATACCAGGAAGAAACAGGACAAGAAACTGAAGAGGTAAAATTAAACATCAGTAATGAATGGGAAGTAAATTTTTCTTACAACCGTAGGTAGCTGTGGTTTACGATGATAGTTGGTTCGTTGGTCAAATAAAAGAAATTGACAATGAAGATGCTGATATTCAGGTTAATTTCATGGAAAAAGCGGGAAAGATTGAAGGAAGTTTTAAATGGCCTTGCCAGGCAGATGAACTTTGGATACCTTTCAGAAATATTTTGTTAATACAGATAGAACCTATTCCATGCTATAAAATCAAAAGAACATTCAGGGTTGAAGAAAAAGATTTTATAGACGAACAGTTTTCCAAATGGCAAAAATGCAGTAAAATTAATACAAATTAACATCCGTTACAATGTTCACGGAACAAATTCCTGTGAATTAAAGTTATTTCCAGTTTTTTTCTAGTTTATCTTTATTAAATTTTTGAAACTTGAATATCATCATTTGTTATTTGTTTTATATTAAGCATGGTTTAAGACGAGTGCTTGATACCAATGATGTTAATGACTATTTTTAACTCGCTTATACTCAGTCGGTAGAGTGTGGTGCGGTAGACCCGGGTTCGATATGCACCCCTCACTGCAGACGCGCAATAAAAAGAATGAGAAAGTAGTCTATAAAAAGTGCTTACGTCGTGATATGACTGAAAAATTGTCGAAACGACGTAAAAATCAACAGTCAATAAATCGATTAATTCGCTCATATAAATCATTTGTCTTTAGGACTAAATGAACAATTATGTAATAAGTTATCGTTGTTTCTTTATATTTATGGATTCATGAGTCAAGTCTAACGGATTGGTGTTGTTGTGAGATTTTAATTGTATATTTACACAATTAAATATACATGTAGTTTTAACCATATTGGAAGTAAATCCACAGCTATATGTCTACTTCTGTTTTAAACTGTAATTTTTTAACATCCGTTACATTTTACCAGACTTTGTTTCAGAGATGAACATGTTGGTATCGATCTTTTCTATGCCAAAAAATACTTAAAAACTAATTTACTGACCGTAAGAGTTTTCTTTAGAAAACGTGCTTTCTTCTTAAACTTAATAGTTTTTTTTTAAAAAAAAAAAAAAAAAAAAAAAAAAAAAAAAAACATGTTGTAGTTTTTGGATGAATAAAATGTATTACAATCCTAATTTAAACTCTACTTATACAGTTTCATAATTTATATTTCATCATTCAAAATTGATGGTTTATCGTTTTTTTCCAGCAGATACATTGTACTGGCGTTTTTTAAAAACATTAATCGTAATAGTAATGATGAAACAGATTTTTATTAGGCGTTGTCGTAGGCGGTAGTAAAATTTAACATCCGTGTACCTTCCAGAATGGGCCTATATTTGGGATGTCGATAACTTTGTCATTTGTCAAAATTAGTGCATAAAAATTTTACACCAGACCGTCAGAGGTTCATTTTTAATACAATACAAAGAAAATGCAAAAAAATTAGACTTCATTTTGTTGTGATTTAATTCTTCCAAAAGGGTCACAATTCTGAGAATGGCTGTGTAGTCTCTGTATATCAGAGCTAAAATATGGCTTTAATAATTTGACTTTCACCGATTTTATAACTGCTTAGGCTTGACATTTTTTGGATTTAATCCATACAAATTCATTTTATTTCGTCTACATATATGTCCTTGTTTTGGGTCCTCTGTTACAACTTAACGATGTCAGATTCTATCATTTAATCTTGAATTTTTTTTATGATAAACTAAATTTTTTTAATTTTTGCCGAACAAAATCTATTAAATACAGTTCCTCTACACATTTTATTTCACTCTTTGTTTTCACATACAAAAACATTAAAAATACTCGAGTATCACATTTTGCGAACCGACTCCTAAGCGTCATTTCTCGAATATGTAAATACGCGACCACAATTCCACATTAATATATTAATTTCCTGATTTCTTCGTTTTACAGATAAAGTATATTTTTAAATAAACGTTTTTCAGTGAAGTTTCGTTTAACGTTTTGTTCGGATGTTGATGTTAATCAATGTCGTAATTAAACATGCAATCAATGATTATTCCGTACAAATATTTTTTTTCCGATTTAGAAATTATATCTTCAATGACTTAGCTGCGACGAACTTCCTGTATAAAACAAAGGGCTGTCCTCTCTTTATAACAAAACTGATAGAAACACACACACACACACACACACACACACACACACCACTGGCAAAATCATTAGGGGTTGCGAGTTTACCGCCCCCACTCCCTTTGAACAATTAAAACGAGAAAGAGAGAAAAATGTTACCAAAATGTCTCTAAAAGTATTAAAAACTCATTTTTCGTCGAGGACTTCGCCTGACATGGACCTACCGAAAACATTAAGCGACCCAAAGACCATTCGCCTATATGGCTGTCGTTACTATAAATAGCAAAAACATATAAATGGCCATTTAAGGTTCATTTATGTACCGATTTTGTTGATATTTGAAACATAAAAAGTTGATATCGAAAAATAAAACATATGCATCGATTTTTTGGTAACTGTTTTGTTTGTGAAATAATAAGTAACATGCAAATAAGGTATTTGCAAACCTATGAAAGTCTTCTTCCCTGAAAAAAAAAAAAAAAAAACATGTCAAATTGAAAGAAAATTTGAAAAAATGTAATCCGAAATGTCCGCCCGAAATCCAAGATGGCTGCCGTAACTACAAATAGCAAAAACCTATAAATTGCCAGTAAGTGTTCATTTATGTATCAATATTTTAAAATTAATGTCAAAAAATAAAACAATATGTAAAAGGTGTTTTTTTTTTTTTCTTTTTTTTTTGGCCTACATTTTTTATGTTGGCAATTATTACTTATAGTGCAAATTGTGTATATTGCCTACATTTTTGAAAATCTTTTACCCTGAAAGTACAAGGCCGATTAAAAAGTAAATTTTTGATAAATATTTAATACAATATTTGAAATAAAGACAATGCTTGTAACTTTGTATTCATATAAATAATTGGATGTATCTTAAAAAAATATAACGCAAAACAAAACGAAAGGTTTTTCAGGCAAGCGATACAGACCCTATTGTGTCTCTTGTTTAATACATTTTCGAACTTCCTACATGAAAGAATTCAAATTATTTAAATGAATAGACTAAACGATATTTTAACATCTAAATATTATGATATATAAGTATTTATTGATTATTTCAGTCGGAGCTCAATGTCGGAACTTTCATAATAGATGGGATATACAACTTTACAACTTTATTTACACTCACTAATTTTACGATTTTAGCACATTGGTTCATATGATTTTAGAAGAAAAACAAATATATATATATATATATATATATATATATATAAATCCTATAAGGTTTTTTTTAAATCGTCTTCATGATCAAAATACTTTAAAAAAGTGACATTTTTGGTAGAAAACTAAACAATTTATCATAAAAATGAGTCCTACCAGTTCACTCTAACATTGAGTATATATTTTATTTTAATAAAAACTGTCATAAGTTTAAAACTAGTCACTTGGTTTTGTAAGTCACGTGACACTTTGACCTGAGTGATTTTTTTTGACAGCCATACAAAACGCACGCTGTAGTTTACAGAAAGATATTTTTAGATTTTTAAATTCTGTTAACGTTGTTCAATCTGCTTACAAAAATTTTAAAGGATCAGAATTTTTGTTATTTGTTTGTTTGTTTGTTTGGGTTTTTTATATTATTTTATTTATCTCCATTTCAAATACAAGTAATATTATATACTAGTATATAAAAGTATCCAAATATTTCTACAGAGTTTTCATTGAAAAGCTGCAGTTTAAAAACAATTCAGCGTGTTCCTGGCAAAATCAATTAAATATTGCTTAAGAGGACAAGCTATGAGACAATATTTATATAAATTCAATCAAAATCGGGGCCTCAGTGGCCGAGTGGTCTAAAGTCCACGCTTACGAATCACAGTGCCTCTCACCGCCTAGGTTCGAATCCTACTCGGGACAGATTCTAGTGTGAGAAAGCATGTCAGCTTGCTTGCCGAAGGTCGGTGGTTTTTCTCTGGGCACTCCGGTTTCCTCAACCATTCCAAAACTGACCGCCTCGAAATAGGTGAAAAAATCATTACTCCACTTTACTCCACTCCACTCATTCAAAATCACTTACGATAACAAACTTCAATATTTCGAATTCAAAATCGATCATAGAATTTTTTTTACAAAAAGTAGACTAATGAAACGTAAATTACTTGACACTGAACTTTGCACTTTCCGTGGTGAAACAAACGAAACAATTTTAAATGTCTTTTTTGAATGTCAGTTTGTCAGAAATATAAGATACCAATTAATAGATCTGATCAATAGTTATTTGAAAATAAATGTAGAACGATCTACCAAGAATATTTTGTTTGGTGTTACCAAAGGAATTCCTTTTTTAAAACCCATAAATATATGTTTTCTTTTTTTCAAATATTACATACATGCATGTAGAATAAAAAAAAATACCGCCTAATCTTACTGCAGCATTAAATGCTTTAAAATACTAAAGAAATATCGAACTTTACCCTCTTCAACTATACTCTCCGGAAAAAGAACAAAATTATAGACAAATGTATATGATACATACAAAGTATATAATATAACTTCAAGGATCAGACTTATTATTATTATTTTGACCGCTATCTTAAACTGATTCAAATTGGCGAATTGCATAACGTGTTGCCTTTCGACAAATGGCTAGGCGATATCTGAATATAACTAGTAAATTATGATGATGGCAACATAACTGATATTAAACATTCCACCAATTAAACAGAAACATAATACACAATCATTGTTAATAAAACTCTTGTAAATTCCATTATTGGATAGTCAATATGTAATTAATTTTTTAAGATATAATGCATCTAGGGACAAGTAATGTTTGGGGATGCTGATGATTGATTTGAAGTCTTTATACACCATTTATCGTTTACAAATCATTACTATAAAATAAAATGAATATATTTACCTTCGCTCTGTCGGTAATATATTGTAATATTAATTATCTCTGCTATCACTGCTAAATCTACCTGCCACCATGCTACTGCTTGTTTTGGATTGAAATTAGTATGTGCACATTTGGTCAACTCTTGGTATAAATTGCCGTCTACAGCAAGAGATGGAAAATGGTATCCAACGACAGTACTGTTCGTACTTTTATGAAATGCTAAATTCACTTAAAAATCATAAAATATGTGGTTAATTAAACAATAAATATACATAAAACATTTATCATGATTATAGGTTTGTTTAATTCAAGTTTCAAATGTTGTCAAAGATGAAAAAGTAAACAATGAAACAGAAGCTTTTTTTGTAGACAAAATGAAATTCAGAAAATTCATACAATAATTTATTGATTCATTCATATGATAAACTAGAGAAACCAGACATCAATATACGAGCGTCAAATGTTTTGTTGTAAAAAAAACTTGATTAAATAATAAGTACTAATATAAAAAAGAAAAGAAAACAGTTAAATGGAAACCTTATAAAATGGTTAACGTTAGAGACTTTTGTATCTTATAAATAATTGTAGTTTATGATTTTGTGTTTGCTTTGATACATCTAAAAAAGATAAGTTATAACCGTTAAATTGCACAAAGTTTAATGTCTTAAAATTGAGGAATCGATCTATAATAAAATATAGAAATAATAATGATTCATGTCGTAAATTTCTGAAATAAAAATAAATGCGTCTTGTGTTCTTAACATAAAGTTACCTATTATACGGTCTATCTAGGGCTATATTTTATATTCTTTAATACAAAAAAGACTTACCCACTTGTGCATGTACAAAATATAAAGGTGTTAAAACACAAATTACAATAAAACATCGAAACTGAAACATGTCTTTAGTTGTTTATGTTAGTACTATCTTCTCTAATATACAAGTAAACAACCAGGAAGTAAAATCTACAAAAATCGATTGTTTGTATTACTGGGTGCAGAACAATTAATTTACATGAATAATCGTGTACGTTAAAGTTTGTGTTGTTAGGCAGGAAATGTGTAAAATTCACGAGTTACGTTTGTTATTAAAACATGTTCATTAACTAGTGTTACAAAAAAGTCAGTTAGACAATATAAGACAGATGAAATCAAAAACTCTCACTCACGCATACACAAACTCCTAATAATATTCATAATATACGTTATAAAACTGCAATAGACTAAAAAATGCTGACGTGACATTACAAATGTTCACCAACCAATGGGGCAAACTGGGGGGGGGGGGTGTTGGTGTTAGGTGTTACAAAATGTTGGGATTGTGATAGACTTTAGATTTCTGTTTATTATCTTTTTTAAAGGTGCAACATTTTATTTTATTTCATTTTCAATATCATTATTTCTTTGTTTGCTGACTAGTATTAATATAAATAATTATTACTTAAAATATTATCAGTAATTGTTATCAGTTAAAAGTCACGAATTGTGACTATGTGTAAATCAATAATTTAAACTTACATGTATATCAAATTTTAAATACCCTCCCCCAATCTTTCAAAAAGAATAATAATTTCAGTATTGCGAACTTAAAAAAACACCTTGGCGCCGAATTGCAAAAACAGAGTGGAAATTTATTTAACTTTCTTTTTCTATTTACAAGGTTGTTGTTGTGATCATTCTGAACGTCGAATCAGAAATTTTTCAACTGTTTGCGACGAAAACAGTTTATAAATAACTATGGATAAACCCAAGACACAATTTCGTGTTTTTGCGAGAGGTGAGAGTGTTCATTAAGGGAAATTTTTTTACGGTGCTAGCGCACTGAGTTGGACAAGCATTCTAGTGCCCCAGCCATATTATCTTGCACCGGTGGTCCAGTCGATAGTCTCTACTTGTTAATTCAAAGCGTCAGGCAAAGAAGCAGTATGTCAGATTTAAAGTCTTCTGTGTAACTTGGTCGGGGTTCGAAACCTCGATCTCCCGCTATAGAGGCGAATGATTTTCCTCTTAGCCACCGCGATGGTCCACTTAAAATAGACACATGATAGTTTTCGCTGCAATCAATGGCAAGATGGACAAAAGTGTCAGCTCTTGGGTTACAGCACTTAAGGTATTCTTTATCTGAAGTTAGCAAGTATTCTCATGGTATTTTTATGGTATTCAGGCTAAGCACTGATCGTCTTTATATAAGTGAGAGAATATTAACTGGACCATCATATTACTTACATTAATTTTTGAAAATTTTATACACTATAATTTGTTCCCGCATGCAAAGCATTCCTTACCTGAATTTGGATTATTATTATTTCTAAACTTAAGATTCATTAATTGTCAACTGTTTGGCTTATGTTTTTTATGTATTAAACTTTTCGGCCGCTAGTGTCACTGATGAGGAATGATTTTCCTAAATGTGCACATATGGCACATCACAATTTAACAGGTATTTGTGTTATATATTCCTCCACAACAATACAACTGCTGTAACTCAGTAGCTGGTAGAGTGATCGCTCCGTAATAGGGAGGTCGTTGGTTTAAACCAAGACCGGGTCTGACTCAAAGACTTGAAAGTGCTTAGTGTCTGTTTTTATAGCTGTCGACGTCTCGATATAGAAGTAGAATATTCTTGACTGGGAAGTTATACAGCATAACTCAACTCAACTCCTCAAAAAACAATATTCCTTTTTATCGCGATATATTATCAATAACAAGCCAACGGTAACAAAAAAAACTTTATGCGCAATAGTTGGATTTCTACTATGATTTTAAAATTAACTAAATTTTTAAAAATGCACTTTGCAAAATTGTTGGTTAACTTAAACACCAAACGATGCAATCAGCTTGCAATTCTTCTAAATCTAGGCACCTTAAAAAACATATTATTAGTTTTCTTGATTTGTTAATTTTCCAATTAAGTAAATACTAATTATCTTTTATCTGTTTAGAATTCTCGTTTTTTAATAACGGTAAATGTTTAAACGTGAAAATTCCGAATATCTGTGAATGTTTGTATTAACAACTTGAAACACAATCCTCAAATCTTTTGAAAGTCAAAAAAGAAGAAAATACATTACAATCTGTTTCATTTCAGATGGCTTTTAATGATATTATATTAACTTGAAGAAATACTACATTAATGTTCTTTAAAAGTAACTGATATATGTCAGCACAATCAGTTTTTAGAACTCTGGTATAATAATAAACAATAATTGCCCTTTAGGTATGTGGACATCCAGAATTGTCACCCTTCAGAAGTATTGTCATCCGAGGGCATTGCCCGAGGGTGACAATACTTCTGAAGGGTGACAATTCTGGATGTCCACATACCTAGAGGGCAATTATTATTCTATTATACCGAAACAAAGCTTATCATGTGAAATAACACAATGTTCACAAACATTTTTGTGTTTTCTGCATCTTTACCCTGCATAATTAATTGCAAGTCCGCTTCTGACGAACTGCCAAAACGACTAGTCGCCATTTTTGTTGTTAACCAAACGACAACAGCCAAGTTTTGCGAGTTAGACTTCCGGTTATGGCTGCGCATCGATAGCAGTGCTTCAAGCGGGCTCTGTGAGTTTTCAACTAAAAACAATTTTTGCAGCCACCTAATGAGCAAGAAAAGGGGTAAAAAAGGACAAACAGATATTAGAGACTGTATGCCTAGAATTACGAGAAGTATGTCCCAGTCATTAGGTGGGAAACCCGAAGATACCGGCATGACGTTGGGCAAAAGCGTTGATTTAAACATGGCGGCGCCCATACAGCAACAGCATGTGACTGCGGAAAAACCTTTAACTTTTGAAACATTAAAACAGTTGCTAGAAAAATTGGTAACCGCTAAAAATATCGAACTACGTAACATAGTGGAGCAATCGTTAGAACCAGTTCTGCAAAAAATTAAGTTAATTGACGACAAACTTGGAAAACTAGAAGAAATAGAAAGTGAGATGAAGTCTGTCAAAAAAACCATAAGTGAAATAAGTGACACATGTGAGTTCAATTCAGGTAATATTAAGGACTTAGATAGTAAATATATTAACATAGAAAAACAGATGAAACAAGTTCATGACCATCTAGATGGGATAGACGGTCATCTTCTGTATCAGGAGATGAGGTCCAGGAAGTATAATCTTATTATTCATGGTTTACGTATAGATGGAAACATATATAAGAAACTCGAAAAATTTTTCAGAGAAGACCTTAAAATTGAGAACCCAGAGCCAATACGAATAGCCAATGCACATATACTTCCTATTCGACATACGGATAAAAGTGACCAAGGATCTAGCCAGCAACATGCCACCAAGCCCCCTCCAGTAATAATCAAATTTGTGTGCTTATTTGATAGAAACTTGGTATTATCTAAGGGTCCTGAACTAAGAGGTACAAACATTAGAATTGTAACTGACCTTCCAACTACTTTAAAGTTAGAACGTAGACAATTAAAGCAAGTGGCTTTTCAAATGAGAAAATCTGGTAAAATCACAAGAATTCGTGAAAGAGGACTTCAAGTCCACCTGGAATATAAAGACAACAAAATAGATCCAGTGTGGAAACGATATGAACAGTGAATGTTTTTTTTTAATTATTTCAATTCTGAAACAGAGAAGATGTAGGAAGTATCGTGGTAATTTATAGACACAGAAACTTTAGACAATTTCTTTTTCTTCCAGTTTTTTACTAGGCTATCTAATATATGCTACAAAATACAGAATATGCTACAGTGGGGAACTGTCCAACCCAGTAAACTATATGAAGCTTAGGTTTTGTAATTATAAGAGTTATCCCCCTTACAACATAACATTAGACTAATAATCTTTGGTATCAAAGTTTACATTGAATACAATTTATAAAATGCCTTTTATGGAATTTACATAGTGTAATATTATATGATTATGTAAAATAATCCAATGCAGATATGCAAACTTTCTTTTTTTCTTTTTTTGAAATTTGTGAAGTGTTACCTTTAAGACTGTATTGCAGTATACACTTATACTGAAATTTCTACCCCTACCCCAAGATATTAATAAGAAAAAAAGTATAAATAATAATTAAAAAAAAAAAAAAAAAACCCAAAAAGTCAGGTAAGACCTGCCTCGCCTAATAGCGAAGAAAAAGGAAGTTACATTGATGTGTTTTATAGTAAGCAGACTTCTCCCTCACTCTGTCATGCTTACTTACTTTCTTTCTCTTTCTCTCCTTATTTCTCACTTTAATGTATTACAGATATATTTGATGTTTGACGGTACAGGTATCTGTACATAGCTTCAGTACAAGATGGCAGATTTACAGATTATGTCAGTTAACTGTCAGGGATTGGGAGATCCACAAAAAAGGAAAGATGTGTTCAACATGCTTAAATCAAAAAATTATAATATTTATTGTTTACAGGATACCCATTTTACACAAAAATTAGAACCATATATAGCAGCTGAGTGGGGATATAAATGTCTGTTTAGCTCTTTTACTGGAAATTCTAGAGGGGTGGCAATACTTTTTAACAACAACTTTGAATTCAAGTTACACAAAGTCCTTAGGAATTCAGACGGAAATGCTTTAATTGTTGATATCACAGTAGATGAGCAAAACTTGACATTGATTAACATTTACGGCCCAAATCAAGATAAACCAGAATTCTTTGTAAACATTTTTAAACATATGGAAGGAAATGAAAATAAAGACCTTATTTTATGTGGAGATTTTAACTTAGTTTTAGACCAAACATTAGATACTAGCAATTATCTTCATATTAATAATCCAAAATCAAAAGAAATACTTGGTGAATATATTGATCTATTTGATTTAATAAATCCATTTAGAGAATTAAATTCAAGATTACGTAGGTACACCTGGATAAAAAGTAAACCTATATTAAAACAATCTAGACTAGATTTCTTTTTAGTTTCAAGTAACATTATGAAATTTGTTGAAAAAGAATATATAGAAAATAGTTATAGGTCTGACCATGCCGGAGTTACATTAAATATTAAATTTAAAAATATAACAAAAGGGACAGGACTTTGGAAATTTAACAACTCGCTCTTAAAAGATTCAAAATATGTTCAAATTGTCAAAGACACCATAAGAAAAATAAAATGTCAATATTTAGCACAAGTATATAATATTAAAAACATATATTCATTACCCATAGAAAATATACATTTTACTATAAATGACAATCTTTTTTTAAAAACTTTATTGATGGAAATTAGAGGTAAACCCATTTCTTATTCATCATTTAGAAAAAAAGAAAGAAATAAACTAGAAAAACAGCTGGTTGAGGATATAAAAGAATTAGAAGATGCAGAAATCATTACTAACCCAGAACTACTTGAAGATAAAAAAAAATGAATTGGTAAATATTAGAAAAGAAAAATTAAAAGGCACTTTTATCAGGTCTAAGACAAAATTTATAGAAGATGGGGAAAAACCTACAAAATACTTTTGTAACATGGAATCTAGAAATTTTCATAGTAAACATATCTCACAAATTGTTACAGAAGAAGGTACAACTATAACAGATCAAAAAGAAATTTTAATCGAAACAAAAAATTTTTACCAAAAACTTTATTCAAAAAATAAGTATGAAAACTCTGAGGACTTTATAGAAAAGATTTCACAATACAATTTTAATAAGTTAGATGACGTAGAAGCTGATGAACTAGAAGGTAAAATAACATACACAGAGGCATTAAAATTCTTGAAAAATATGAAAAATGAAAAAAGCCCAGGTTCAGATGGTTTTACAACAGAATTTTTTAAGTTTTTCTGGATTGACTTGAGTCAATTTATACTTCGATCAATCAATTATAGTTATAATATTCAAGAAATGTCAATATCACAGTAACTGGGAATTATAACCTGTATCCCCAAGCCAGATAAAGATAAAAAATATTTTAAAAATTGGAGACCAATTTCACTTTTAAACTGTATATATAAAATAGCTTCAGGATGCATAGCAAATAGATTAAAAAAGACATTTCATAAACTTATAAATAAAGATCAGACAGGTTTTATAAAGGGCCGGTTTATAGGAGAAAACGTTAGGCTGATATATGACATCATGAATTATACAGATATTAAGAATATACCAGGTTTATTATTGCTGGTAGATTTCGAAAAAGCCTTTGACTCTGTCTCTTGGCCCTTTATAGAAAAAGTACTGGATGTCTTTAAATTTAAAAAATCTATAAAAGTTTGGATTAAAACATTCTATAATAATAATGCAGTCTCATCTGTTATGCAAAATGGTTTTTTGTCCGCGAGTTTCAAACTACAAAGGGGCTGTAGACAGGGGGATCCATTATCACCCTATATTTTTATCTTATGTGCTGAAGTACTAGCAATTTTAGTTAGAAATAATAAAGAAATTAAAGGTATCAAAATAGATGGTGAGGAATATGTCTTATCACAATATGCAGATGACACTACTTTCATTTTAGATGGATCTCCTCATTCCCTTGACAGTACTTTACAAATGTTAGATTACTATGCAGGAATCTCTGGTCTTAAAATAAATTATTCAAAGACCAAAATTGTTTGGATTGGTAGTAAAAAATTTTCAAATGAAGTCTATCACCACACAAGATGGAAACTGGAATGGGGTTCTACTGTTTTTAAATTATTAGGGATTAATTTTTCTGTCAATTTGAGTGAAATTACTAATATTAATTTCAAAGATAAAATAGTTGAGATTAAAAAACTCATAACTCTCTGGTCAAAAAGGAAGTTGACTGTTTTAGGAAGAAATGTGGTAGTGAAAAGTTTATTGCTTCCAAAAATTACCCATCTTCTCATCTCTCTCCCTAACCTACCTGAAATCTTCCTAAAAGAAATAAACCACATGTTCTTTAATTATATATGGGAAAATAAAATAGATAAAGTAAAAAGGAACCTAGTTATACAAGATTATGAAGATGGAGGTTTTAAGGCAGTCAATATTAGGCTTTTTAATCAGGCAATCAAATGTACCTTGATAAGGAGATTGATAAATACAAAAAATTCCAAATGGGTAACTCTTGCTGAAACTTTAACCAAAATTAAGGTTGACAACATAGACAAATATGGAGATTTTTACTTTGCAACAAAAAGTACGGCTATAAAAAATTCCTTTTGGAAAGATGTATTTAATAGTTGGGTGAATTTTCACAATAAGATTGTGCCTTCTAGTTTCCAAGATGTAAGTAGTATTACAATTCGGCAGAATACCAAGATTCTAAGGGATGGGAAACCCTTTATTTACAAAGGATATACTGAAAAGAATAATTTTTTTATTAGTGATGTAATGGATATAAATGGGGACTTTTTATTATTTCAAGATTTTTCTGAAAAATACAACATAACAAATTTTCTAAATTATCAGTCTTTATTGAAAGCTATAAAAACATACTTAAAACAATGTGATTTTACAATAGACATTATTCCATTCCAAAACATAGAAAAGCCAAAAGTTGCTTTTAGTTTAAAAGAAATGCTTAAAGATGACAAAGGTTGCAAAAGAATATATAGATTTTTACCAAAATGTCCATTGTCCCTTCAGCCCAATCCAAATTTGAAAAAAATAAGTATAACATATCTAAACAAGAATGGAAACAATTGTACTGCTTGCCTTTTAAAACCACTAAAAATACTGCACTACAATATTTACAATACAGAATCCTGCATAGAATTTTAACTACAAATTCATATTTATTTAAAATTAAATATGCACAATCAGATAAATGTACTTTTTGTCAAACCCTGTCAGAAACACTAGAACATTTATTATATCAGTGTGATTAAGTTACAGAACTATGGGAATCCATAAAAGATTGGATTTTAAATAAAATGAATATTCGACTAGAAATAACAAAAGAAACTGTAATACTCGGAACTACAAACAGATCAGATAAAATTATAAACTGGTTAATACTCATATTTAAGCAATATATATATATAGAACTAGATGTCAGAATAAGAATTTGAGCATATTTGCAATACAAAACATTGTAAAACAGAATTTTGAAATAGAAAAATACATTCTTCTTAAGAATTGTAAATATGCGGAATTCTTTACGATATGGCTACCATGGTTCAAACTTTTTGATAATGAATCCTAGATGAGAACTTGTACTTTTTTATTTTATGTTCTTCTTTCTCAACTATCTTCTTCTTTTAATACTACTTTTTATACTTTCTTACTCCAAACTCTACCTCTCTTTCACACAAACACACACACACACACATAGAAAACACCCAGACTATAAGTCTATTATTATTTATTGATGCTTTGATCATTGTAAAAAGAGACATCAGCTCCTCTTCTCAATTTGTTGGCGTAAATCATGTTCAATTTTTACAACAGAATAGCAAAAACATTAGAGAATCTGAGTAACTGATGTCACTTTAAAATGTTTCTCTTTGTACTATACTTGAAGTACCTGATGTCACTTTAAAATGTTAACAACTCAATTATTGTGGTCTAAAACTCTGTAATATTTGGTGAACCCTAAGGCACCCAACCTTGGCACCATCTAACCCCTATTAATTAAGTCTGGGCAAATAAAAAAAAAAAAAAAAAAAAAAAAAAAGTTTTGCGAGTTATCTCCCCTATGCCGGGTTGTCAACGGGTGACAATAGTATTATCACATGGCTGTGCTGAAAAGGGAGAGATTGTCACATGCTGATGGTAATTTTGTGGGAAATATCTCATTTGTTACATATCATGTGATTGGAATTCATCCAATAAAATGTGTTTTAATATATATGAGGTATAATAATAATAATAATAATAATAATAATAATAATAATAAAAATAATGAATCAAAGTACTGAAAGTACTGAAAAGCGGTTAGCCTGGTAGCTCTGAAAGTTTAGATAAATTTTGATTATCCCACTTTCAAAAAAGTACCTGGCGGTATTCAATTTCTCAAAAAAATGTACAGCCTTTTGATGAGGTTTTGGTTGACCCTTAGCTTTTTGTAAATATGTACGTTACATTTGTAACAAAATGTATGATGTTGTAATCAGTTTTAGATCAGAACTCATTTGACTAGACTGTTAACTATGATTGTGGTAGTATATAAATCACCATTACCCCATTCCTCAGTTTTATTTCAAAATAAGGGATCAAATAGATGCATCTGAAAGAAAATGACCAATGAAAGTGTTTTGATACAAAATAAAATCCACTTTAAGACATTTTGTAAGCTGCAATAAACAAAATGAATATTTATTGAAAGTAACAAAATATCTCTCAACAAAAAATCTTATTCAGTAATTATGAAGTAATGTCTTATATCTAAACTAAGCACCTAAATACAGGAAGACCAACATCTTATTTCTTATCACTCATGATCTTTGATCTGGTTTAATTACAGAGAGCACTGCAAAAACATCAAAAAGTTATCTTCCATGTCAAAATCTTTAAACTTAGTCATGATATAGCATTTTCAAGCTCAGGTAATCAAACGCCATGACCTTGACATTTGGTTTTTGCTTCCATCAGACAAAAATGTCTCAATACATCAAAAAGTAATGCCTGCATTGCAATTTTCCAAATAAAAAAACATCAAAAGGTTATCTTCCATGTCAAATTCTTTAAACTTAGTCATGATATAGCATTTTAAAGCTCAGGTAATCAAAATGACACGACCTTGACATTTGGTTTTTGCTTCCATCAGACAAAAATGTCTCAATACATCAAAAATAATGCCTGCATTGCAATTTTCCAAAAAAAAAAAAACAAAAAAACAAAAGGTCAATCATAAGAATTAAACTTAAGGAGAGAGCACTGTTGGTTGACACACTGACATCATGTGAATAAGAGTTGGGTGCTTGTATAAAGCAGACTGACTCTTTGAGCTATCATGTGAAAATCACTGAGTATGGCAAACAATAAAACATGCTTGCACATCTCACAAATTTGTTCTTTAATTTATCCTAAGAAATTAATTAACTTCCTCTTTTCATGACTGGCTGGAAAATTGCTAATGTAAGATTAAACAGCAATAAAACCAACAAACCTCTCATTTAATGCATTAGATTATTTGTATGAACTCAATTTCTTCAGTGAAGGCATAAAACTTGCTAAATAGAGCCAAATTACATAACATGCCACTCAAGAAAGGAACAATTTGGAAAAATGTTTATATGAAATAAATCTGTAGATGAGTTCATAAAATGTAAAACCATAGTGAAATTGTTACAATTAGTTGTTCCTGCATTTGTAATAAAAATTATGACTTTCATTGGTTGTTATCAAACTAAAATAAAATATAGTGTATTCTGAAAGTTAATCTAAACAAGTTGATATCAGTAATTTGAAAAACTAATGCTGCATGTTTGTCTCTATAATTATTCATCCTAGTTTGTGAAAAGGTGATAATGATGCAGTCTGTTGTATAAGTAGCCAATATTCATAAGTTTTCTGATATTATATGCCTACTCTAGTTCTATTCAGGGTATACTGGAGTAGAGTGGAGAGACAAATGGTGTTTTAAACCCTGTCAAGATACTGATTCTTTCACATAATTAGCAAGGTAGTCTGTCCTAAGCTGATGGAGTAAAATGGAATGCCTGGAGATAGGCAAAGGCTTTCAACAAGCAATTGTAAAACTTTCTCATCCTAGGTTCTGTCACTGTGGGATTCAAACCTACTCAGTAAGATGTACTTTGATCTGTGAGCATGTGATTCAATTTCATCTAATGAGGTTTAACGTCCCAATCAAGAATATTTCACTTATATCGAGACCTCACCAATTGTAGATAAAGTGACAGAAATGTTTACCTTTGCAGTGTAGTTAGGGCAATGTGCAGGGAGGGTTCTGTAGGGTGCCATGCCTGTCATGACACTGGACTTCAGTTTGTAAGGTCTACTCTGAAGAACCTCGTGACTTTCATTACTAAATGCAGAGTGCTTGGCAAAAAAAGGTCACTACCAGTTTTCAAGTATTGGTCAGACCCAGTCTGACTTTGAACCCCGAACCTCCCTAATACAAAGCCAGCACTCTACCAACTGAGCAAACATAATGATGTAGGCATGTGACTTAGACCACTTGTCCACCAAGGCCCCAATGTTAGGGTACTTTAATAATATGAAAAGAAATTTCTGGAGAAAATTTTATTTACAGCAACATAAAAAACAAAATGACCATGAAGGCCTTGGACACTCACCTGAAATGATGTACACTCAGCTTGATTTTAATAAATTGGACCTTTTCTATAATTTGACCTAGTGACCTACTTATTGGCCCAACATGACCCTTAAACATCCTTAAGCTAGCTTTTGTCAAGAGGATCATTCTGAGAAAGCTGATAAGATTGGGATTAAATTATGGGCCGTGGAGTGTTAAAAAGGTTTTTCTATAATTTCTCTAAGGGACCTACTTATTGACCCAACATGATCCTTAAACAAACTTAAGCTAGCTTTTGTCAAGAGCATCATCCTGAGCAAGGTTGATGAAGATTAGGCTGAAATTTGGGCCTCAGAAGTGTTAACAAATTGACCTAGTAACCTTTTTATTGAACCAGTATGGCCAATATATGAAACTGAGCTAGCGCTAGTCAAGAAGATCATTCTGAGCAAGTTTGATAAAGATTGGACTTAATTTGTGGCCTCTGGAGTGTTAACAAGCAAAAGTTGACACACGACACACAAAGGATAACATGACGGACATTGACCCATCACAATAGCTCACTTGAGCACTACCGGTATGTGCTCAGGTGATCTAAAAATGTTGCTAATAGAAACAAGTTCCAATTCATGTTAATGTTTTTGGTTTTATTATCTTAATCTTTATATTGTTACAAAAGGAAATACATGTATATTTATTAAGGACATATGGTCATTGGATATAAAAGAATATTTAAAAGTAAAGTTTAACAGACCACAATATGTCTGAAAAGATATCACTTGTGTATTAAGAAAAAGCACAATTTGTCTTTTAGCAGAATTTACTTTCAAAAAACCTTGCTTTGATAATCATGGGCATTGTCAGTTATCAATCCATTTCATTGTCAATTTGACTCTTGTCGATAGATGGTTATTGTGTTTTCAAGTGTTGTATCTTGTCTGGTTCAAAAGTGTCCATTTTTACAAATAAGGATGCATTCTGGTTTATGGTATCATGTTCAGATCTACTGTGATTTTTCAAATAAATCCTGAACAGCCTTAGACGCATGATGTCCGTCTTTATTTGCTTGTTGCTCCTTCAGTCTGTTATTTCTGAAAATAGAAAAAAAACAAACAAAAACTTTTTTAAATAATAACAACTTTTTTAAAAATGAGTTAAAAAATAAATCATATTTAACATTCCTGAGAATATACTGAATATCACATTTGAAAAAGGATCTCGAGACCTTTGAGTTTAACTCAATGAAAAAAAGAAACAAATTTAAAATATTGAAATACACATTTACTTTAAAAGGATCTCGAGACCTTTGAGTATAACTCAATGAAAAAAGAAACAAATTTAAAATATTGAAATACACATTTACTTGAAAAAGGATCTCGAGACCTTTGAGTATAACTAGATGAAGCAAAAACAAATTTTAAAAATTTAAATACACATTTACTTGAAAAAGGATCTCGAGACCATTGGGTATAACTGGATGAAGCAAAAACAAATTGCCAGGTGGTCAATCTTAGTGTTACTGCTATAAAGTTGTGCAAGTGGCAATATATTTTACTTAAATTGAGATTTCTCAAGCTAAAGTATAATCAGTCATGTTTTACACACAGTTCATCTGTCTGTAAAAATAAAACTTCTGAAAAAGTTTTTAGTTTTCTTGATAAAATGTATTTACAACCTCACAGTCCAATATAAATTTTATACTTAAGCTTTCTATAATATAACTTGTGATTATCCAGCTTTACTGAGAAATTTTGCAATTTGCAATGATGTGAAATTGACTAAGTCTATTAACTCCACATTTTTTCCATGTAAAGCATTAGTGTATGTCATGACCTTTTTATTTCATAAAACCTGTTTACTCTGCATAGAAAGGCAATTCAAAATATGACCTGTGACTGTCCTAGATTAAGGCCAGAACTAATAATGTTCTGTTTCATTGCTGTTCTACCATAAGCCATGGTATGTATACAAACTTTATTCCACATAAGAATGATGGGATGAGCACTCTACATCCCAGTAGTTGTTACAAATAATTAATACCTGTCAAAGTCTTTATTAGACTTTTTCATTTCTTCTGTGACTTTCTCGCTGTTAAGTTGTTTACTTTACTAGTATGAGCCCAGTCTGGATTTAATCAGTTATACAGTTAAGATGGTTTACCTGAATGATAATAATAATACCAATAATAATAACAATAACAAAAATAATAATTATAATAAATTCTTTTCCTGGTAAACTGACATTAGAGTTTACACAAAGAACAAATATCAATTACAGGTAAAGGGCCCCAGTGGCCAAGTGTTCTAAAGCACACACTTACGGATCACAGTGCCTCAGACAGATCCTAGTGTGGAAAGTTTGTCAGTACACTTGACAAAGGTCGGTGGTTTTCTTTGTGCAGTCCGGTTTCCTCCACCATCCCAGAACTGACTGACCATTTTGAAATAAGTTAAAGAATTTGACTGAGCGTAAAACACCATTACTATACTCTCTCTCTCTCTCTCCCTTTCTCTCAATTATAGCAAAACATGTAGAACAGTGAAACTACCAACAGTGTTCAGATAAATGGTAGAGTTGCTAACTCCAGTCGTATGGGGCGAATAAAAACGTGCATTTTAGAACTAGAGATACTTAGTAATTTCCACAGAAGTTTTCAAAATCGGTACTGTCATTTTAGGCGTTTTCACTTAATTTTGGCAGTGCTGAATGCAGGAAAAAAGAAAACAATATACAAATATATTCCAGTACAGTATATCAGTTAATTAATAACATACTACCGGTGATGAAATGATCTGCCATCGGATCGTGTTTTAGAATCCAGTGATATGTCATTTCTGCGATTGATGTCGACAAGCCAACCACAAAATTCTTCTTTCTTCGTTTAACTATTTTGTATCTTCCCTGTCTGATTATATAACTTTTGAAATTTTAAACCTCAAGTTAGATTATCACAACTTACTTATTTATGTCGGAGTTCTCAATGAAAACAGTGGATGCTGCTGTGTTATAATCCATATTACACGGGAAGCATGCACACTGTCACTGGGGTCTGTTAGGTCATCGTTGAGACACTAAGTAAACATAAAGTTACGTTAACACTTCATTCATATGCGTTTTGTGAATGAAACTACACGCCATATTGCCAGTTGAAGGCAAAAGGCATGACGGGAGTAGGCGTGGCATAGTAGATATCTCCCCAAACAGCATGTAGGAATCTTCGGTCAAAGGTCGAAGGTTACCGCTAGGAGTCGCTTTGACCTATCACTTCCTGCAAGACACGATGCCAATAAGCGGTTAGCGTATACGCTAACCGCTTAAAAAGCACTTCAATATTTTACAAACAGTTCTTGCTTCCTACAAGGCTTAAATAGAATCTTGACAATTCTCGTTGTACAGTCAATTTTAAGTAACTATTCTTTTAAATACTTGTAACTTCGTGATAATACTTTGAATATAAAATGACCTATGTTTATTAATTAATTACGACTTATTATATGTGTTAGATCAATAGATATTCCTATTTTGACCTCATCTTGTTCACTAGTTGTCTCTCTTTGTTAACTATTTTTATATAACTCATTTGCAATCTCTTACTCTATATAGCTTATTTATCCGTGCATTGTTTATCATCAAAAGCCACACAAACCTATCCGTCAGTATTGAGCTATTATCATAAAATAAAAAACTTCTTGACCACACTAAAGTTTTTTTTGTTCAAAAAAGAAGTTCAGGGTTACAACTTTAGCTCATACAACCCTGACTTGCTCTAACTTATTACTTTTGATATATATAAACCGATCTCTCCATCTTTATTATTTCTAGGTCGCAATGCAAAATTGTGTAGCTTTCATGTTAGCATTGTTTTGGCTTGATGAGATTTGACGAACTTCAAAAAACCAATCCTTTACAATTGTTACAGTTTAGACGTTGGTTGGTCACAGGAATTGAATTAAATCTAAAGATTTATTCATTTCAACCAATTTATTTATTTGTTTTCATTGTTTCACTAAATCTCTGGTCTAAGTTAAATGAACAAACTATAAAATACAAAATGAAAATGACCTCATATTTCATTCTATTTACTAGAGAAGTAAAAATAATATGTGTACTTTATTCTAAAGGTGTGGGCATCCCTAAATTAATTTAATTATAATACCAGTTAAACCAAATTAATTATCAAAACTACATTCAGCATCATTTGATTGAAAAAAAAATCCCAAAAAACCATTTCTGTCCTAGTATACAGATCACTAAATTTAATCACTAGATAAACGTTAATAAATAAATTGAAATATAAAATTGAAATTAATAAAAAAAAAATATTCCATAAAAGATTTCAACAAAATAATTACCATTTGAATTTAAAATATTTTTTAAAATAGTTTGAATGTTCCTAGATTTGGTTTTCCAAATTGAAACATATCCAAATATTACAATGTAACATTGTTTATCAAGTAATCAAAAGAAAAAAATCAAATCCCTGTAACAAAAATAAAATTTCTACTTACAATTGCATATATTCATGTTTCACTCATTCATCACATATTCCTCAAACTCCATACATAGTCCTACAACCATGATTACTTACAAATCCTACAACCATGATTACTTACAAGTCCTACAACCATGATTTCTTACAAGTCCTACAACCATGATTACTTACAAGTCCTACAACCATGATTACTTACAAATCCTACAACCATGATTACTTACAAGTCCTACAACCATGATTACTTACAAGTCCTACAACCATGATTACTTACAAGTCCTACAACCATGATTACTTACAAGTCCTACAACCATGATTACTTACAAATCCTACAACCATGATTACTTACAAGTCCTACAACCATGATTACTTACAAGTCCTACAACCATAATTACTTACAAGTCCTACAACCATGATTACTTACAAGTCCTACAACCATGATTACTTACAAGTCCTACAACCATGATTACTTACAAGTCCTACAACCATGATTACTTACAAATTATCCCTGTTTATAGACAAATATCAGCACATTTGTTTTTTTTTTTTTTTTTTTTTTTTTTTTTTTTTTTTTAAAAAAACACCTGAGAATTAGGCGACACCTAAAATATGGACTGAACCTTAACACCTTTACAGAAACTTCTGGCAAAACGTAAAATATGGAATGGACACAAATAAACATAAAAACTATTAAGATATTTGGTCAATATAGTTTACAGCAGTTTTTAATGAGACGCACCATTACCTACCAATGCTGATTATAAATTACATAGCTTCAGACGACTAGAAGCAGCCACGTCGGCAGGACCTTTCAGTATCCAAGGTTGACTGTTATTTTCACTTACTTGGGTCAAGTCGTAATTGAAAATTGCTATGCGCATCCGCGATTTCCATAGAATATTTCTGCAGAAAGAAAACTGCTATTGCTACCGAGATTTTTTTTATTTCAAAATGGTGATGTGTACACCGCAAGTGATGGTTTGGCGACACATTACGTTGTATGCGCAAAAGAGCCTACTATAGCAGCAACTTTTTACTGTGTGCAGAAATTTTTCATGGTAAGCGAGGATGTGCATATCAATTTCCCATTACGACTAGACTAGTAAGTGAAAAATACCAAAATTATTGGATCTTCTATGAAAGTTTTGCAAAATACACTGTCAAAAACACTGCGACTCAAACAATTAATCTATTTGATTTAACTTACTTCAATCGTGTATGAAAGATGTAAACTATGACGTGACAATTACGTAACAGTTACCCTATTGCGGAATCAGGCCTCACTTCTTTGATGGAAGTTCACGTGTATAACTAAATTTGCCATTTTTTAAAAAAATTTTACTGTGTTTTTTTCGGGGGATTATGATTTGGACATGGACTGATATGTTTGTGTGTTTTTAAATATCCATTACGTCACAGAATATCATCTTTTTTTACATATTTGTTTTGTTGTTTTCATTGTCAAACCTTAGCCAAAGTTTCTACATGTATTCTTACTTCGATAAAGACATTATCATCAATTGTATATATTTGTCTAAATTTATGAAAAAGAAAATCACTGAAGCGAATAATTTTAAATTTGTATCATGGTATCACAATTTTTGTACGATTGTAAGTATAATATCATTCTATACGAGAATATTCAACCACTATCGGCAATAGCAAATATAATTGGAAATCAGTCGTAGTTCAATTAATATGCTTTTCTTGATATGCTTAATATGACCCTCATTCATGATTGTTATTGAGGATGTTGAAACACAATGTTATTTCTCAAAATGTTTCTGCATTTTCAGCATATTTTACATATTTAGTTTTAAGTCTACAGATTTTAGACATTCGACGAACCATCGAGTTAAATATTTCGGTGATATAATTTTTTTTTTCGACAGGAACATGCAAAGGAAATTCATGGAACTTTTTTTTAACTTTCATGGAAAATAAGTAAAATGATACACATGTATGTGATAAAATAATAATAATAATAATAATAATAATAATAATAATAATAATAATAATAATAATTATTATTATAATAATTTAGTGACACTAGGGGCCGAAAAGTTTGAAAAATAAAAAACATAAGCCAAACATTTGAAAATTACTGCATCTAAAGTTCTAAATTTATATGAAGCCAAATCCAGCTAAGAAATGCTTTGCATGCGGGAAAAAACTTTAGTTTTAAATAAATTTCAAAAATAAAGTCGATTGTAAATTTGGCTAATTGAAATATTTTTTGACAGTACAAAGAACTGCCTACTGAGTTATGGATACCCTCTAATTAAGATTTCTAAATTTAAAAAAATGAATCTCTGAAAGCTATATTTAGAAACAAATATATGCCAATCTGTTATGTAGCAGATAAGACAGACCTTGCTAATGGTTGAATTAACATAAACAGCAGTTTAAATGACCCTTCTCCTTACACACTGGTTCTTTACGCTTGAGGGTCCACCCTTGAGGTACATATAAAGGGGTTGGTATTAATAACAATCCTATCTGCTTTGGTTAGACTTCAGACTCGAGTTATGGAAAATGAAATTCGTGGCTAAAACAAGTAACCCAGGCACGAGAACAGGACTCAATAAAAATTCAGGATAATTCGGCTAAGCAAGAAATGACGAGGTAAAACAAACTTATATTTGGGCTACTTTTGAAGCGGTTTTGTTTCAACATATATAAACATGTAAAGGTATAATGACCAAGCCAACAGGCACGTCTGTCACGCTACCTCTCCAGATGACCAAGCCAACAGGCACGTCTGTCACGCTACCTCTCCAGATGACCAAGCCAACAGGCAAGTCTGTCACGCTACCTCTCCAGATGACCAAGACAACAGACACGTCTGTCACTATACCTCTCCAGATGACCAAGCCAACAGGCACGTCTGTCACGCTACCTCTCCAGATGACCAAGCCAACAGGCACGTCTGTCACGCTACCTCTCCAGATGACCAAGCCAACAGGCACGTCTGTCACGCTACCTCTCCAGATGACCAAGCATACAGGCACGTCTGTCACGCTACCTCTCCAGATGACCAAGCCAACAGGCACGTCTGTCACGATACCTCTCCAGATGACCAAGCCAACAGGCACGTCTGTCACGATACCTCTCCAGATGACCAAGCCAACAGGCACGTCTGTCACGATACCTCTCCAGATGACCAAGCCAACAGGCACGTCTGTCACGCTACCTCTCCAGACAACACAAAAACTGTCTCCGAGAGAAAAGTCAATGATAAATTAAGTACATCATATCTTTGTTTACTATTATGGTTTTCACACAAAATAGTATTTATGTAAATATTTAATGATTATTTAGCTAAATAACATGTAATATACTAAATTTGAATAAGTAATAAGATATTTATTATTTGATAAATTGCATTAAAACAAACTTTTCCCTGTTTTGTTTAAAAAACCTTAAATAATGCAAGTTAATCCCACGCAAATTATTTCCATAAAAACGTGTCACAAGATATGCATTTATTTCGTTCAATGTGATATAGAATTAATAAATCAAAAACACGTTGCTATGATTAATTGTTTCTTAACAGTTACAAATACCATTAATTCTAATGTTCTAAAAATTCAACAGATATCTAAATATGATTATACATGAATAGTGTATTGACATCTGAAGGTATAAACATGTATTAATGCGATATCCGTCCATACCAGTCCATGTCCAAATCAAAATCCCCCCAAAAAACCAAACTAAAAACTTTATAAACTGGCAAATTTAGTTTTATACGTGAACTTCCATCAAGAAAGTTAGGCCGGATACTCTTAAAGGGTAGGCATATACTGTCTAGCTAGCTACACCCGTCAATTGCAAAGACAATTTTGAGAATGAAAGGAACAAGGAACTATGTCAAATATATCCAGTATAGGTCTGGATACAGTGACTTCATAGCAAGTATTGCAATTTCTTTAAAAACTAATTATATTTCTAACTGATCGAATAGTTTTATCGAATCTGAAGTTTCTAATAGCAATAATATTCTGGTAATGGATACCCCAATATTTAATTGTCTTTAAAAATTTGAACATCATGCTACCTAGCATATTTAACAATTGATGGACATTGAAAGAAGTGAAAAGTGTGTGTGTGTGTGTGTGTGTGTGTGTGTGTGTGTGTGTGTGTGTGTGTGTCATCCAGGTGCAGTAACGATTATACGTTTTGGTCATATAAATGATCAAAGGACAAGTCACCTACTTTACCCGCGTATTTATTGATGGTTTTATCTGTTTTGTAATAGAAACAGCTGTTGTGTTCATTTTTTATTAAAAATAAATTAAATAATTTGAAAATTTTGTTACTGTAATGGTTGTTTGTCATGGGATATACTAATTTTATTGAAAAAAACCGGCTAATTGAAAACATCCGATCAAACCGAAGATTGAATAATCAATCAGTTGAGAAAATAATACTAGCTGCTGATCAAAATTTTATTTTTAACATTTTCCAGTTAAATAAAGCTTTTTTATACTAAACTGTTAACGTTTTGTTCAATACTTTAAAGCCCGTATGTTTAGTAATTTTCTACAGAAAGCATGCATGTTGGAAGTGAGCGCTTAGATAAGCAACTCCATTAAAATCGGAGATGACAAGTTATTGGCAAACTACATTATAAATATAAACCAGGGCTACACGACCATCTCTAAATAAACCGGATATAGTAAGTATTTAGGAACGACTAAGTTCATGGGAATTTTAAACCGGAAATAGAAAGCTTTAAGTCTAACTATTCGACTATAGAAAACCATCTCTATTTAACACGGAAGTAATAAGCTATTTGCATGGTTAAAATATAAAATCTTAATTCTGATACGTGGATCATTAAAAAACTTCTCGTTTTATTATTTATTAATTCTTTTTTTAAATTATAAATCTGTAATTATAGCAAAGTCACATTTAGAGTGACAAACCAATTTTGTCATTCAGTGATTTAAAATAACAACCGTCCATAACGATCTGTTCACTAATACTGTGATGAAAAGACAAGGAATACAACTAAATCAGGCTTCTATAATCAACACATTCACAATGTCCAATCAAATCCACCATTTACATACAGTGGTACAGAAATGGCGCCAACTGGGAGTCTTGATTGGTTTTCTGTGACAGACGACATCCGTCGTTAATAAAACACGTAATTCCTTTTTGTCTCATAGTGTATTCCGACGCGTGATTGCAATTCTCCTGAATAATTCATTGTATAAAACAAAATAAATACACATCGACGTAAGTTACTGAGCAAATTACAATACAGAAATTAACTCATGTTCGTGTTAGATAATTGCCTAATATTTGTGACTTGATTCTCCTACTTTCAAAGACGTTTTGTGTTGTTTATATTTATAGGTTATTTTTTATACTACTGTTAGCTATGTTGTTTTTATGCTTGTAATGACATTTTTCACACACACACACACACACACACACACACACACACACACACACACACGTCCAAAATTAAAAACTAAAACGTTAAAAATGACTTCATACCATCGTCTTTAAAGAAATCAGTGTTTGTGTATTCTTCCAATGAAAGACGATTCGTTTCTTCTAATTGCTTTTTTGTGTCACAATTGATACTGTTAACTCGCTTGGTTTTATAATTATACAATAAATGCTCTTCGAAACACAAACGTTCATTACACGGACATTTTGAAATGAAAAACTAGTGACGCACAAATAAACTGCAGATCTATCAGCCCTTATCGAAACGACACATAATTTTAAATACATCATCATCAATTTATGGAAATCATATAGACAACTATAAACATTAATACCATGATTATTATATCACAGTGGTTGTGTATTTGGAATTACGCAAAGTTTCTATATTGAAACTGACTAGATATTACTACTTCGCCATTAAACTAAGTGACCATTTAAAGATGAAGGTTTTGTAATCAATAGCTGTTGTATATATATATATATATATATATATATATATATATATATATATATATATATATATATATATATATATATATGATTTAATGTCATCTCAATATCTGGTTTGTGTTTGTCTCATTCCAAAATACATTCTGTTTTATCTACACCACCAAAGAATTAGTATAACATGTTACTTAAAGGACTGAAAACTTTATTATTTCCGATTGGATTGGCCTTTTAAAAGGCATGATATAGTCTCAATCTGACACAAACAACATTTCATCACAAGTGAATAAAGGGTTTCAAAAACTACAACTAAAGCGGCTTTTTATCAATTTTTGTTACCGGATAAACCAAAATTAAGCTTAAGTCTTCTGTGTTCTCAGAACGTTAACATCACCATATTAAAAACAACGTTGAAATATATCAAAATGCCAACCATGGTATATTCTTTCTTGAACTATTTTAGGAGGAAGATATATTACATAGTCTTGTGTTCATTCTAACTTTAAAATCGATACAAATACAAAATTAAGAAATAAAATTCATTATCTAAGACAATCAGATGCTTTGTCTGATGCTGGAATGTTAATTAAATAATGACTTAAGTTTCTAATAATTATATTAAATGAATTTTAATCCTTGTAGGACTATTTTTAGGCATTTTTTCATTTGGATATAGTTACAGATTTTTGCCTCGTGTAGTGCCGTGGAATACATTACAAATCTGTCCTGCTCAACTAACACATACCGATGCCCTATATGTTAAGTACAGCCCTGACTGCCTGTGTCCCGTTGTGACGTATGTTATATGCAAAGACACTCATTGTTCAGATTAGACCTACAAACTTATGTGAGGTGACAAACACGTTTATCACATGACATGTCTCATTATTCGGTGCATCACATTAAATCTCAAAGAAAATGATGTCTCTTGCGGTGATAAACATCACATTAAAAATATCTAAACTGCTAAGAACTTTTCTTATCTGATGTAACTTGTAGTGACATACATTACATGAAAAACAGGTTCTGCTAAAATAAGACCTTAGTGGTGTTCATTGCAACATTGCTGCTCTTTCATTTTAAAAAGCAATTTTTTACTCATGCGATTTCAACAGAACACCCTATGACTTTTCAATCGAGAGCAGGATGTCGTGGGTTCGAATCCAAACCGGGTCATATATAAGACTTTAAATTGGAGAAGCTGCTACCACGCCTGATGTTTGGCATAAAGATGTCAGAGTATTGACTGGTTTACCCGGTGTCAGAATAATATGATTGAGGAAGTGGTGTGCCTGTCTGCATCTTAAGTAAGGTCTCTCTTAGTGCGAACAATTCCAAGACAAATCCAAATACACACCCGTACATCTCCTACATACATGAACTTGTACTTAGATTAATTCTTAGAGATTTTAAAAACGTACTACCGTCAAAGAATGCTGATGCGACGTTTAACAACATAACAACTAACCTCTCTATACACTCAGGTTTTCTCTACCAGAACTTGTCGCTGATGATATTGTAACTTTACTTTTTTGGCAACCAGTAGTTGCACCATTGTTGATGCGGGTTAAAAAGTTCATTCATTCATTCATTCATTCATTCATTCATTCATTCATTCAATTCATTCATTCATTCGTTCGTTTGTTCGTTCCTTCCTCACTTCCTTCCTTCATTTGTCTGTTCATTCATTAATTCGTTTATTCATTCATTTATTCATTCGTTTATCCATTTATTCATTCATTCATTCATTCAATCGTCTTTTTCATTTGTTCATTCACTTACTAACTCACTCTCAGTCTTTTTATATATATGAAATGATATTGACTTGAGCTTTAAACATCATTACTCAATGTTTCGTTCAACAAACGTTTCTATTTGTGCATTTCTAGGAACTCAATGTAGATCCATCTAAAAAGGATGTGTGGAACAAATTGTCTTTAAAGGTCACACAGTTAGATTAAAATTACCGGCGTTATTGTCATGTTTGTCTACTAAAGCTCAGATAATTACATGTATCTTCAAACACAAAACATGTACTAGATAATTTTTATCTCTCGTTATTGGAAAAATTGAAACCTGATTGTGTAAGAACTATATATACTAAACCAAAATGGCTGATAATGTTAGTGTTTTTGGTACTAGCTGGTTTGAAATATACATCAATTACTAACAGGAAAAATGTAATTGTCTGATAATGAGAAAAAAACATAAGGAAATGAAACAAACTAAATACATAAGATGTTTAGGTCTGTACCGGGACTGAGCTAGTCGTGGTGTTGATGTGTTGTATATATTAGGTATAATAGAGTGATTTATTACCAGACTCTCTGGTCCGTTGTACCAGGGCTGAGCTAGTCGTGGTGTTGAGGTGTTGTATATAGTAGGTAAAAGAGAGTGATTTAGATGTGTACCAGGGCGGAGCTAGTCGTAGTGTTGATTTGTTGTATATAGTAGGTAAAAGAGATTGCTTTAGATGTGTACCAGGACGGAGCTAGTCGTAGTGTTGATGGGTTGTATATAGTAGGTAAAAGAGATTGATTTAGATGTGTACCAGGGCGGAGCTAGTCGTAGTGTTGGTGTGTTGTATATAGTACGTAAAACAGAGTGATTTAGATGTGTACCAGGACGGAGATAGTCGTAGTGTTGATGTGTTGTATATAGTAGGTAAAAGAGAGTGATTTAGATGTGTACCAGGCCGGAGCTAGTCGTAGTGTTGATGTGTTGTATATAGTAGGTAAAGCAGAGTGATTTAGATGTGTACCAGGGCGGAGATAGTCGTAGTGTTGATGGGTTGTATATAGTACGTAAAACAGAGTGATTTAGATGTGTACCAGGACGGAGATAGTCGTAGTGTTGATGGGTTGTATATAGTAGGTAAAAGAGATTGATTTAGATGTGTACCAGGCCGGAGCTAGTCGTAGTGTTGATGTGTTGTATATAGTAGGTAAAGCAGAGTGATTTAGATGTGTACCAGGACGGAGAGAGTTGATGCATATAGTAGGTAAAGAGAGTGATTTACTAACAGACTTTATGGTCCAGAGTACCAGGGCGGAGGTAGTCGTAGTGTTGATGGGTTGTTTATAGTAGGTAAAAGACACTGATTTAGATGTGTACCAGGGCGGAGCTACTCGTAGTGTTGATGGGTTGTGTATAGTAGGTAAAAGAGAGTGATTTAGATTTGTACCAGGGCGGAGCTAGTCTTAGTGTTGATGGGTTGTATATAGTAGGTAAAAGACATTGATTTAGATTTGTACCAGGGCGGAGCCAGTCGTAGTGTTGATGGGTTGTATATAGTAGGTAAAAGACATTGATTTAGATGTTTACCAGGGCTGAGCTAGTCGTGGTGTTAGTGTGTTGTATATAGTAGGTCAAGAAAGTTATTTAGATGTGTACCAGGGCGGAGCTAGAGTGAAGTAACAACATGTTGCTATGACAATGTGTTACCCAACATTAATTATAGTGAGAAAGAGTGAAGTAATAACATGTCACAATGACAATGTGTCACCCAATATTAGGTATAATGAGAAAGAGTGAAGTAATAACGTGTTGCAATGACAATGTGTCTACCACCATAATCTTCTGGTATAGTGATATATTAAAATGACATATTGTCAGTCTGTCAAATACTTTAAGGTACTAGTATACTGACATAAAATGAATATATATATATATATATATATATATATATATATATATATATATATATATATATATATATATATATATATATAGTCTGTCTGTCACCCACCATTAGTTAATTGACACAACAGACTACCATCAGGTGTGGTGACATAAAGTGTTATAATCATAATCTCTCAACAATCTTCAGATATAATGTCACCTACTACTTGCTCTCATTGTGAATAGCTAAAAGTTTGCTGGTACAACCTTAACATCACAACCAACCAATCACTTGTATCTCTTGTTACCCAATTAAAAAATGACTGATCAACACTATGACATCACAGTACTCCACTGAATGCCAAGGTACTTCATTATAAGTGACAGACACTATGACATCACAGTACTATTGTATGTGATGGTAGGTGACAGATAGACACTATGACAACCCAGTACTCCATTGTATGTCAATATACTTGATAGTAAGAAACAGACTCTATGATTCTTGTTTGTAAGTGACGGGTAGACACTATGACATCGTATAACGCATGATATTGTTTGTGATGGTAGGTAACAGATAGCTATATGATACCATGAAAAAAAAACTAAAAAAAAACATCCTTTTAATTTAAAAAAAAACCACAATTTTGTAAATAAATGCAAGCAGAACAATATTGAAGTAAATATGTCCATGAAATATGACTTCTGAAGTAAGGCATATTTGGTAATTTTTAAAAATAATTAATTTGTTTTGGTTGGAAAAATTTACTACCAGCAATTCAAACCATGTGCTGCCTTGATGTCCGTTGAAAGGCAGCAACCATGAAATGGAAACCTTGTTTTAACAAGTAAATCAAGCCCGTCATGAATGTCAATGTTTGTGTATTAGTTACCAAACCAAACCAGAATTCTAAAAAAAAAGAGAAACAGGACAAAATATTATAAAATTTGTCAGTCGGTTATTTCAATTAAACTGCCAATACCAGCAAAATCAATAAATACTTCAGAGACTTGCATTAATTTGGTATACCTATATAAGGCAGACAAGTGAATTCAAACCTGTGTAAGAATTCATCAAGTCATCATCTGTTTTTTTTTTTTTTTTTTTTTTTTTTTTTTGCAAAAGTATCAATACTATCAAGAAGTAACAAAACATAAATATCTTACGAACTAATTACTTATTTATGAAAAAATAGTGTTAGAACTTCTCAAATCAGAGTATATCATTGTGTGTGTCTGTTGTATAATTTGTATTATGATGAGAATTATTAGACTGAAAAAAAAATATAATAATGGTTTTAATGTCTGTGTAGTAACCCAGACAACTGACCTTTCCTTTTCTAAAATAAAGTTTTAGAAATAACTCTAAAATTAATTAAAAAACAATCAGACAAAAAAATATATATAATTGAAAAAAGGGTTTAATCAGTGTCACAATGAATGCAGACATGATTGTCTTCAATAGCATAATTAATTTATTTATTGCATAATTAATTATTTATTTATCAACAAACTGCAAATCCGTAAATATAGAGCCATAATGAAAATAATTATCAAAGTCTTATCACTTATATACATTCATGTTCTATATTGGTATTTGTTGGACAAGAATTCACCAAGAATAATTGATTGTACTATTTATCATATGACAACCTGTATCTGGTATACACAAATGTAAGAAACCATATCTCACCAATTAATGGATGTTTAATTTGTGTTTGCCTGGTAAAATCCCATTAAGTCACCTATATATATATATATATATATATATGTATATATATATATATATATATATATATATATATATATATATATATATTCACTGTCTCCCTTCATTGTTTTCATTCTTTGATAATTACTATTTATATTATTATTATTATTATTATTATTATTATTATTATTATTAATCTAGCCTGGGTCAAACACTTATGACAACCAATACATTTTGAAATTAAATTTATTTTGACAGAAAAAAATGTATAAAGGGATATTGAAAAAGTTTAATTAATCTTTTTTTGTATTTTCTTCATCCAGCAGCCACTTAATTTGCACTTGCTTGATAAGTTTAATAAAAAATAAATAAATGTTAAAAAAGAGAAAAAATTATTGAATTCTTTTATTTTTTAAGATATGGGGAAAGATGATTTACATGTCTCAAGTTTTGTCATCTTCTTATATTTAAGCTGTAATAGTTTGAATTTTTATTTTAGATTATTTTCAGTAATCAAAAAAGTAATTTGATTCATAAATAAGCTTTGTTGAAGATGTCAAAAGAATTTAATTTTTGAAAAATTTGACAAGGTGGCACTATAATTCTATGAAATTTATTCTTAGTGTGGTTTGGCTGGTACTGGTGCCTTTGTAAGTGCTTGTTCAAGTACAAAATAAACAGTGGCACATAATCACTGTCAGTGAGTACCTCATCCAGGGGCCTAGTGTCAATATGTTTATTAACAGCCCAAATTAAGTTACCAGTTTTATTCAGATTGTAAAGAGCTATGTACAAACTGCATTTTATGTCATTATGCATTTAAGTGTTTTATCTGCAGACTGAATTGAAACCAGAGGCCTTGGTGTCCAGGTGGTGTAAAATGCAGCTTAAGGGTCACAGCACCTTTCTCCACCTAGGTTAGATTCCCACTTTGCAGATTCTTGTGTGAAAAAGTTTGTTAGTTATCTTGCCAAAAGTCTTGGGACTTTGGTTTCCTTCTTCCACCCCAGAACTGAATTGATTGATATAATTGTTAGAATCTTGATTTGGACATTAAACATCATTATTCCACTCCATTATATATTTAACTGTCACGTTAATAATAATACATTATCTGTGACATATAATGATTCTTACAAAACTTCAGATGGCTTTTAAAATGAAATCATTTTGTGATTTGGCTGAATTTATTATATTGAGACATTGTCACTGCTAGCTCAGTGGTTTAAAGCACTAAATAACAGATGTAACTCTCATTGCTAAGATTTGAATTACACCCAGGCAGTTCCTATTGTGATAAAATTTGTCACTATTAAATAAGGTGGATATAGTCTTCTCTGGTACTCTGAATTCCTCCAACATCTCAGAATTGACCTCCATCATCAAATGGTGTTTTATGCCCCGGTCAAATTCTTCCACTTTTATTGAGGCATGTTTACATTCACCTAGAGAATATTCTCACAAAACACTGGAGGCTAACTGCAGTCTTACTTGGGGACAAACCCAAAGCTCTTCTATCAGAAGTCTGTGGTCTTCCCGTTTGTATGATTGGCTATGTGGTTTTAATGGTTGCTAAGGCTCACAACTGTACCATGTGGTATCTTCTAATAAATGTGTGGTACTAATTAGGTTTTTCTGTTTAAAGAAAATATTTCACATCTTCAGAATATGAAATTGTATTTTTGGATATTTAGAAAATGTCAGATTGATAATGAGGGATGGAATGTATCTATTTTCTAAATAAGAATGTACATGTGTCCACTTATAAATTAAGGACCCCAATAAAAATTTGCACAATATCTTGCACAGTATGATCTTGAGTTTACATTATTCCTGAGATCAATAAGAAAAAGCCTTGTTGTGAATATCTGAAAACTTGCTTAGTCAACATAAAACAGCACTCATCCAACCAAATGGAATAAATTTTAAATGCTGGGATAGTAAACCTATGTCACATGTCAAATCTTGGTACGTACCTTCTTATATAGTCAATCACATGCTTTACTTCTTAAAGCTGAATTAAGTTTTTCTAGGAAAAAATTCAAACGGTGCTGATCTACTTATTTTTAATTTTGTTACTAATGAACAATGTTATGTTTGGTTCAATGACAAAAGCTCAAATAAATATAGAAATAGCAGTAATTTCTCAGCCAGATGTAGACCTGCAGGATCTAATTATAGAACATTGTAACATCATTAAAAAAACGGATGGTGTAAACACAGCTTATAAAACTGTTAAATACGATAAATTAAACAGAATTTTAAAAAGAATTGTCATTTGTGACTTTGTAAGGAAGAAATAACACCATTAAAAATACATTTGGATATTTATGACAGTCAATCAATGCAAATTTTTTATACATTCAAGTGTGTATATCAGTGCACATACTCCAAGCTAATAATTATAAATGTTATATGTGACCAACACGTTAGATGATTCTGTTTGTTTACAGCTAATAGGAATGAAATTTTAGAAAATGAATCACATGGATTTTGATTTCAAGTCATCAATTTAATATATATTTATTTTTAGAAAAAAAAAATTTAAGAAAATTGGAAAACTTAATGCATCAAACCAATGTAAATGCACGATATGTACAGTGACATTCACTTGTATTAAGATTTAGTATTCTCGGCTTGATACGATTTTGATAGATCAAGTTTGAGGTAGGATACGACTAGTGTGATAAACAAATAGTTAAACTGAGTCAAAAATCGTATTTTAGACCTACAGTCAAATTTAAGCAACGAGACGTATATTTTAAGTGACTTATTTGGTATTCTAATCATAAAAATGCTGAATTATGTCTTCTAGTAGTTTTGTGTGATTTTTGCAATTTTGGGGCATTTTCGGGTAAGTCCCAATGTATTTCGCTACAGACGTTTAGTACGTAAATAAATATCAAGAATATCATAAAGCCAAGATGTACACACGTTTTTGTAAGATACTTGTAACGTAGTTTCTTGATCCATACGTTTTATTATCATGGACTTGTAAATCTCATATCCCCTTCCATGAGAAATGCAAGTTTTACCGGAAACGGAACCTGCAGTTCTCATAGGGCTTACATTTCTCATGCGACAGCGGTTTACCAGGTTTAAGCTAGTCGTGGTGTTAGTGTGTTGTATATAGTAGGTAAAAGAGAGTGTTTTATATGTGCACCAGGGCGGAGCTTGTCGTAGTATTGATGTGTTGTATATAGTAAGTAAAAGAGAGTGATTTAAATGTGTATCAGGGCGGAGCTAGTCGTAGTGTTGATGTGTTGTATATAGTTGGTACAGGAGAGTGATTTAGATGTGTACCAGGGCGGAGCTAGACGAAGTGTTGATGTGTTGTATATAGTAGGTAAAGAGAGTTATTTATATGTGTACCAGGGCGTAGCTAGTCGTAGTGTTGGTGTGTTGTATATAGTGGGTAAAGGAGAGTGATTTAGATGTGTACCAGGGCGGAGCTAGTCGTAGTGTTGATGTGTTGTATATAGTAGGTAAAAGAGAGTGATTTAGATTTGTACCAGGGCGGAGCTAGTCGTAGTTTTGATGGGTTGTATATAGTAGGTAAAGAGAATGATTCCCTAACAGACTTTCTGGTCCGGTGTACCAGGACTGAGTTTGTCGTAGTGTTGATGTGTTGTATACAGTAGGTAAAAGAGAGTGATTTAGATTTGTACCAGGGCGGAGCTAGTCGTAGTATTGATGTGTTGTATAAAGTAGGTAAAAGAGATTGATTTAGATGTGTACCAGGGCGGAGCTAGTCGTAGTGTTGGTGTGTTGTATATAGACGGTAAAGGAGAGTGATTTAGATGTGTACCAGGGCGGAGCTAGTCGTAGTGTTGATGTGTTGTATATAGTAGGTAAAAGAGATTGATTTAGATGTGTACCAGGGCGGAGCTAGTCGTAGTGTTGATGTGTTGTATATAGTAGGTAAAAGAGATTGATTTAGATGTTTACCAGGGCGGAGTTAGTTGTAGTGTTGATGTATAAAGTAGGTAAAAGAGATTGATTTAGATGTGTACCAGGGCGGACCTAGTCGTAGTGTTGATGGGTTGTATATAGAAGGCAAAGAGAGTGATTTTCTAACAGTCTCTCTGATCCGGTTTACCAGGTTTTAGCTAGTCGTAGTGTTGGTGTGTTGTATATAGTAGTTAAAAGAGAGGGATTTAAATGTGTACCAGGGCTGAATAAGTCGTAGTGTTGATGGGTTGTATATAGAAGGTTAAAGAGATTGATTTAGATGTGTACCAGGTCTGAGCTAGTCGTAGTGTTGATGGGTTGTATATAGTAGGTAAAAGAGATTGATTTAGATGTGTACCAGGGCGGAGCTAGTCGTAGTGTTGATGTGTTGTATATAGTAGGTAAAAGAGATTGATTTAGATGTGTTCCAGGGCGGAGGTAGTCGTAGTGTTGATGTGTTGCATAGAAGGTAAAGAGAGTGATTCCCTAACAGGCTCTCTGTTCCGGTTTACCAGGTCTGAGCTAGTCGTGTTGTTGATGTGTTGTATATAGTACGTAAAAGAGAATGATTTACTTACAGACTTTCTGGTCCGGTGTACTAGGACTGAGTTAGTCGTAGTTTTGATGTGTTGTATATAGTAGGTAAAGAGAGGGATTTAGATTTGTACCAGGGCTAAACTAGTCGTAGTGTTGATGTGTTGTATATAGTAGGTAAATGAGAGTGATTTACTAACAGACTTTCTGGTTTGGGTCTTTAATCCTCGTGACAGCGCGCTCGCTTATATAATTATCAACCGGAAGGGATTGGTTCAATCCTTAGCTGGAGCACTCTGTAAGGATGTGTTTTGTTGTTGTTGTTTTTTTCGGGGGATGTTTCCTCTCTTCCGTTACAGCACAGATACGATCTCCATTGCTGATTATCTGTGATACATATTTTATTTAGACAACCCTCTGTGATTTTATATAACAAAATGCCATAACGAAATTCTTATAATCTGTACAATTTTTTTCTTTCCTTGCCCGCCCCATATATTTAACCCTTTTGCCCTATTCTACTAGAGTTAATGTAACAGTTGAGTTGAATACGTTCCTACCTTGCCTGTTGTTCGTTACGCCCAGAACTTGAGAACATCCATAATTAATCACAATTTCAAACGTATGATGACAGAATTGTTTTTACATGTATTACATAATCAACAGTAAAGCTTTAATCTATAAAACATTGATATAACTTTTATCTTTAGTCAAAATTGATATAATTTTTATCATAAAATGTCTATCAACAAATATAATCAATCTGAACAGTGATCAGAAGTATTGATCACGTGATATCACGTGGTATCGTAACTGAAAAAAATAAATTCTTGATATCACCAAATGCAACATAGAAAAAAGCAATAGAAGTTATTGAAAGGATAATGAAAAAAAAAAAAAAAAACTCTGACTTTAAATCGCTATTAAATTTAATAATAAAAATATTTAGTATGGTTTAAATTATCTGAAATGATCATCATTAATACAACTTTTTAAACATTTGTATGCACACTTAAACCTAAAAAAAAACCTTGTTGAAAAAAATAGAATAAAAATTATGAATTATGTATCGATGGACTTAAGGATTTCTTATCTTACAAAACATGTACCTGATAAAACCCCACGTAAATACAAATAAAACTAAAATATTTAATAATTCCGTTCATTCTCCTTATCTTTCAACAAAATGACCTTTAATCATGCAGTTTTCTATATATTATAAAACGTTACAATCTTAAAATTGTGTCGATTCCAGAAAAATTATTGTTCCCTTTCCAAGTTATTATTAAAACTAACTAAGTAAATAAATAAATAAATAAATAAATAAATAAATAAATAAATAAATAAATAAATAAATAAATAAATTTAAGTACGATTGTTGTTCTGGTGCGAGGGTTTAAAGTTTTCTGTATTGGGTGGAAACAATTGACAATACAGCTTACTAGGTAAATCTCTACCTTTATAGTACCGATACAACTTAGGTAAATCTCTACCTTTATAGTACCGATACAACTTAGGTAAATCTCTACCTTTATAGTACCGATACAACTTAGGTAAATCTCTACCTTTATAGTACCGATACAACTTAGGTAAATCTCTACCTTTATAGTACCGATACAACTTAGGTTAATCTCTACCTATAAAGTATCGATACAGCTTAGGTAGGTAAGTATCTACTTATACAGTATCGATACAGCTTAGGTAAATATCTACCTATATAGTATCGATACAGCTTAGGTAAATCTCTACCTATAGTATCGATACAGCTTAGGTAGGTAAATATCTACTTATACAGTATCGATACAGCTTAGGTAAATATTTACATATAGTATCAATACAGCTAAGGTAAATTTCTACCTATATAGTAGCTTAGGTAAATATCTACCCATATAGTATCGATACAGCTAACTTAAATACAGTAAAACCCCGATCTATAGCCACCTGATTTATCGCCAAACTCGCTTATCGCCAAAGTATTATGTAGACCCGTTTTTCCCTCATATAAAAACCCCCGTTTTAATGCCAAATTCGCCTATCGCCATCCGCCACCCTTACCTTATAACCAATGATCATTTTACCGTTATTGTAACCTCGATATTATCGCCAATTAACATGGTCACACGTGACTGATTTTATTTAAAGTAGACACACGGTTGGACAGTCAGAGACTCATTCATGCGTATACAACTACGTGTATGTATGGCTTCCCGATAATAGAAAAAATTAGCGATTTCCGAATTGTGTTTCTTTTATAAATAAAAAATACTCACCTGATCTTTGTTTTTGATTGTTGATTATATTTAATGTATAAACAAAACGTCGACACCAAAACGAAAAAGGAATTTCGTTGAATATCAAACAGAAAAAGTATATTATGACATATTACGAAAACTTGCTAAAATTACACAGCTAGAAACTGTTGATTATTTTTTCAACGTTATGGGGGATTGGAGTAAAACGAAGCACTGTTGGTGATAATTTGCCTGCAAAAAGGTCATTACGGTGACGGAGGCACTCCAAGAAAATGACACGGGTGTGCTATGTATTTTGAGAAGGCATTGAAGTTGTGTTTACTAATGCTCGAACCCAAAATACAAAAAAAAAAAAAGAAAATAAATAAACAAAAAAAAAAAAAAATAAATAAATAAATACATAAATAAAAAAATAAAAAAAACAAAACGATTCTTTAAATCATATGAGTCTACCACTGAATACGATTTAATTGAGCCATCTCCAATTTCGATTTTAACGTACGTATCCCTCTCTAACCACAAAAAGTACAAATGTCAACTTCAGGTTTCTGTCTCCCTCAGTTTATCGCCAAACTCGTTTTAACGCCAAAATATTAATCGTTAAAACGAGGTTTTACTGTATCTACCTCTATCTACCTATGTATACCCGATACAGCTTAGGTAAATATCTACCTATATAGTACCTATACAGCTTTGGTAAATTTCAACCTAAATAGCACCGATACTACTTATGTAAATCTCTACCTATATAGTATCGATACAGCTTAGGTATTTCTTCAAATATAGTATCGATACGGGTAAGGTAAATATCTGCCTATATAGTATCGATACAGCTTATATAAACCTTTCCATAAATATTGTCGATAAAGCATAGATGAATATCTACCTATATAGTATCGCTACAGCTTACTGTATGTGTAAATCTCTACCTATATAGTATCGAAACAGCTTTCTTAAATCTCTACTAATATAGTACTGATACAGTTTAGGTTAATCTCTACCTATATAGTATCCATACATCTTAGTTAAATATCTACCTATATAGTATCGATACAGCTTACTGTTTGTGTAAATCTCTACCTATATAGTATCGAAACAGCTTTCTTAAATCTCTACCAATATAGTACCGATACAGTTTAGGTTAATCTCTACCTATATAGTATCCATACAGCTTTAGTTAAATATCTACCTATATAGTATCGATACAGCTAATGTAAATCTCTACCTAAATAGCATCGATGCTACTTATGTAAATCTCTACCTATATAGTATCGATACAGCATAGGTAAAAATGTACCTTTAAAGTATCGAAACAGATTAGGTAAATATCTACCTTTATATTGTCAATACATTTTATGTTAATCTCTGTCTATATAGTACCGATATAGCTTTCGTAAATCTTAACATATATTGTATGATACTGGGATCTCAACAAAAAATATTGTCCCACAATTTATAAGCATACTGGTTACGTTTTATAGAAAATGTTGTACGCCGGAATTAAATGTATTTATTGAATCCTAGTTTATTTTTACCACGTAGTTAACGAGAACATTAAAGGTGGTCTTCATGAACTTCTGAGAATTGTCATATATTGTTCCATTTTCACCACTAATAGCACAACGATTTTAGGTAAAGTAAATCTAAATCATTGTCTAGACAAAGACATAATGTATTTATTAACAATTCTCAGGGTCTTATGACACAAGCTTTAATGAGAAAAAGGACAGATAAAACTAAAGCATTAAGTTCATTTAAGTGAAAATCATTAAGTTCCTGCACATAGAGATTGTCCCGGAGATTGCACACTTTATTCTTTATAACAGCATCACATCAATACTGCTCCCTGTCAATAAAATGGTGATTCGACCTGACTTTACAGTATTCACTCACAATTTTAAGATTTTTTTTAAAATCTTTGATTTATTGTTTAAAAATCTTTAATCTAGGCATATGAAAATCAGAGCTTTAAATGGTATGATAACATACTAATAACAGCTAGTACAAGTAAGAATACACTATAATATACGAACTAAAAACTACAGACACGGTGTATGTAAGAATAGACTATAATATACGAACTAAAAACTACAGACACGGTGTATGTAAGAATAGACTATAATATACGAACTGAAAAAAATACAGGTACGGTGTATGTAAGAATACACTATAATATACGAACTGAAAAAATTACAGGCACGGTGTATGTAAAAATACACTATAATAAACGAACTGAAAAAAAAAACAGGCACGGTGTATGTAAGAATACACTATGATAAACGAACTGAAAAAAAACAGGCACGGTGTATGTAAGAATACACTATAATACACGAACTGAAAAAAAACTACAGGCACGGTGTATGTAAGAATACACTATGATAAACGAACTGAAAAAATACAGGCACGGTGTATGTAAGAATACACTATAATATACGAACTGAAAAAAAAACTACAGGCACGGTGTATAGTATTCTTGAATTGATGGGCTCTTTAATTGTCGTCTAGTGACTCAACTACAAAACTATACCTTTCCAACTTTTATCTTTGTCCGTCGTGTTTAAAGTTTTTTTTTCAACTTTTTCATTTAGACTTAGTGCCTTTAAGTGTTAACTGTAGTAGAAATTAGAGAATAAAAATGGTAAACAATCTACGTTCATAAAACCATACATTCTCATTTTGTTAAATAGGAAAACAAATTACATTTATATCTTTATTTCTCAAGAAACCTATAAAGGTCATAGGTCTTCTTTAATGATTCATTATGTAAAGTCAAAAGTAAAATTAATAAAGTCCTAGAAGGTCTGATGGGCAAAATATTGCTAATTATGATTAAAGATTCCAAACAAAACTTGTTATTCTGTGTAGAAATCTATTCAGTCAGAATAAAGTATCCAATGCACACAGGTACATTCCATAATTAGTGACTATGTATTTTAGCCTAGAAGTAAAGCACGTCTAAAGGTGGCAATACAGATAAATATACTGATTCAACCCGTAAAAATAAATAGCCATGATACAAAAAATTTAGTGCAAAGTAGGACGTCAGCAACTAAATGTAGAAATATAAATAAATTGAATAAACAGTATAATAAGTTGGCCGTGATATAAACAATTCAGTGCTAAGTAGGTTTCAACAATGGCCATATATTGCAAAGTAAAAAGGTTCAGTCTGGTGAGCAACGGTAACAGAAGTTTGAAAGTTTTCTAAAAATGGCATAAAAATCAAACAATCTTTTTAATCTACATATGAAATCATATATAGATATTTATTGAGAATCAGTAATTGAATAGCGGAACAAATCGAAAGTTCCAAAAAATAGTATTTAACGTAAAAAAGTTTATTTTTTATAAATGACGGACTAAATGTAAATTTAATCAATCTAGGGTCATTGATCCCAGTGTTTTAAACGCTGTTATAACGACCTCTAATTTAACTGTTTTAGATGTAAATATAATCAACAAAAAGAAGGTCCTAGGTACAAACAGTGGTAAAGAATAAAGATGTTGTTGAACAATAATTAATTTTTTCTTGGTAATATAGTCACCCTAATAAGGTCCTAGGTAAAAACAGTGGTAGATTATAAAGATGTTGTTGAACAATAATTAATTTTTTTCTAGGTAATAAAGTCGGACAAATAAGGTCCTAGGTTAAAAACAGTGGTAGATTATAAAGATGTTGTTGAACAATTATTAATTTTTTGTTGGTAATATAGTCGGACAAATAAGGTCCTAGGAAAAACAGTGGTAGATTATAAAGATGTTGTTGAACAATAATTAATTTTTTTCTAGGTAATATAGTCGGACAAATAAGGTCCTAGGTTAAAAACAGTGGTAGATTATAAAGATGTTGTTGAACAATAATTAATTTTTTGTTGGTAATATAGTCGGCCAAATAAGGTCCTAGGTTAAAAACAGTGGTAGATTATAAAGATGTTGTTGAACAATTATTAATTTTTTTCTAGGTAATATAGTCGGCCAAATAAGGTCCTAGGTTAAAAACAGTGGTAGATTATAAAGATGTTGTTGAACAATTATTAATTTTTTTCTAGGTAATATAGTCGGACAAATAAGGTCCTAGGTTAAAAACAGGGGTAGATTATAAAGATGCTGTTGAACAATAATTAATTTTTTCTTGGTATATAGTCAGACAAATAAGTTTAAGTCTTTTTCTTTGTATTATCTTTTGATGGTAATTTGGACATGGACCGGTATCTAAGTGTTTTATTTACTTGTTATAAAAATAATAAAACAAACATACCAGTCCTTGTCCATATCACAATCCCAAAAACAAAGTAAAAACTGGCAAACTGGCAAACTGGCAAAATAGGTAATACACGTGAACTTCCATCAAGGAAGAGAGGCCGGGTGCTCCGGAAGGGTAAGCACCTCCTGCTTAGCTAGCTACACCCGTCACGTGCAAGTCAATTTTGAGAATAAAAGGAACAAAGAACTATGGTAAGTCAAATATATCCAGTATAAGTTGGGATACAGTGACTACATACTTATCAACAATATTGTGATGACGGCCATAAAACTTTTTAAGGGCCCTGATTAGCCTAGGCTTGCAATATCCTTGTGTCAACAATTTAATTGTAAGTAATTTGCTACGTTGCAGAAAGTTCCCATAGTGGGAACAAGTTCTACCGTACCGTATTAACTGTGAAACATATACACCATACGCAGGAGAAGCAGGGATATTACTGCAAAGAAACGGAAAGTTGACAATAGAAAAATTGAAGTCATCACGTTTGTCGTATAGCTTCAGATGTAACCTTTCATGGGTGTCATAATTGAGGTATAAGTCCAAATATGAAGCAGAACATGGAGAATCTGTCGTGTCTTTTATTTCAAGCTCACTTGGAAAGATGACATTCACATATTCTCCAAATTTGTGATTATTTAGAGAAAGAACGTCATCTATATATCTGTATGTGTAGTTGAATGATTTAGCGACAGTCTTTTTTCCAGATTTGACAAGGTTCTGTAAAAATTCTGATTCATATGAATAAAGAAACAAATCAGCAAGTAAAGGTGCACAGTTTGTGCCCATTGGTATACCGATTGTTTGTTGAAAGATAATATTGCCAAACACAACAAATATGTTGTCTATCAAAAACTCTAACATTTCGTTGATGGTATCTTCAGTATATTTTTGTTTGCAGTCTGTATGGTGTTTTACAAAATAACCAGAATCCCTGTTGAGCACTAGATATTTATATCTTGGTTAACCGTTTTTGTAAAAAAAAATGAAAAGTGAATGATTTGTTTTAGACGTTCTTTCAATTTTACATGAGGAATAGTGGTGTAAAGGGTAGAAAAATCAAAAGTTTTTATACTTTTTACCGAAGACAGAGTATTAGAGACAAAATGGTCAAGTAGTTCTTTAGAATTTTTGAGAATCCACATTTGGTTGATGCCAGATGTAGAATAGACTCTATCTGAATAGACTCTATCTGATTTATCAATAACTTGTCATTTGTATTGATTTATTATCTTAGTTCGGTTGATTGTACGAAGTTCACACGTTTCAGTTGTAAATTTTCTCCTTTTATGTTATAGTTTATGTTATGATAATATTTTTGATATTTCTTTGTGTTAAATAATGCCGTCAATCAATGTAAGCAGCCTATATACACAATATATACGCTGTACAGGATTAAATGTGTAAGAACTATTTTTCTTGACAAAGAGATTCCAGTAAAAAACATGAATTAATCCTTTGTAACGCATTTCCGTTGGAATCCTCACGTGTTGAATCCTTTGAAATTAAATTATAAGTGCATTCATTCTAAGGAAAGAAAACAATGAGGGCCGAAAAAGTTGATGAATACAAAAAACATAGTCTAACAGCTGAATATTTAATCAAATGGTCAAAAGGTAATAATTTTAAATCCATATATATATGTGTGTGTGTGTGTGTGTGTGTGTGTGTGTGTGTATTGGAGGGTGGGGGGGATAGGTGAAATTCGCCGTGTGTTTGTACTTTAAAAAATAAAATATCAACGTTGAGTAATAAAACAGGATATTTCGCAACGATGATGTTTATAATAAAAAAAGCGGCTACAAATTATGAAACTACTTTAATCAACGATTCTTTATATATAGTTGTCGTGTATGTTCTAAGGCTTAATTCAAAGATGGAGAATGTTTTAGAGAATGTTGTTTTTTTTCAAATAAACAAAATCAGATGTTTTATGACTTTTTTTCAGAGTAAATAACATTTGTCAGTCAGTGTCTGGTTTGTACCCACATCTGATTTATAAATCAATTGTGAGGGCAACCGGTTATTAAACTTACATGTAAAATTCAAAATAAAATCATTGGAATCAGAAACACTAAATTTACGGTACATACATGATGGATGTAACAGGTTATTACGTTGTTCTTCACTTGATTTTGAAACTTCTTCACCAATTTATGATCAAGATACCATATTTTTTTTCATTTTTTGTCTACTTCTGCCAAAACAATATTATATATTTATAGAAGAAAATAGAATCATGAAACAAATCGGATTACTTTAAGATGAAGAGTATCTTTAAGCCAATATTTAAATCACTTTAAGAATGACACATTTTAACAAACAGAAGAAAAAGTCATGTAAATACGTAGATTTTTATCCTGAGGTCGGAAGAGAAAGATATAATCACCAATACAGGAGAGAAATATAATTTTCAAAAAAAAAAAATAAATAAATAAAAAAAAATAAATAAATAAAATAAAATAAAGGTGCTAAAGGATACAAACCACAGAAGAGAAGCGACATATATATAGAAGTTCGAGTAAAACATTTTAAATACCAATTATGTCAAAATCTTTCTTTAAAAAAAATAACATCTGAAACACAATGCTATTAACATATTGCTACCGGAGCTTATAGGTAAAATGGTAACTTGGTATAAACCTATATAAAACGAGTGATGTTTACGTCTTTGAGAAATGTGTGATAACAAACGTTATATCGAGTTAATGATAGGGTTATTGACAATTATTTACGACATACTGACATAGACAATACCTAAGCCAAAGACACAAAAAACAACAAAAACAAATCAATATACGTCATGAATTGACTGACTTGAAGCTATAAATAGAACACAAATAAATAAAGCACTAAAAATTGACGGAATGCCTATAGAATTTCTATAGTTAAAGGTTTTATTATGATTTACAAAAACATCTTATAATCAATGTAATAAAAATGCATACCTAAGATTGAAATCCAGAACGTTTTACAAAATAAACTAAAAATTCTCGTACAAATACATTTTTTTCCCTAAGGAAACAATTTTTATTGATGTCTTTTACAAATGTATAAAAATGAATAGAAAAACAATGGATCTAGATTTTACGTAAGGTTTATCGATGTTTGTTTCCTCATTATCAACAGGGATGGGATTTATCGTAAAAATTATCGATGTTTGTTGCCTCATTATCAACAGGAATGGGATTTATCGTAAAAATTATCGATGTTTGTTGCCTCATTATCAACAGGAATGGGATTTATCGTAAAAATTATCGATGTTTGTTGCCTCATTATCAATAGGAATGGGATTTATCGTAAAAATTATCGAAGTTTGTTGTCACATTATCAACAGGGAAGGGATTTATCGTAAAGTTTATCGATGTTTGTTATCACATTATCATCAAGGACGGCTTTATTATAAAGTTAATCGATGATTGTTGTAACATTATCATCAAGGACGGGATTTATTGCAAAGTGTATCGATGTTTATTGTCACATTATCATCAAGGACGGAATTTATTGTAAAGCTTATCTATTTTTGTTGTCACATTATCATCAGGGACGGGATTTATCATAAACTTTGTCGATGTTTGTTGTCACATTATCATGAAGAATGAGATTTATCGTAATTTTTATCGATGTTTGGTTTCACATTATCATCAAGGACGGGATATGTCGTAATGCTTTTATCGATGTTTGTTGTCATATTATCATCAAGGATGAGATTTATCGTTATTTTATCGATGTTTTTTGTCACATTATCATCAAGGACGGGATTTGTCGTCATGCTTTTATCGATGTTTGTTGTAACATTATCATCAAGGATGAGATTTATTGTAATGTTTATCTATGTTTGTTGTCACTTATCCATCAAGGACGGGATATGTTGTCATGCTTTTATCGATGTTTTTGTCTCATTATCATGAAGGACGGGATTTATCGATCGAGTTAATCGATGTTTGTTGTAACATGTTCTCAAGGATGGGTTTTTTCGTCATGCTTTTATCAATGTTTGTTGTCACATTACCATCAATGACGGGATTTATTGTAAGTTTATCGATTGTTTTTGTCACATAATCAACAAGGACGGCATTTGTCGTCATGCTTTTATCGATGTTTATTTCACATTTTCATCAGGGACGGGATTTATCGTAAAGTTTATCGATGTTTGTTGTCACATTATCATCAAGGACGGGATTTATCGTGAAGTTTATCGATGTTTGTTGTCACATTATCATCGAAGACGAGATTTATTGTAAAGTTTATCGATGTTTGGTTTCACATTATCATCAGGTACGGGATTTGACGTCATGATTTTATCGATGTTTGTTGTTAAATTTTCATCAGGAACAGGATTTATTATAATTTTTTCGATGTTTGTTTTCCCATTAACATCAAGAGCTGGATTTGTCGTCTTGTTAATCAATGTTTGTCGTCATATTTTCATCAGGGACGGGATTTGACGTCATAGTTTAATTGATGTTTGTTGTCACATTATCATCAGGGACGGGATTTTGCGTCACGATTTTATGGATGTTTGTTGTCACATTATCATCAGGGACGGGATTCGACGTCATGTTTATCGATGTTTGTTGTCACTTTTTCATCAAGAGCGGGATTCGACGTCATGATTCTATCGATGTTTTTTGTCACATTATCATCAGTGACGGTATTTGACGTCATTTTCATAGATGTTTGTCGTCACATTATCATGAAGGACGGGATTTATTGTAAAGTTTATCGATGCTTCTTGTCACATTATCATCAAGGACGGGATTTATCGTTATTTTTATTGATGTTTTTTGTCACATTAGCATCGGGGACGGGATTTGACGTCATATTTATCGACATTTGTTGTCAGATTATCATCAAGGACGGGATTTGATGTCATTTTTATCGATGTTTGTTGTCAGATTATCATCAAGGACTGGATATGTCGTCATTTTCATCGATGTTTGTCGTCATATTTTCTTTAAAGACGGGATTCTACGATAAGTGTATCGATTCTTTTCGTCACATTTTTCTTTTTCAGAGACCGGATTCTCTGTCAGGTTTGTCACATAGATTTTCATATGAAGCAGAATCTTTGGAGAAAAAATGTCGACAAATCCTCCTACTCCGTATACAGTTTACGTTCTATCTCTTAATAATGCCAATTCAATAAGTTGATGCCATCTATCCTAGTGGGCTAAAAATAAAAAATACGACTGATTTTGCAAGCTCTATCTTATATATCGACTTATAACTAAATTATGACACCCGCGAAGGCTACTTTTGAGCCAAATGTCAAATGTGAAGACTACAGAAATTGTCAAAGTTACATTTATATATAACAATGAATCTGCTTCTCATGCTTATTGTGCATTTTAAGATACCTTTATATGATGTACAATTAGACAGTGCTTCGTCGTCTAAATTTAAGGACTTTTTAATATCAACGTTTAAAAATTTTATTAATCTTTTGTCTGCTCTTCTGCAAGAGTTACTGTTGAAAATAAAATCATAGTCTAGATTAGTTGTATATGTTGTCAAATTTTCTTGTTTGAAATCAGTTTGAACATTGATATTGGCGGGTGATAATTAGTCGATAATGGCGATTTGTATAAAACGGATATAGAGCTATTGAACCAACTTAAAATATTTGTATGTTACATGCGATGATAAACGAGTTTAATAATGGCATTCGGAAGATCTCGGATCTTATTAAAGTAATAGCGATTCCGTAATTGCAGAATTCTTGACAAATGATTAAGAGAGGTACATCTTAATGAAGGGTTTTGATATTAATGTCCGTTAAGCCTGCCAATGATTTGACAGCACAATCATTAGTTAGTGAAAGAAAGAATTAAATGCTAGGTTTTATAAAAAAAAAAAAAGGAAAAAAGAAATATGCTTTTAGCGAACGATCGACAGCAAATTTTATCGACTAAAATTGTTATTATACGTTTTTCAAATGGCAAATGAAGACGGTGTTTAATAATTTCTTTAGAATGAACTCAGAAATGACACTTTAAAAGCAAATCCAATTTGTTGCCGATAACAAGCGTGAGAAGTGGCGCTTAATGTCGGCATAATATATGGAACGAATTTCCAATATTATCAAAAGAAATGAATTTTAACTTAACATACGGGTTTGATTCAATAAGGGTTTACAGGCAATTGCCGTGAAATGTATACCGCACTGTGTGGTATAATTACATTATCTTTCGCTGCATCATAAAATAAGATCAGGATTTACATATATTTAAGTATTTAAGTATCAGCTTTATTGCACTGGGCTCCGATTGATTCCTCATCATTGGTGATTCTAGGTTCTATAAAAAATCGAATAAACTAGAACAGAATCTATAATTATAGTCTGTACGTACGTAATAGCTGCGTGTATATATCTTCTAAACAGATAAATCATTTTATTATAAATTGGTTTAAATAAAAAATATACATTATTGAAATTTGTCGCTGAATAAAAGAAAAAACGATTAGCAAGTAAGAAGTAACAAATAGTGCACCTAATGGAAGATTAAATAATAAACCAATTTGTCCAATCATTGAATCTAGAACTTATTTTTTCAAAATATTTATCGATTAATGTCACTATGAATTTCAAATGATGCACGTTTTTTTTAAGGCTGGAAAATCCGAAACTTGATTTGTACAGTACAGGCCTCTCGAAAGTTTAACACTGAGCTGACGAAAAGGAGACGAGACTCGGCTGTCGAGGGGCCGAGCTGTGGACAACTAGTGGCCGAAAAGTTGTCAACTCTCGGCCCCTCGGCAACTGCAACTGTCTACAGCTCGGCCATTCGGTAGCCGAGTCTCGGCAACTAATTCGGTTCCTCGGCACCTAATTGTCCACGACTCGGCAGTTCATTAGGCCTCTCAGTAGCCGAGTCACGGCCACTGGATAACGAGTGGTCTAGCAATTAACATCGGAGAGATTAATGTTTAATTGTATATAAAAAAAATTAAAAAAATATATCTTTCGGTAATGATAAGAACTTTAAAAAATGATAATGAAAAATATAAAAAATAAAATAAATAAAAAAATAATAAAATAAAATAAAATAAAATAAAATAAAATAAAATAAAATAAAATAAAATAAAATAAAATAAAATAAAATAAATAAAACAATTAGTAAATGGATTTGATTTTTTTTCAGCAATTTACATCTGAGAGAGATTAATTGTATATATAATTAAAATAATAATAATTTTATAATAATAATAATAATAAAATATATATCATTCGTTAATGATAAGGAATGTAAGTGCAAATTAGAAAAATTAAATATAGAAAAGATAATAATAATAATAGACTTAAAATAATAATAATGAAAATAATAAAATAAATTAATAAATAAATAAAAACAAAAATAAATTAATAAATAAATAAAAACAAAAATAAATACATAAATAAATAAATACATAAATAAATAAATGAATAAATAAATAAATAAATAAATAAATAAATTCCATTTAATTAAATGGACGATGGAAAAAACAGATTTGATTTTTTCCCCAGAATTGCATAAATCTTTTATATTCCATTATGGAGCGGGTTTTTAAAAGCAAAAAACTAGCTATATAGACTTCTGCTATCGCAGTTTTAATTTAGTCATTAAATGTACCTATACAGGTAAACGTCAGGTGTCATAATCCGAATCTGTTAATCCCCTGTCATCATCAGATACATGGCTTCAATACACGATGTTCAAAACCTTCTCTGTACCAAGACAAAAGAATGCCGAACAAACGGAGTTTTACGAAGACACATTGTCTCCAGATCGGCCAGACTCCAACACCTGTCATCAAACTTTTGATTTAGAGGAATGTCGTCTAAAACGCTGCAGAAACTTGTTCACTGACACTGTTGATATATAAATATTATCTTCTCTACTAATTTTCCTACTGATCTCTCTTTGACTTACTCCAGAGTTTGATAATTACACAATTTTCTCTCTAAAATATGACGATACACGCGTAACTGCAGGCATGTTTACTATACTGATGTTTTCTAGCTAACGATCGGTGGGTCGAGTGGCGAAAAAGTGCCGAGGAGCCGAGCGGCCGAAAAGGTGCCGAACAGCCGAAAAAGTGCCGAGCAGCCGAAAAGTGGCCGAAAAACAGCCGAGCGATGGACAGTAGCTGTCGAAAAGGTGCCGAGCTGTAGATAACTATTGGCCGAGACATAACTGCCGAGGGGCCGAGACGAGCTGCCGAGTCGGCACTAATTCGGCACTAAAGTGTTTAACTTTCGACAGGCCTGTACTGTATTTTAAATTAGACAGTTAAAGTAGAACAAAAACGTGCAAATCTTTTGATTTGTTCCCAATTTGTCATGAATAAATGAATAACCTTTACTTAGATAAATCTCCATCTCGCGGAGCAATTTTATCTCTATCTCGCGGAGCAATGAAAAGTAAAATAAATCTATTCTTGCAAAGTAAGAAGCATACAATACTTGGTGTAAATTTTCTTAACTATCGTGGTGCTACAATGATACCAGACGATAGATAATTTTCAGATATTTAGTCAGCTTGATTATTCGGTAAAATCGATCTTACTAAATCAAAGACTGAAAAAAGATACTGGCTTTTTAGTTTTAGTCTTTATATCAAAAACATTTTTTTTTTCACTCTGGTATGTGACACAATGTGACACAATAATACCAAGTTAGGGATTTGAAGGCTCTCTTTAATGTGTCACTTGGTATGGTTTCCATCTTTTTTTTCTTTTTTTTTTTTTTACAATTCACGTTAACTACAACATTTTACAGGAAGCAGAAACAATCAAATGTCAAATGTCTAAACATTATAACAAAAATACCTGATAAATTTTTTATGTGCCATACGTGCACATTTCGGAAAATCATTAATTCTCAATAGTGACACTAGGGGCCGAAAAGGTTAATAACAAAACTTAATCCAAACAGTTGAAAATTAATGAATCGAAAGTTCCAAAATTATTTGAATCCAAATCCAGTTAAGGAATGCTCTGCATGAGGGAACAACTTAAGTTTTAAATAAATTTTAAAAAATTAAGACGGTTGAAAATTTTGCTCAATGGTACATATTCTGACAGCACAAAGAACTGCCTGCTGAGTTATGGATACCCTCGGGGAGTTATACACCACCAGCAGTGGTACATGCTCTGACAGCACAAAGAACTGCCTGCTGAGTTATGGATACCCTCGGGGAGTTATACACCACCAGCAGCGGTACATGCTGTGACAGCACAAAGTACTACCTGCTGAGTTATGGATACCCTCGGGGAGTTATTTACCACTAGCAGCGGTACATGCTCTGACAGCACAAAGTACTACCTGCTGAGTTATGGATACCCTCGGGGAGTTATACACCACCAGCAGCGGTACATGCTCTGACAGCACAAAGTACTGCCTGCTGAGTTATAGATACCCTCGGGGAGTTATTTACCACCAGAAGCGGTACATGCTCTGACAGCACAAAGTACTGCCTGCTGAGTTATGGATACCCTCGGGGAGTTATTTACCACCAGCAGCGGTACATGCTCTGACTTCACAAAGTACTGCCTGCTGAGTTATGGATACCCTCGGGGAGTTATACACCACCAGCAGCGGTACATGCTCTGACAGCACAAAGTACTGCCTGCTGAGTTATGGATACCCTCGGGGAGTTATACACCACCAGCAGCGGTACATGTTCAAGTCATTTCCAAATTATTTGACTGGAGTGATAACGTTTTAATCCCAAGTGAAGATTATTTTACTTATATAAATGTGGTCAGTATAGGGGTGATGTAACAATCTGAAGTGTTTGTAGAACACCATTGACCAGTGAACTGGAAATTAGTAGTCCTTAAACTTGAGTACGTCCCTAGTGGGATTTTAGCCTGGGATAGGGTTGAGGAGCACTTTGACCGCTCTCTGAACCATATATACTTCTTATTTTTAAAAATTTACTTTTATTTATCTAAAATTTTATCAAAAGTTAAGAAGAAAATAGCCTTTGCATCTCTTCGAAGGCGTTTATTCAAGGAACTAACATTGTCTGTCGATTTAACATTTGCAAATTTCTTAAAGTATTGTTTAAAAAAATAAGAATTATTTAAAATTCTAAATGTAAAGTTAAAAGGACAAATGTTGCCTCACAAATGTCTTTATTATCATCAGCTGTCTCCACTTAGTCTTGAAGCTGATAATACCTCTAACATCATTCCCGTTTCTATCATCTGCAACTAAGATTTTGGCACAACGAAAATCTCCAGACGACATGTAAGTTTTTAAATTATCTGATAATATCATTATAACTCAAAAAAAAAAAAAAAAAAAAAAAAAAAAAATCAAAAAAAAATCATATCGTTTCAAGACCAAAGTCCTCATACAATCAGAAATTAAGTTATTTTCGAAATTTTGTTTAAAATTCCCCTTGATTGATACATGTTATCTATTTCTCTGTTGTTATCTATTTAAGAAAAAAAAATATAAAACTAGAAACTATTCCCGTGAAATGAAGTATGTAGACTTTTATAATCAATAAACTTATGTTTCCCCCAGAACAATGACATTAAATAGTTCCTATTGCAGATATAGTTATTAAGTTTGGTTCTGTTTATATGGACTGTAAGATGAACCAGGGATTGAAACAGAAACGCAACAAACACAGGTTATATGAAACTTGATTAAATTTTATCATTTTAACTGGATATAGTAATCAAATATTTATAGATAAATTACAAAATATCGATAACATCGTGAAATTTTGGTTTACGTATGAGCAGTTCTAAACGGTGAAAAATTTCAATAAAATTGAGTTATTTTCCGTACTTTTATTCCTTAATAGAATGACTGTAATTATCAATTATCAATTATCTAATTATCTTCTTTAAAAAAATATATAATATTAATATAGAAACTGACGTTTTAAGGTGCTATTATAGCTATAAGAATTGACTGGTTTGCAGAATAATATTTTAATAAGTTTTGTTTCTTTTTACTTCAAAAACTCCACTGTGTTCTCTATATTCGAAGAATAGACTATACTTGTTGTATTTTATAAAGTCTAATCAAAATTATCAGTTTCGATATCCTCAGTTATGAACATAAGAACAAAGCTCATAATCTTCAATAGTAATGTATAATCAGTGTTACTAAATGGATCAGAATGCTGAAAGCTGCGGAAAGACCTAACAAGAAAACTGTAAATTGTTGTGTACGGCAATATTTAAGAACATTTTCTAAATGTAATATCTAAAAACGACCTCAGAGAGATATATCGATGTCAGGACAGGAAGAAATTGTTGTAAAGATTGCGAGAAAGAAGTAAAGATAGGTTGCGCGTGTGCTCATAAAATACCAGCACGATATTACCAGAGAAAGCATCTTCTGGACATCAGACCTCAAAAGCAAAAGAGGCATGCCAAAAACAACATGGCGAAAAACAACATGGCGAAAAACAAACTGGCGAAAAACAGCATGGCTAAAACGACATGGCTAAAAACGACATGGCTAAAAACGACATGGCGAAAAACGACATGGCGAAAAACAACATGGCGAAAAACAACATGGCGAAAAACGACATGGCTAAAAACAACATGGCTAAAAACAACATGGCTAAAAACGACATGGCTAAAAACGACATGGCTAAAAACAACCTGGCGAAAAACAACATGGCTAAAAATGACATGGCTAAAAACAACATGGCTAAAAACAATATGGCTAAAAACAACATGGCGAAAAACAGGCAAAAAACAACATGGCGAAAAACAGCATGGCGAAAAAACGACATGGCTAAAAACGAAATGGTGAATAACAACATGGCTAAAAACGTTATGGCTAAAAACAACATGGCGAAAAACGACTGGTTAAAAACGACATGGCGAAAAACAACATGGCTAAAAACGACATGGCGAAAAACGACATGGGGAAAAACAACATGGCTAAAAACAACATGGCGAAAAACGACATGGCTAAAAACAACATGGGGAAAAAACGACATGGCGAAAAACGTTATGGCTAAAAACAACATGGCTAAAAACGACATGGCGAAAAACGACATGGCTAAAAACGACATGGCGAAAAACAACATGGCGAAAAACGACATGGCGAAAAACAACATGGCTAAAAACGACATGGCGAAAAACAACATGGCGAAAAACGACATGGCGAAAAACAACATGGCTAAAAACAACATGGCAAAAAACAGCATGGCTAAAAACAACATGGCGAAAAACAGCATGGCTAAAACGACATGGCTAAAAACGACATGGCGAAAAACAACATGGCTAAAAACAACATGACAAAAAACAACATGGCTAAAAACGTTAAAGTAAAAACAACAAGGCGAAAAAAAACATGGCGAAAAACGTTATAGCTAAAAACAACAATGGCGAAAAAGAACATTTCTAGGGTATCATCTGAATAATTTTACATTGCTTTTTAAAATTTTTATTTCAATTTTTTAAATTAAAAAATTAATTTATTTTGATCAAAATAAAAATATTTGAAAAGTTAAATTTGAAAGATAGTCCTTTCTTTACCTTTTTTCAAATCACTGCATGTATACATCACAGCAAACATATGACACCGATTCTACAATACAAACATAGTATTTAATCCTATTGACAAAATGAAAATTTCTGCAGGTGTGACCAAAAACATATTACAGGATTTGTTGATAAACCTTGTCTTATCATTAGAAAATAAATACATATATATTTTACTTGTGTGAATGAATTCATTACTTCGTTGCATACCTTTTACCTTCGGGAAGTCCAAGATAAAAAAAAAATGCGTTGTGTATCGTCATAGAGATTAAGAGCGAAAATAATACCGAGAATCGTTTTCTGTAACGTAACAGATTAAATGATCCAATCGATTTCATTTTAAAACGTATTTGCTGTATTGCAAAAATTACTTTTTCAAAAGTGATAGTAAATTAACAACTGCATGTTAAAAGTTTCATAATAAATTGTATCAAAATCAGTTTTCCATGTAGATTGTATCTTGTTACATAATGGATTGCATTGACTTAAGCAAACATGAAGGTATCTCTCTATTATTGGTAATTAGAGCAGTCATCAAGATTAGAATCCGTTTTAAATGACACCAAGTAACGATATATTAAACATGGTCTCTGTCATTTTAATGCAAGGAAAGGGTTAATATTTTAGACAAAAACAAAATATCAAATTACAAATCACGTTCGTCTAAGCAGTTGATTATTTTATTTTATTTTAAACGCTGTAACATTCTCTAAATTTCAGATAAAGTTCTTCGTGTTTCTTACTTAAAGTATTTTTTTTCTTTTAAAGCTGCATTAAGTTTTCTTATGTATAATATATACACGACGTATTTTATCTTAACTGTGCCTCCTATAAAAATGTAATAATAGGTTAAAGATTAATAGAATCTATCATATGCGTCAGTGGTAGATAGAGTTATCCCACCCGAGTGGGCAGATTTTGTGGAACGAGGTTTTGCCGGGTTCCAGACACAAAAATCTGCCCACTAGGGTGGAATACCTCTATCTACCACTGACACATATGGCTGATTCTTTTTCTCCTATCCAATTAACAATTTTGGACAAATTTAACCCAAAACACGAATGGCTGACAGAAATTTCTATCTCTTAAATGACCGTCTAAGTAAAAAAAAATAAATAAATAAAAATAAAATAAAATACCACCATTAAAAAGACCGGCTTCGAATCCTAGCAATCGAAATGTGCACATCTGGCACATCAAAATTTAACTGGTATTTGTATTATATATTTACTACCCCTGAGCGGGTACCGCTGCTGGTGGAGTAAAACTCCCCGAGGGTATCAATTACTCAGTAGGCAGTACTTTATGCTGTCAGAAAATTTACCATTTAGCAAAATTTTCAGTCGTCTAAAAGTTGAAATTAATTTAAAACTAATGTTTGTTCCCTCATGCACAACATTCCTTAGCTGGATTTGGTTTTATAAAATTTGGAACTTTAGATCTGTTTGGCTTATGCTTTTTCTATCAAACTTTTAGGTCTTAGTGTCACTGATGAGGAATGAATTTCCGAAATGTTCACATCTGGCACATCAAAATTTAACTGGAATTTGTATTATATATTTCCAACCTCTGAGCGGGTACCGCTGCTGGTGGAGTAAAACTCCCCGAGGGTATCTATAACTCAGTAGGCAGTACTTTGTGCTGTCAGAAAATGTACCATTTAGTCGTCTAAAAGTTGAAATTAATTGAAAACTAAGGTTTGTTCCCTCATGCACAGCATTCCTTAGCTGGATTTGGATTTATATAATTTTGGAACTTTAGATTCGTTATTTTCAACTGTTTGGCTTATATTTTTTCTCTATCAAACTTTTAGGTCTTAGTGTCACTGATGAGGAATGAATTTCCGAAATGTGCACATCTGGCACATCAAAATTAACTGGTATTTGTATTATATATACCTACCTGCGGTATGCTAAAATAAAAACAGGAATTCTTACGTAATCACTTTAAAAAGGGAAAAAACAATCGTGAAATCTACATGCAATGATCAACTGTCGGGGAGTATTTTTTTAAAATGTATTACTCCGCAGCTTGCCCTATATAAGATATAGCTATACTTAAAAGTACATCTTATTCCGCAAGTAGTATGTAAGTGCATTAATAACGTGAAAATTAGCTTGGCTGCAACATGAAAACAGGAAAAATTATAACAGAAATACATTTTAATAATATTATTGAAATAAATTGTGATTAAACTTGCTCCTGTCAGTGGAGGAAGTTACGAGAAGTTAAAAAAGTAGTTCCGGCCGCACGAGGAGGTGAAGATAAACAGCACGAAGAGGTGAAGATAGAAATTTCTACCACCGTTTCTTCCATTGGAAATTATTATATCAAACTTAGGGGGATGGGAGAAAAAACCTTTATTTGCGTTAAAATTCAAGGGAAAACGTACTGCTACACGTAGTTTGATCTACCAAAGATCTTATTTTAGAAGATTGGTCACGTGATTCTGTATTGAAAACGAGGAAACGTCAATAAAAACAGCAAAGAAGCATGTGTTTAAAAGAAATGCGACTACTTTGTCGTGCGTATCAAAGACATAATGCTGTTTTATTTGCAGCCATTTTTTCCATCTAGGTCTGGCTGATTCGAATCTTTGGAATCAGTTAATCCCTGTTGGCTCTTGTTCTTTCCATTACAGAATCTGTTGTCGTTCTCGCACGAACACCTTTTCTTTCTGTTGACGCCCAGCTTACTAAAATGACGAACTTAACGCACATACTTTAATTATAACAAACATATTATCGATTTCCCCCAAGCTTTTAGAATCTCCATTTATTATGGTTTGATAAGAGTGAACATGTTTAAGTTTTTGTTTTGATGAATTAAAAAATGTCATATTGCACATTTAGCAACTTATTACTATAAATAACATGTTAGATTGAAAAAATACCGAAAATAAAGTTCATTAAATTTCAGTTCAAGGAACCTTGTATCAATTTACTAAAGGTGTAAATCAGAAATTTTTGTAGGAAAAAAGATATACGACTCTCTAAAGCAATTCCTAATTGACATTTTATGAAAAAAACTGAATAAAAATTAGAAATTTATTGGAAAGTCGTTCTTGGTTAACTCATATAAACATAGCCCGAGTAAGTTATTATCTGTAAAATATTACACTGTGATTATACAGTCGTGCAGTGTAAAGGAAAAAATATGTTGTATGTATCGATCATATTTTGTATAATGTAATAGAGACAATTTGTAGATAAAAATGTGTACTTTGTAAATAACACAATTATATATATATACTCAATTCTTGGTTTAAAAGACAAAGGTACTTATTTTAAGCTTCATAACACATTAATTCCGAAATGTTTCATTACTGTGTTTGGTTAATTAGGGAAGAAAGGTTATCCGATTTAGTATACGCTTAAGTAAGCCATGTTTGGTTGATTTAAATAGGAAGTTAGGTAAGTTGTCAGTTTGGATTTTCAGTGTATAAAGGCAGGATGATCTAACATCAGTTTAAGATTTATGTTCGGTTCATTATTGTATAGAAGTTTCCCGATCTAAGATTAGTTTTGTATATTTTGTGTGCGGATGTAGATCAACATTTATATCGGTAGGAGAGTTACCGGATCTTATATTAATCTTTTTATCATTTGTGTTCGTTTATTGTTAGGGTAACCTGGTCTAACATAAGTATAAACAATTAGTGTACGTCTGTTATACAATGCATCTGTACAAATGTTATACAATATACCTGTTCAACTGTTATACAATACATCCATACACTTGTT